>BSBK01005445.1:0-600000 GCA_027943335.1 Chamaecyparis obtusa
TATATATATATATATATATATATATATATATATATATATATATATATATATATATATATATTTGTATATATATTTGTATATATATGTATCTATATATATACATATGTGTATATATATGTATATATATGGGGTGAACCCACAATAGTGGGTTACACTTTTTTGGAGGAACGAATTCATCCTGGAAAGCATGATCCATGAATTCTACCCACCCTAGTTTTGATCAAAACTAACATATACTTTCGATTGGAAGTTACTTTCGATCGAAAGTACTTCCCTACTTTCGATCAAAAGTTAGGAAGTAAAGTTTTGGTGGGGTTTTTAACCCCGCCAAAACTGTCACTTTCACAGTTTCAGTCGGGTTGAAAGTTGTGGGGCTTTCGACTATCAACAATCATTTTCTAAGGTACTTTATTTTTTATTTGCATTATTTATTGCTTTTAATATATATATTCAGTATATATACATGTATATATGCATGTATATGTGTATATATGCATGTATGTGTGTATGTGCATGTATATGTGTATATATGTATTTATATGTGTATATATGCATGTATACACACACACACACATGTATACCTATATATACATGTGTCATGCCCAAAAATTAGGGCAAAACACACAGAACAATTTTTTTTTAATACGCAAAAGACAACAAGGTAACACACTAAGGAACACTTCAACAAGTACAAATGCATAACCTTACACAAGTTTACTCACAAGAGGTATCATGGCATGTGTTGGCTTGCCAACATTCTTTGTTTGTTAACTGCATTACTTTTCTCAAAACCCTAACTAGGTCTCTAAGAAACCCTAACAGGGTTGTAAAAAGAGATAAAAAGAGATAAACAAAAGTGAAAATTAAAACTTAGATAATAGTAAAAATTCAAAGGTTGGGTCAACACAACCAAAAGGATTAAAACTTAAATTAAATAAATGATTAAATCAATCGCATTAGTAACCCTAATGGTTCCTATCGTGAACCAGGTTACTAACTAGGTTAGAAAATGCAAAAATAACATCAACAAATAAAATGATAAAATAAGACCAAGATAATAACCCTACGCAAAACTAGGGTTATAAAACTATTCCCATTAAAATAATAATGTTCAAATATTTTATTACAAAATATTATATTTTTACTTAAGACATAAAGTTACCAAGGTTTATTAATTAATCTCAATTATATAATTTAAGGGCATTAAAATAGCCATATAAAATATTAATATAAAATTTAACATTAATGGTATAGGAGAAATATTTATCTGAGTCCCATCTTGGACATTAAATAATCTCCCCCAAATAACCCATTAATTATTAAAATAATATAAACAAATTAAATATTTAATTTTACCACTAACTTTTTATTAAAAACAATAATAATGTTCAATTAGAAATAAATTTGAAATTTGAAATTTGAAAATATCAAATCTCAAGAAAACATTAAACTGATGAAATAGGATCATAAAAACATTCCTATGCGAAACCTAGGGTTACAAAGTTATTACCTATTTTAAAGTTATAATGTTAATAATAATTAATTTAAAATACTATATTTTAATCCCAAAACATAATGTTATCAAAGTTAATTAATTAATTTAAATTTAAAATTTAAAAGTTTAAAATAATTATAATAAAGCTTTAATATTAAATTTATCATTAATGATAAGAGAAAATATTTACCCAAGTCCCATCCTAGGACATTAAATAATCTCCCCTAGAAATCTCATAATATTAAAATATTATAACAAATAAATAATAAATTTCATCACCAACATTTTAATAAAGGTAAAATAATGATCAAATATAAATTGCCTCTAAATTTGAAAAGAAACAAATCCCAAAATAATATTAATTTCATAGGGGTCCATTTAATTAATAATACAATACTATTAAATAAAATATTCAATTTTCATCACCATCATTTTAAAATTAATAAAATAATTTACAATAAGGCTTTATTATTAACTTTACAATTGTAAATAATGAAACCCAATAATAATATTAAAATAACACCTAAAATCCAGCAAATGATGATGTCCACATTTTCAAATTTAAGTAAAGTAAGGCAACCAATAGCTGAATATTAAGATCCCACTAAAGTAAAAGACGTAATCTGCTTAAAATCTCAAGGAATATAAAAATAATAGATAAATCAAAATTCAAATTAAAGTGATTGTCTAAAGTCAATAGTCATTAAATTAAAATAAGACAAGGATTAAAATCCAAACATAATCCCACTAAATAAATAAAGAATCTCAATGAAAATAAAAATAATAAATAAATGAGAATTCAAATTAAAGTGACTGTCAAAAGTCAACAATCATTAAATTAAAATTAAGACATGGATTAAAATCCAAACATAATCTCACTAAATAAATAAAGAATCTCTTTCAAAATTCCAATGAAAATAAAAATAATAAATAAATCAAAATTCAAATTAAAGTGATTGTCAAAAGTTAACAGTCATTAAATTAAAATAAGATAGGGTTTTAAATCCAAACAGAATCCTACTAAATAATAAAAAGGAATCTTTTAAAAATCTCAATGATTAATAAAATAATATTAAAATAAAATTCAAAATAAAGTGACTATGAAAAGTCAACAGTCATTAAATTATAATAAAACAGAGATTAAAATTTACACATAATTTAATGATAACTTAATTAAAAATTAAAATCTAAAATGGCTCCAAAAAGTTAGCCCTAACCCTAATTCAAGCTAAGAATAAAACATCTACCAAAACCTAATCTCTCATTTGGTTATTGCATGTTTGACAAAGAGGAAGAAGAAGATGAAGATTTTCAAGTTTTGTATACACATAAGTATACATGTGTATATATACACACCAAGGGTATGTATATACATACATATATATTTATGTATATATACTCTTCCAAAATCAACAAGAGGAAAGATAGACAATAACTAAGTCTATTTCTTTTTTTTGAAAACATCAACATAGCAATGTATTCCAATAGGGTATATAGATCTATGTATATATAGATAGGTGTATATACAAAACTTTTTTTTAAACTAACATGATATCAAAATGAAATATATTCTTACATAGGTAATTAGGAAAGCAAATCTACATTAACTTTTTTTTTTCAACTAAGTATTTGAAGTAAATTTTGACTACATAGGGAAGAGATAAAAAATCATAAGAAAATCTAACTTTTTCTTGCATATGGGAAAACAAATCAACAAGCCTTTTTTTGCATTCAAAGCATTAGGAATATTTATTTTTACATTTTCTTGCTTTAGAATACATAGGAATATTAGGAGAAATATTTCACATTTAAGTACATTCTTTACAAGCATATTACATGCTAATACACATTTACATGGCCTTTTTATACAACTTTCAACACATGAATTTTTAGCCCTTTCTCAACATAAAAAACTACAAGTAGGAAAATGTCTAAATCTTTTTTTTCTTCAATAAAACCAACAATATTTATCCATTGAAAATTTACAAAAAGAAAGTCACTTGACCATGGAGGCTCACCTCCCATCCTAGACCATTACATGGCCACCCCCGAGCTTGGGGAAACAAAGATGGATGTGGGTACAAACAAGCTTCAAACACACATTCACCATAAAAACCACCAAACACTTAATCACATAAAATTCTCATCCCAAATATTTTTACATGTAATGGGTCACCTTGGACCCATAAGAGGCATAAAGGTGGAAAATATCCAAGTAGGAGAAGCCATACAAATATGAAACCATGTCTTCAACAAGACCATAACCAAAATACCATTTCCTTCACAAGGCCATAACCAAAAATACCATTGCCTTCACAAGGCCATAACCAAAATATTATTGCCTTCACAAGGCCATAACCAAAATACCATTCCTTCCATTTTCATACACAAGTAATATCCCTTATAAACCTTAAATATGAATATAAAAAAAGGGCAACATGTAGCCCGTACATCCATGCCTCATCCCCTTCCTCCATGGGGAAGGACTCTACACTAAATGAGCATTCCCAACTAAAGCCCTTCATGTAATGTCCGCGCCAGGGAACCCATAAGGAATCAGGTCTTCTGACCAAAAATTGCAAATAACAAATTTTTTTCTAACATTACATCATTAATACATTCACATTTACATTCCTTAAGCTTCTCTTAATGAATTAATTTACTAACATATTTACATTACTTATCCAAATTGAATTTCATTTCTTTTCTTTACTTTCACATTTTAGAACTTAAGAGATAGGGTAAGAAAAACACATTTCATTTACAATTATATTCCTTACTTCATAAACTAATTTCATTTCTCTTTCTTACACATTGAATAACTATTATTTACAAATTATATTTTAGCCTTGGCATAATAAACATTTCCTTTCATTGAAAAATAGGAGAGATAGAAAAGATAATTCAACATTACATTATATATTTCCAACTTTGATCTTTCAAATAACAACCCTTGAAACAAACCCTAGAACTATCCCTCCCAATTACATTGCTTTGCTTTTCAATTACATTTTTCTAATAATAAATCTTATTACAATAACAAGTACATGAATGACCCAAAGACATTATAACATATCTTTTCATCTTCCTTTTCAATACAACATAATAAAAAATAGAAAGATCTTCATTAATGTATAAAATTGAACGCATCCAAGTCATGAACCATGAACAGGACCTCAAAATATTTTTGCCACCCAACCATGTGAAACTGATAAAGTTCCACCCCTCATGCTAGGAGATAGAACTAGGGTACTCTCAAGACCTTAAGGAAATCTAAGACTCAAAAATACCAAGAAATCTAAGACTCAAAAGAACAAGAATAAAGTATAAAATATCATCATACTATAACACCGAGGTCAAGGTTCTAGGATACCACCTAAGTGTGTGTCATCACACAACCTATGTATTGGGATCCACCCTGGAAACCATGTAACCCTGGTCCCCTCTTTATGAATAGGGATCCACCTGGCAGTTATCCTTGGTCCCGGTACTCCAATCAGGTCTATGTGGCTTTATTATATTTTCTTTCATTATCTTTTGAATCCCCCCTTTCCAGGTTAATTTTTAAGGTTATCACCTTTTACAAACCCACCCATAGGATTCTATGGCAACCAATTTAGGGTTCCATCACCTATGGAAAGCCACTAACCCAGGGTTCCTAGTCCCTTACCCCATCACAAGACAAAGATACAAGATAACACTTCCATGTCCTGATTCATAGGTCTAGGAAACTCCCCCATGCACTCAGGCCCTCAGAGCGAGTCCTAACCACAACCATATACATAACAGGAACCATTGGAAGAATTTATATCACAAGACATCTTAAAATATTGTAGAATCTTGCCACATGCCTTAACACAACATTCCATGGCTTATTTCTAGGTCTAGGGAGCTCTCATGTGCTTGAAATTTGGCAAAGTCTAAATTTTTTCAAAAAATCTCCAAAAACTAAAATTTGCATCTTAACTCCTATGAATCCAGAACCTGTCTCAAATATATTGAAAGGTATTTATACAAATATAAATTAAAGTATAATAAATTAAATATATCAGACTTATACTTAAATGTTATATTTGTTTAAATCCTTCCACCAAAACAAGTTCTAGCCTCATAAAATGAACTCAAGTACATGCCAAGAACTGAAAAATCATAAGTAACACATAATAACATCAAAAAAACAAGTGAAGGACACACATAGGTGATACAACTTGCAGCCCAATTATAAGGAATGAGTTATAGAGGTTCTAAACCCAAATTCTATAAATTTTGAGACCCCAAAACCCTAAAAAAACCCATACAACAATACATAACTACCCATACGACATTTCAGGGATGGTCATATGACACTTCACCAAGTTTCATATGGGTAAGTGTATAATGTTGTACGACACTGCAGGACACTTTTTTGAAACTTAATTCAAAATTGCTTGAAAAGGCTAAAAACTGACTTTTTAAGGCATGTAGAGTGCCTAGGAAAGGTTCCCTGAGGTCAACCTGATGCAAGGACCTCAGTACCACATCCATGACACATCCTCAACACTACCTAAGCCTCAGAAAATAAATCAAATGAAAAACAATAATCCACATAGAATCTTGCAAGAGAAATAGAGTAGGAAAAAGGACTGCATCTCATTCCTAAACCTTCCTAACCCTGCCTATTTCTTCCTAAACTTCCCTATTTCATACAATAATAGGGAAAAAAATCCTCCTACATGACCACAAGCATTCCTAACTTCCCAGGAAGATTTCAAAATACCAAAAACTAAATAAACATACATAATTTACTTCTCAGAAACACAATAGAAAAACACAAAAGATAACACATTTACATTTCCTTTTTGATACATAGTAAAAAATCATACGCTAATATAATATCATATCATAGACAAACACATTCATACACACATAGGAAGAATGGAGATTCTTCCCAGTTTAGAACCTACCTGGGGTCCTGCAGAGAATCCTCTTCCCTTGGATGGAGAATCTCTGTAAATCTTCAAGCCTTGAGTAGATAGCCTCTTGGAAAGATTCCTATGGAAATCAAACTCCAAGAAATCCACAGACTTTCCCTCAAAACCAAAACACTCTCAATCTCACAAAAAACTACAAATAACTTTTGGAAAAAAAATCAATGTAGAAAACTTCAAAAACCTTCCAAAAACTCCAACTCCCTCTCACTCCCCAAAATGCAAATATTTATCCTTCAACTATGTGGTCGGAGGAGTTTCTTTATGGGAAGAAACTTCTCCAACTTCCATAGTTGGTTGGAAAACCAAACAAATCATTCATGTAAATGACTTAACAATGTTTTAATAAATTTAATTAAAATAGCTTTTAAAAGGAAACCATAACAAGAAAGTTAAACAAATAACTCTCAAGGAAAACACATAGCACACATGGAAACCAACTAGCCTAACTTCTAGGAAGCCTTGAGTTCAATTCTCTCCTAAATAGCTAGTTTTACTACAAAGAGAATTTTCCTATTATTACTATTATTTTTACTTTTATTTAATACATTTCATTAAATACACTTTATTTAATTCACTTTATTTAATTATTACAAAGAACATACCATTTACACAATCAATAAAAACATACAAATATTATTATTTATATAAGCATGGGTATATGCATGTGCACCCACATATACACATACCTATATAACATACAGAAAATTATAACATAATTATAGAATAATTATTATACATATAAAAAAGGTTAATTCTAACTCATAACATAAACTCGGACCAACATCAAATCAAGACCATAGCATAAACTGCATTCTAAATTCCCAATTAGGATAACTTCCTAAACAGAATTCTAAGTCCATGGGTAACCTCGAGAGTAGCTTGGTTAAATCTCCACACAACAATAGTTCGAGGATTTTGAAGGCACACTCAGACCTCTATAGCCAAGTGGAGATGAGGCCTGATACCTACATCCTGCATCACCAACTGACATGCATACACACACACACACACACACACACACACACATATATATATCTCTGTGTGTATGTGTGTAATGTATTATATATATATAAATATATATATATATAAATATATATATATATATATATATATATATATATATATATATATATATATAAACAGACAGTGACAAACAAGGAGGGAGAGTACGACATCGTGTGGACTTTCCGCAAGAGTAACTATGACTGCCCCTCCTCATCCTACACTCATATCAACCAGTAAACATCAAATCATAATAGGGTCAGTAAGGTTAGATCATAATATAAATATCATAACATAAATCAATGTAAAACATCTTACTGATAGTTCATTTCTAACCATTCATCATTAAATGCTAACTCATTTAATATTTCTAAATAAACCGTAGTAACCAAATATATAGATATGCTCAAATGTCTCATAAAATGCTAACTAAATAATGATCATAGTCCATCATATAATCCAAAGTGTCAAATTAATAGTCCTATCAGTCTAACATAGGAAGATGATAGGGTTGGCATTACATCCTCTCCCCCTAGGATTAGGCTTACTCCTGGAAGCCTACAAATAAGTATGGATATGCACATGTGAGTCTTCTCACATCCTCTCAAGTAGCAGAGGTCTCACCACTGGTGTCCCATTGGACCCTTACCTTCTCTATGCTGCAACCCCTGAGGGTCAAAGTCCACTACTGGAGTATATGTACTGGCTCCAAAGCCAATTGCCCATCCTCTACCTGTAAAGTGTTCCAATCCAAAACATGATTCAAATCAAGAATATACTCTCTAAGTAAGGATGCTTGAAACACATCATGCACTTGTACAAAGCTGGGAAGTAGGGCGAGTTGGTAAGAAAATAGTTTTATCCTCTCAAGGATATCAAATGGACCCACAAATCTTGGTGCCAACTTAGAACCTTTTCCATAATAGATAGGGCTCTTATGTGGGCAGACTCTCAAAACTACCTTATCTCCAACAAAGAACTGTCTATCAATCTTGTGAGCATCAACATACTTCTTCTGCCTAGCTATCCTGAGTTGTCATAAGATGTTCTCTGATCCTTTGAACCCGCTGCTCCATATCCTATAACATCTCGAGGCCAAGTAGTACTCTATCCTCTAACTGATCCCAACTCAGAGGGGTATGACAAGGATGCCCATAAAGAGATTGAAATGGTGACATTCCCAAAGAACTGTGATAGTCATTGTTGTATGCAAACTCCACTAGGTACAGATAATCTTCCCAATGGATCTATTTGTCCATCATATACATCCTAAGCATGTCCTCAAACACCTGATTAACTCACTCCATCTTACGATTAGTTGTTGGGTGATATGTCGAATTGAAATTTAGTTGAGTCCCTAAGGCATGCTGCAAAGAGGTCTAGAACTCTAAAGTGAACATTGGATCTCTATCTAAGATAACCTTTCTAGGAATACCATGCAATCTGACTATATCCTTCATGAAGACTTTGGCTACTGAGGTAGCAGTATAGGATGACTGCATATGAGAGAAATGTGCTACCTTGGTTAACTTATCCACTGTGACCATGATAGCATCATGTCTTTGATAAGTGACTGGTAGTCCCAAAATAAAAATCCATAGATATCATATCCTATTTCTATTCAGGAATCAAATGTTCTTGAAGGAGGCCTGTTGGATGATGATGCTCGACCTTGACCCTCTGACATTCTAGAAATTTAGCCAAAAAATCAGCTATATCCCTCTTCATACCTGACCAAAAATATAGATGTCACATATCTGAATACATCTTCTTAACACCTAGATGAGCTGAATAGGGAGCACAATGTGCTTCCACCATGATAACTCTCCGAAGATTGCCTGAAAGAGGTACATATATTCTGCCTTGCTACCTCAACAATCCATCTAACTGTAAGGTATACACTAAGAATCTCCCCTCTAAGGCCCTTCCTAACTCAATTTCAGCCTTAACTTCTTGATACAAAGTGTCTGAAGGAAGTGAGTGCAAGATCTGACTTCTCAAATCAGTCGAAAGGGAGAGCATGGATATCTCATGTCTCCTTCTACTTAAAGAATCTTCTACCATATTTTCCTTACCTTAGATATATCTGACCTCAAAATCATATTCACACAGGAGTTCCATCCATCGGCGCTACCTAGCATTGAGGTTAGGTTGAGTAAATATGTATTGAAGACTTCAGTGATTAGTGTGTAACTCAAACTGATGCCCCAATAAGAAGTGTCTCCAATGATTCAAGGCATGAACTACAACTTCTAACTCCAAATCATGTGTGGGATAGTTAAGCTCGTGGTCTATAAGCTTTCTAGACTCATAAGAAATAACTCTTCCTTCTTGCATCAATACTTCCCCTATGCCTTCCAAGGAGGCATCAATACAAACTACAAAATTTTCAGCGGGGTCAGGTACCACCAAAATTGGGGCACTGGTCAATTTATCCTTTAGAATCTAAAAAGCTTCTGAACATTTCTCAGTACAAATGAACTTCTTCCCTTTCCTTTGCAAGGAAGTGATGGGATGAGCTATTTTGGAGAATCCTTGGATGAAGCGTATGTAGTATCTAGCTAAACCCATGAAACTATGAACCTCTGAGAAGTTGGTGGGGGTTGGAAATTCAACTATAGCTTGTATGTTGGCGGGGTCAACTGCTATACCTTCTCTTAAGATAAAATGACCAAGATACTTAACTTTAGTTTGAAATAATTCACACTTCTCCAAGTTTACAAACAACTAATTCTCATGAAGGCATCATAACACTTGTCGAAGATGTTGCTCATGTTCTTCCACTGGCAGAATATACCAAAATATCATCTAGGAAAATTATGACAAATTTATCTAAGAAGGTCCTAGATACCCCATTCATAAGACTCATGAATAATAATGGTGCATTTGTGAGACAAAAAGGTACTACGATAAATTCATAGTGTCTATATTGAGTATGAAAAGTTATTCGGTGAGTGTTTGCTTCATGAATCCTTAACTGATGATAACCCAACTTCAGATGAATCTTGGAAAACACCTTGGATCCTTTCATCTGATCAAATAGGTCATCAATTATTAGCAAAGGGTATCGATTCTTAATGGTGACTTCATTGAGTTGACGATAGTCAATGCATAACCATAGTGAACCATCCTTCTTTTTAAAAAAGAAAATCAGATCTCCCCAAGGTGACACACTTGATCTAATAAAGCCTTTTTCCAAGAGTTCTTCTAGTTGAACCTTTAACTCACTCAACTCTTGAGTGGTCATGCGATAAGGAGCTTTAGAGATAGGCTCATCTCCTGGCACCAATTCTATGCAGAAATCAATGTCCCTTTTGGGAGGCATTCTCAGAATCTCAATTGGATACACATCTGCAAACTCTTGAAGTAAAGAGTGCTTAAGTATAATTTTTCTGTCTTCCTTGTCAGTCAAATCATTAACTGAGACTACAAGAAGTTGGCATCATGTTCTCATTCATTTCTTGAGATGCATAGCTAATATCATCCAGAGTGAAATAGGTCGTTGAATTCCCAAAATTATGTTGGGCTTACCCAAATCATCCAAGAAATGAATGAGCTTCTTTCTACAATCTATCCTGGCTTCATGAGCTACTAACCAATCCATTCCTAAGATAACTCTATACAATCCAAGAGGAATAACTCAAAGATCAATATTGGTAGAAAAAGGTCCTAATCCCAAGTTACAACTTTGAACACAAATCTATGGTCATTTTAGCCCCTGAGGCTAGCTCTACCTACCACTTAACTCCTTGCCCTACTACCACTAGCCCACACTTTTCTATCAAAGAAGAAGATATGAAGGAGTCAGTTACTCCTGAGTCAAAGAGAATAGAAATAGTGTTACCCTTTTAAAAACCTAAAGTTTCTATGATAGTGTTTTGGTGGTCAACTTGTCTATGTTCCACTACACCTTGTGAGACCAACTGACATCTCCTACTGTTGGTTCTAAAATTGCTTGATTCTGATTTGTGAGATTTGTGCATTGAGGGAAATGAACTGCAATATGTCCTTTTTGTCCACAAGAATAACACCAAGTATTCCTTCCTAAGTTCTTTGTAGGAGGTGCACTGGTTTTTTGATAACCTCCTCTATTGAAATTATGATAATTCTAGGATTATGGAGGAGGAAACCTTTGTTGAGTTTGATGATTGCCTCAGTTCTGGGGTTGTTGAAACTTCCCATTTATTTTGTTATTATTCTGAAACTTCTTCTTAGGTAAGTTATGTCCACCTTTGAAAGATGACTATTGGTTCTTAGAGTTGGAATTTCCTTGATCAAAGTTTCTTTTAGAACCTGATCCAACATTGAATATTTGGCCACTAGCATAGCGACCTCTTCCTTTAACTTTGCTTTCAAGTTGACCTACCTTAGTGATGACATCCCAGATATTCTTGGGTTCTAAGATTGCCACATCTTGTTGGATATTGCTAATGCATGGGGAGGTGATTGAGACATTTTATATGTTTAATCACTACGTTACTGAATGGGCACTCATATTGTTGTCATTTGTGTTTTGTCACTGATGTCAACATATGTTTATGTGAGGAGAATAGGCTGGTTACCACAGTATACAAACACTATATGGATGTTTCAGATGCTGCAAACTTAGATGAGAATTTAGGAAGATGTTGTGATCTTATATCCAAGATCGTATCATGTAATGTTTCATATTGGATAAGTTACAGATGTTTTGGTGAAGATTGGTCACTAGACTATGATAGTAAGAAATGATAGAGTTAGTCTCTTTGTTTTTGGTATATCTTCCAGATGATATGGATTCAAGGTATGTGAGATTGAGGGATGATAGAAAAGGTACTGAAGGATGTTCATTAGTCAGTGCAAGGTATGGAATGATTGGTGACATCAGCTATGGTGTGTGTTTTGGAGGAGACCTATTTGGAAGCCGACTTAGGAGATGTAGCGTGTGTTTTGCTTGGCCAACATAAATTAAGGATGTCGATCCTTAAATATTGTAATGTAATCATTATATACTTGTTTTAGATACCGTGTGTATCTCAGAAAGGGTTTATGTAATTATTTGTAATTAGGAAAGGTTTATGGGCTGACCTGATCATGAGAATTGTAATAAGGTATAAATGAAAGGTCTTTTCTTTGGAAAAGACATAGATGGGAAAAAGGTGATGTAAAGAGGTTGTGAATGCTAAGAGCTTGTGTGCGTTGTATGTAGAGTAGAGGTTTACTGGTGGACTTCATTAGAACTGATCAAGAAAAGATAGTTTCTTCCAAAGAGTTCAAAAGATTATGTATTTCTTCATCTACACTTGTGTTGCTAACAGTGAGTTCTAAAGGTGGATTTAACCTTATTTGGATAGTGAGCCTTAGGCAGTGAGCCCTCCCTTTCTTCTTGACTCCTAACAGGGTCTATCCTCTAACAAGGACTATGTACTATAATGTTTCAATAAGCTCCTAATAGGGCTAAATCTTCTAACAAGGATACTATACTCTCAGTACATCATTTGTGGGTGCTAATTCCCACCGAGGTTTTTACCTTTAATAGGGTTTCCCCAAGATCAAAATATTGTGTTATTGTGTTGGCATTCATTATGTTCGTAGGATCTGATATTGCTACTACTTAAAGTTTAAAGTGTAATAATCTTCCATACAACTAATTCACCCCCCCTATCAGTTGTATTGTGGACTATTATTCCTAACAATTGGTATCAAATCTTGTGGTCCTTAGAGAGAAAGCTTAACAGCTTGAGGTGATCTTAGAGATGACACTCTATAGGAAGGATGGTCCTAAATTTGATCCAAAAAACTTTGACAGTTGGAAGAACAAGATGCGAACTCATTTTCTATGTTTGGGCATTGACTATTGGTTGATCACAAAGAATAAGGTGGCTATAAAGATTGAAAGTGATTTTCCATCAGCTACTGATGATGAAAAGAAGGTATTCACATACAACATGGTCGCAAGAGAAGCACTAATAAGCGCACTATCTGAAGGTGAGTTTACTGAAGTTAAAGACTTGGATTCGACATATGAGATTTGGAGAAGATTAGAAGCATTATATGAAGGAGATAAATATACCAAGCAAGCGAAGTTACAGAATTGGAAAAACAAGATGGAGAAACTACAAATGAAGGATGATGAAAGCATTAGGGCTTATGTTCAAAGGGTTAAAGAAGTTGTGGTTAGAATCAGAAATTGTGGAGGCACTTATGATGAAGGAGAAGTTTTTGTGAAGATCCTTAGATCATTAACACCTATATACAAGTTCAAGGCTGTGTCTATTCAAAAGACTATACCCTTAACTTCTAATTTTAGTAGAGAGATGCTGATTGCAAAGATAACTACCTTTGAGGTGGCTGAAATGGGAGATTCAGTACCTAAAGTGGAATCTGCATTCAAAGCATCTGCACACAAGAAAATGTTTGCACTTCCCAGTGTTAAGGTATTATAGCTTCAGTCAGTTAACTACTATTAAGATTAGTAGATAATTATAATTATTTATTAATTATAATATATAAATGTTTATTGTTATTTAATATAAATAATTATATTTATGAAATATAAATTAATTGATTATATATATATATATATATATATATATATATATATATATATATATATATATATATATATATATATATATATATATATATATATATATATATATATATATATATATATATATATATATATATATATATATATATAAAATTAAATATTAAACATTCAAAATCGTTATTGACTATCTTTACAATAGACCGCATATATGATGGTGCCCACGTGGAGGCATGTCCACGAAGGGACGTGACTCCACGGGAGTGAAGTCACGTCCATTCATGGACATGCCTCCTCCGTGGGACATATATAAGTATATGCACATTAATAGTGCAGAGATATAACAACAGCACGAACAGGGAAAAATGACGGTCAAGTTGCATACAGTGAATATAACTGGCAGTGCAAGTTTTGGTTAATATATATATCCAGTGACATCTCATTCAATGAGATACGGTGAACAGACAATTATATATGCAGCAGTAGATTGATAATCCCTGTCAATATTGAATATTGATAGTTACCCATCAATATATTCATACTTGAAGAACTTATATATAAAATTCCTATAACATAAAATTTGATCAAAACTTAACATGGTATCAGAGCCAGGTTCCTTCGTTGAAGCCTAACCGCTTGAAGGAAGTTCCGATTAGATTGAAGGAAAATCAAGATCAGATTTCTGGAAATCTCAGGATGGCAAACGGAATCAGACTTGAAGACAGACTTGAAGGTGCTTCAAATTTTGATTCTTGGAAACTACGAATGATTCTTATACTAACTAAGAATGAGTTGAATACCATTGTTCAAAATCCTCCTAAATCTATTGAGAATAAGAAGAAGAGCAAATGGGAAAAGGAAAATGCCAGAGCAATGGAACTATTGGTAGATGGAGTGAAAGATCATCTACTACCTATTATAACAAAATTAGACTCTGCATACGAAATGTTCAAAGCCCTAGAAAACATGTATGAGATCAATAACACTAGCAGGATCCTTACTCTTAAAAATCAACTCTCTAATATTAGAATGAAACAAGGAGAGACTATCACCTCATATTTTATGAGGATAACGGAATTAAGAAATCAATTATCAACGATTGGTCATATCTATGATAGTAAAGAATTAACTATGGTGACTTTGAATGGACTTCCTAAGTCTTGGGAAAATTTTAGACAAGGAATAAGTGCTCGCTCCAAACTTCCTAAATTTGATTGACTAAAAGCTGACTGCATTCAGGAAGAGTATAATCTAATATCTAGAGGAACCAGTATAGAATCCTCAAATGAAGATAATCAGGCTCTCACAACTCAAGTTGATAAAAGGAAGAAACCAAAATTCAAAAGGAAAAGAAAATATATGGACTACTCTAAAATGCAATGCTACAGATGTGATGAATATGGTCACTCAGCAGAAAAGTGCCTAGATAGACTCAAACATCAAGCATCTTTTGCAAAAGTCCGCACTGAGGAACTTCTACTTTAATTAGATTAAGAGGGAGTTCCTTCATTTCACTAATGTAGAACATCTTTAAGAAAATATCAAATTACTGTACTGTATTTTATAGTATAAATAAAATCTTTTATGAAATATTTACCTTGATCTTTTCTAAGGATACTCTTGCAGGGAAATTAAAGCATCATTAATGAGGAGCTCAGATGATTGACATTCAAAGGGAGTTCAAAAGTTCATATGTGTGTGACTATATGATTTCAATGGGCCTACCTCCTGTGTAAATCATGAGGAAGTGACAACTTCCAAATGATTATCACTTGTATCTATAGAAGTTATTGGAAGGTGACGATCTTACAATAACTTAAATCATGATATACATAATTTATAATGTTGAAACAGATCATGATGATTGCAGCAACTAAGTGTTAGATGTCATTAAGTTGACGGTCTATAAGTTGTTTGCATAAATATATCTTGTAAAGAAACAACTAAGTGTTAGATGTCAAATTGACGGTCTATAAGTTGCTTGTATAGATACATCTTGTAGAAGCAACAACTAAGTGTTAGATGTCATTAAGTTGACGGTCTATAAGTTGTTTTCTTAGATATCTTGTAAATCAACAACTAAGTGTTAGATGTCATTGACGGTCTATGAGTTGTTTGTATAGATATATTATAGGTATTTGGTGAATATCAGGTGTTGATATTCTGTAGGCCAGTACCTTATTGAGTACTTGGTGAATACCCTATGTTGGTGTTTTGATAGGCCAATACTCTTAGTGTTTGGTATGTGTTTTGATAGGCTAATACTTTAGATATCAAATGTGATATTAAATGATGAAATGTTTTAATATTGCTATATCTATTCTTATGTTTATCCTCCTTAGCTAAGAGGGAGTGTTAAGGTATTATAGCTTCAGTCGGTTAACTACTATTAAGATTAGTAGATAATTATAATTATTTATTAATTATAATATATAAATGTTTATTGTTATTTAATATAAATAATTATATTTATGAAATATAAATTAATTGATTATATATATATATATATATATATATATATATATATATATATATATATATATATATATATATATATATATATATATATATATATATATATATATATATATATATATATATATATATATATATATATATATATATATATATATATATATATATATATATATATATATATATATATATATATATAATTAAATATTAAACATTCAAAATCATTATTGATTGTCTTTACAACAGACCCCATATATGATGGTGTCCACATGGAGGCATGTCCACGAAGGGACATGACTCCACGGGAGTGAAGTCATGTCCATTCATGGACATGCCTCCTCCGTGGGACATATATAAGTATATGCACATTAATAGTGCAGAGATATAACAACAGCACGAACAGGGAAAAATGACGGTCAAGTTGCATACAGTGAATATAACTGGCAGTGCAAGTTTTGGTTAATATATATATCCAGTGACATCTCATTCAATGAGATACGGTGAACAGACAATTATATATGCAGCAGTAGATTGATAATCCCTGTCAATATTGAATATCGATAGTTACCCATCAATATATTCATACTTGAAGAACTTATATATAAAATTCCTATAACATAAAATCAGATCAAAACTTAACACCCAGCACTAGCGGTGAAGACCTAAAAGAAGAGCTTGGTGAGTATGCTGAGGAATGGGAACAAATTATGGCAGAGAAAAGAAAGATGGATGAACTTTTTGCACTGATTGATAGAAGAGAAAAGAGAGGTAAGGGAAAATTTGAAGGCAAGTTACCTTTGAAATTTTTTTCATGCAATAAGGTAGGTCATTTTGCATCTAGATGTCCTACAAGAGTAGCTAAGTACAAACCTAATTTTTCCAAGTTTAAAAGGGATAAAGAATTTTATTATGCTAGCGAAGTCATTTATGATGATGATGATTTAGATTATGAAGAGATTGGATTTGTTTCTATTAGAGATGAACCAGTGCATGAGGAAAAGGCTTAAGTATCTCATGTTGACAAGAAAACTAAATGGATTATAGACAGTGGTTGTTCACATCATATGACTGGAGATAGAAACAAGTTTGTTAAACTAGTGAATTATGATGGTGTTGTTGTGAGATTCAGAGAAAATCTTCCTAAACGTATCATAAGCATAGGATCTATTACTTTGGATGGAAAGACTAATACATATAATGTGCTACTTGTTGATGGACTGAAACATAACTTGTTGAGTGTTGGACAACTAATGGATAAAGAGTTTCAATTAAGTTTTGTTAATGGTAAATGTTTTATCAAAAGTAAGCCAGGTAAGTTGATTGCAACCGGTACTAAATCTAGAGGTAATGTATTTGAATTAAATACATCTGGAGCCTCTTGTTTTGTTGTGAAGGTAGATGATAGTTGGTTATGGCATAGAATATTTTGTCATGTTAATTTTGATAACATTATGAAGGAAAGTATGGCTAATGTAGTAAGAGATCTGCCGAAGATTGTGTAACCATCTAACACTGTATGCAGAGAATGTGTTATGGGAAAACAAACTAGAAGTAGTTACAAAAGAAAAGAATATACATCAAAAGGAAAGTTGGATTTGGTACATACAGATCTATGCAGACCTACAAGGACAAGATCATACTATGGTGAAAGGTATTTCATACTTTTTGTTGATGACTTTTTCAGAATGATGTGAGTTACTTATTTGAAGGAAAAATTAGAAGCATTTGATAAATTCAAGTTGTTCAAAGAAAAGTAGAGAATGAATCAGGTTTAAAGATTAAGTGTCTAAGGTCAGATAGAGGTGGAGAGTTTACTTTAGACTTATTCAATTCATACTATGAAGAGCATGGAATAAAGAGATAGACATCCACTCCTAGGACTCCACAACAGAATGGGATAGCAGAGTGAAGGAACGGGACTATACTTGATGCTGCTGGGATAATGTTGCATGAAAAAAATGTATCTCATGTACATTGGAGAGAGGCTATCGAGACAATAGTATATACATTGAACAGAATTCAAATCAGAGAAGGTACAAGTAAGATTCCTTATGAATTATGGTTTGATCATACTCCTACTATAAAATACTTCAGAATATTTGGTAGTAAGTGTTATATCAAGAGAGATGATGAGATAGGAAAGTTTGATGCTAGAATTGATGAAGGAATTTTTCTTGGTTACTCTACCAAGAGCAAGGATTAAAAATGTTTCAATTTGAGATTAAGAAAGATGATTGAAAGTAACAATGTGAGGATAGATGAAAAATTTTAGATACAAGAAAGAATGTATGACAATAATCAGATTACAGAGATCAAAGAAGCTAATGTTGCTACAGAAGAAGAATAATTTGTTGAGGAAGAATGTGAAAAAGAGACTTGTAATGTTGACACAAGTGAGGCTATTGAGGTTTCAAAGACTTCGAGGTATGTAAGGAATAACCATCCTGAAAATCAAATTATTAGTGATTCTAATCAAGGAGTAATGACTGGATCAAAAGCCAGAGAAGAAATTTGTTTTATTTATCAAGTTGAACCAAAGAGTACAGATGAAGCATGTAGAGATGAATCATGGATAAATTCTATGAAGGAAGAGTTATATCAGATAAAGAATAATAACACTTGGGAATTGGTTCCTAGACCTAAAAATAAAAAATATAATAGGAACAAAATGGGTTTTCAGAAACAAAATGAATGAAGAAGGAAATGTTGTAAGAAACAAAGCAAGACTTGTATGTAAGGGATATTCAAAGCAAGAAGGCATATACTTTGAAGAAACATTTTCTCATGTTTCTAGAATAGAGGCAATAATATTGTTCTTGGCTTATGCTGCACATAAATAATTCAAGGTGTATTAGATGGATGTGAAATCTACATTCTTGAATGGGGATCTTGAAGAAGAAGTATACATAGAACAACCAGATGGATTTCCTCTATCTGAAGATAGAGACATGGTATGCTAGTTGAAGAAGGCACTGTATGGACTAAAGAAAGCCCCAAGGTCTTGGTATGCAAGGTTGGACAAATACTTACTTCGCCTTGGATTTAGAAAAGGTAATGCTGACAATAATTTGTATTTAAGAACTAGTGAAGATGGAATCTTGATAATAGAAGTCTTTGTTGATGATATTATCTTTGGAGGTAATGATGATCTATGTAAGAAATTTTATAAGAAAATGGAAAGTGAATTTGAGATGTCCATGATAGGTGAAATGAAATTCTTCTTGGACTACAAATAATTTAGAATGAGAATGGTATATTTATTTCTCAGACTAAGTAGCTCAAAGAAATGCTAAAAAAGTTTGGAATGGAAGACTGTAAACCAGTGGAACACCCATGGTGACCAGTAATAAGCTATCATATAATGATGAGACTTAGTGTTTATTTCAAACCAAGTATAGATCAATGGTTGGAGGATTACAATATCTGACTCATACCAAACTGGATATTGCTAATGTTCTTGAAATTGTGGCCAGATATTAGGCAGAGTCAAAGGTGATACACCTAGCTGTTGTGAAAAGGACATTCAGATATCTGAAAGGGACAATTGAATATGGTCTGTGGTATGATAAGAATGATAGCTTTGAACTTCATGCTTATACTGATATTGATTTGGTAGGACCCATTGATGACAGAAAGACTACTAGTGGTGGTGCATTTTTCCTTGAGAAAAAGTTGGTTTCTTGGCTAAGTAAGAAGCAAGATTGTATAGCCCAATCTACTACTGAATCAAAGTATGTTGTTGCTATTGTTAACTATACTCAAATTGTTTGGATGAAACAAATGTTGAAGGACATAGGACTAAATTTTGATGAGACTATGGTTATCCATTGTGATAACACCAGTACAGTGAATATGTCAAAGAATTCGATGATGCACTCTAAGACTAAACGTATTACTATAAAATATCACTTCTTGAGAGACAAGGTGGTAGAGAAGGAAATATAATTAGAATATATTAGTACAAAAGAGTAGATTTCAAACATCTTCACAAAGCCACTGTCAAAAGATACCTTTGAATATCTCAGAGGTATGCTGGGGGTTCAGGCCCCTCCTAGTCAGAAATAAATGATGCAGAGATGTATTAGTCCAAAGGTTTTCAGAGCCTTATCATAATCTGGATTGGATGTAGGGATCTACTCCTCAGGGGGAGTGATCATGGAAGAAAGATGTTGGAAGGAAGTTGATGACTCATGGCACTCTTTGTCATTGTTTTCAAAGGGGGGGCATTTCTATGAGAAAATCCCTATTGTATGGGGAGATTATATGTAGTATTGTTTGGTTGTAGGACTTTGGATTGATATAACTTTGGGATGATGGATTTTACCATATGTTGACATCAATGCCAAAGGGAGAGATTTTTGGATATTTCTAATGCATGGGGAGGTGATTGACACATTTTATATGTTTAATCACAACGTTACTGAATGGGCACTCATACTGTTGTCATTTTTATTTTTTCACTGATTTAAAAATATGTTTTTGTGAGGAGAATAGGCTGGTTATCATAGTATACGAACACTATACAAATGTTCTAGATAATGTGAAGTTAGATGAGAATTTAGGAAGGTGTTATGATCTTATATCCAAGATCACATCATGTAATGTTTCATATTGGATAAGTTATAGATGTTTTGGTGAAGACTAGTCACTAGACTGTGACAGTAAGAAATGACAGAGTTAGTCTCTGCATTTCTAGTATATCTTCCAGCTGATATGGATTCAAGGTATGTGAGCTTGAGGGAGGATAGAAAAAGTATTGAAGGATGTTCTGTTGGAGATTTGCTAGCAAGCCAGTACTGACTGTATGTTTGTCATTGATGAAAATATATGGAAAGTAGCATGCGTTGAAGTCTTATGTAGTAATCTTTTAGTATATGTAGCATGGACATGATATCAGCCTAATATCATGGGGGTAGAGGTTAACTATTAGTACAGATAGTTATATAGCAGTTGGTGTCAGCAGTGTTCTTGACAGAGTAACAAATAGTGTTCTATGCATGGTTGTCCATACAGTTATCATGGAGCCTTACACGCTTGGATATATGTTGAAGACATGTTAGTGATGTTTTAGTTATGGACGCATAGTCTGATGATGAACGCAAGTGAATTTATGCAGTCACTATTCGCTAGTAGCAGTTTCATGTGTTTGTTCAGAAGAGCCGATAGAGATCTTATTGGTTCTTGAGTTGTGCCTATCTTGAGGGTATGTGCCCTTGGAGTTAAGCTTGGAGAAGTGTTATTGATGTTCAGTTAAGAGTGCATGAGTTAATTTGGCTTACAGAGAAAGTTTAGTTCTTTTGGTAGAGCTGATAGTGTGTAGCATGTGTCTACATTTATTTTATTAGACAAGTCCCAAAATGAGTTGCATGCATAATAGAGCCGAAAAAATATTTTTTGAAGTTTATTATGGTTTCTCTAATATGATTTCAAGGTGGTTCTAACAGGCTGACTTGATTATATCATTTGGAGGAAAGATATTTATAGGCAGTCATTTGTGATTGCTGGAGTGTGGTTCATGGTTGATTAAGTAGAGCAGAGTAGAGTGTGCGAAGTGTTGAGCCATCAGAAGAAGGTCTATGTGACCAAGCAAAGTACTTGTGCTATTCATTGGAACTAATCTAGATAGCAGGTCAAAGCGTAGTTCACCAAGATCCAGATATAGTGTGTATATGTTATTCAAAAGGTTGTAGCCTTCACCCATTTGAGCAGTGAGCTCTTGGATAGTGCATCCTCTCCCCTAACAAGGACAATTATAAAAGAATCCTAACAGGGTCTGACCCTTGACCATGTCTACTGTACTTAATATATTATAAAGCTACTCTTAACATGGTAAAGGATCTTCTAACAAGGATCATTATACACTAGTACAAAATATTTGTGGGTATCAAGTCCCACCAGGGTTTTTACCTATTTGGGTTTCCCCGTAACCAAAATATTGGTGTTGTGTTCAAGTGTTATTTCATTGTGTTTATGCTTTATGTTTAAGTATACTTAATTAGATAAAGAATTGAATCTTGTAGATAACTGATTCACCCCCCCTCTCAGTTAACTATTTGGTAATGTTCCCACGATAAAATACTTCAGAATCTTTGGAAGCAAGTGCTACATCAAGAGGGATGAAGCAGTAGGAAAGTTTGATGCAAAAAATGATGAAGGTATTTTTCTTGGTTACTCTACTAAAAGTAAAGCTTATAGATATTTCAATTTAAGATTGAAAAAGATCATTGAAAGTGCTCGTGTAAAGATTGATGAAAATTTTATGATTCAAGAAAGATATCATGATTACTCACCCATGATTGAAGAAGAACCTGGACCCTCTAATAGTGAGATAGTTATTGAAGAAATGTTTGACAGTATTGATGTGTTATTCAATGACCCTGAGACAAGTGAAGAAAATACTCCTAAGGCTGATGATTCAGCATCACCTAAAGTTCCAAAGTTTACATCAAGAAATCATTCCAAGGTAGACATCATTGCAGATCAGAGCAATAAATTCTTAACAAGATCACAAGCAAAGAACTCAGCTAGCAATGAAGCGGTATGTTTACTATCTCAGATTGAACCTCTAAGTGTTGAAGATGCATGTAATAATTTAGATTGGCATGATGCTATGAATGAAGAACTTGATCAAATTGTTAAGAATTACACTTGGGAACTAGTCTTGTTAGGGATTTTTCTTGTAGGGTTAAACTTGGCAAGATATGGGCTTAGTTCTCAGCTAAAAAGGACTCCAAGTTTGCAAGAAAAGCCTAATTGATGAGGATTGGACAAGATCCTCCTTCTGCTTCAAGCTCCACAAGACTCAGGCGGGTATTTCCTATGAATATGTTACTGTATTTCAAGTAAGCTTTTGATTAGTGGATTTGGTCTTCACTGTCATGCTATTTAGGCTTCAGATTACTTCAACAAAAGATCACTCTATAGACAGCTGAGAATCTTTTGATATAGAGCTTGACAATAGAAACTATACATGCTATACATGTAATAGCATGAACAATGGGATAAGGATGCAAATCCTTCTTCTTTTTATGAGTACAACTCAAGGAAGGTTAACCTCTAATTCTCTCTCCAATGAATCAGTAATCTGAACTATATCACCAAGATACAGTCCCTTCACAATATGCATGAACTTAAAAAATAGTAAAGAACTGGTAATGATTATTTTGTTTTTGATGACAAAAAGATGACTGTATAACAAACATCCAGCCAGTGCCTATTCCATTGGGCAAAGAGTCTGAATATAAATCCAAAAGAAGATTTCAAGGAAATACAGTAGAATGTCTTACAAACTACATGCAATCTGGATAGGATGCCTTACAAACTATCTTGTCAATCTTATGGTGTTATCATCAAATCCTAACACATATGTCTACTCTCTGAAACTATTTATGAAATTTAATCCTCTCCTTGAGAGAAACTCACAAATAATTAAACAAACTACCTTGTAGTTGGTATATTTTCAGATGCCTTACAAATAAAACATGCAAGAGCAGAACACAAAGTAAAGAGACAATAACCATGTAAGATAGAAATTGCACTGTATCTTATTGAAAATGAGTCTGTCTCAATACATACAAAGCTTCAAAGTTCAAGAATTTAGACACAAAACTACAAGTCTGTTATACAAAGAATTTCAAATTTCATCATTTAGGGGCCTGCTCACAACAAAGCAGCCACAAGAACTGGAACCAAAAAAAATAGGAACCAAGAACCCTTACAACTGAGAAGAGAAGAGAATAAAAAGAAGAAGAAGAAACCCTAAAATCTATACTTGACCAACTCTTGTCCATTCTGCAATCTAATCTCATTTACTTCTCTCTTCTTTTGAAAATCTGATCTTCCTAGGCATCTTCAAAATCTGATAAATTTGTCCTTTTTTGCATAAAATCTGCTCATCTACATAGAAATCTGATTAATTTGTCCTTTGTTCTTCCCTAAAATTTAATCCTCTATACCCTCTGATCTTTTCATCCACTGAAAATCTGAATCATTTTTCCCACTGGATTTGCAAAATCAATCAATTTTGGAAGAAGAAAAATCTCCCCAAAATCTAGTTGTGGATTTAAAAGCTCTTACTGCTCTCAGCAACTTGATCTGATCTGGTTCTAACTGCCATCATTGCATCCATCATTTTCTGGCGTTTCCAAAAACATATTATACTATCATATTCTGATAAAAAATGAATCTCCCAGACATTTTTCCGTGAACAGCTCTGTCATTAAAAAATTTTAAAATTTTTCAAATGTTCCAACATTATGACTTTTTAAATCTTTAATTTCTTTAAAATTTGCACATGCCACCAAAACTTGTCACTTGTCATCTTCTCATTCGCTGCTTGGACGAACCCATCTTTAACCTCAATCCATCTAGAGATCTAGAGACTACATTAATCTTTTAGTCTTTGAATAATTTCCTTAACCATGGTTTCATTTAGAGACTTGGAGAAATCCCTTTAGTCTCTAGATCTCATAATAATTTTCTCTCTCCACTTTTCTTTATGAGATTTGGAGACTACCTTTAGTCTCTAGATCTCTGAATAGCTATTTGGAGATTTGGAGACTAGTCTCTAGATCTCATAATCACGTTTTCTCATTATTAGATTTGGAGACTAACTTTAGTCTCTAGATCTCTGAATAATTATCTAGAGATTTGGAGACTTGGAGATTTGGAGACTAGTCTTCAAATCTCATGATGTACTTTCTTCTTTGTGAGATTTGGAGACTTCTTTTATTTGGAGATCTGGAGACTTGGAGATCTGGCGACTTGGAGATTTGGAGACTAGTTAGTCTCTAGATCTTTGAATGTTAGTGACTTAATCACTAGCATTCAGAGACTTGGAGACTAGTTAGTCTCTAGATCTCTGAATGTTAGTGACTTAACCACTAGCATTATGAGATTTGGAGACTAACTAGTCTCTAGATCTCTGAATGTTAATGACTTAACTACTAACATTTGGAGATTTGGAGACTAACATTTTTCGCCAACATTTTTTCAACAAAATTTTTTCTGAGCCCACTGGCATGGAAACCAAGGTGGATGCACAAGCATGGGCAAGCATAGCTTCCTCCATTTGATTTACTTCATATGTTTGTAGATTTTCATATAAACACTTCAAATTTTGAAATTGGGAGCAATGTAGGATAAAACTTTATGAAGAAAATGTTGATTTTTTATGGTTGTCGGTACTTAGAGAACCATAACTTTTGATTTTAAAATTGGGTTTTTTTATAAAAAAAAATTTACAATTCACACATAGCCATATCAAACATATGTAAAATTTAGCCCAACCCAATTTGTATTTTTTGAGTTATGATAAAAAACGTGACTGAAAATCTGAACAATGCACACTCAGAGAACATTGACAATCTGCAAACGAAATGGCTCCAGCAAAGTGACTAAACGAGCACATGGGGAGCTAAAAATTGGCATGATGACTCATTCCCATGTCTAAAATATGATGCAACCATCAGCACATTATGATCAATCTCTTGGAGAAAGATATAATCAACCGAACATGGTCTCCGACAGTGATTTGACATTTAAACAGAATTGTGCAATTTGACACTTGCTCAAAATGGGACTTCACCGAATGATTCGGGATGATAAAGTAACATCATAGAATGCATGCACATACTGAATGAAGTGTGTTCAACACCTATAACACCTCATAAGCTTCAAAATGACAGCCAGGTACATATGCATGAAAAGTATTTAAGGGATTTCAAATTGCAAAATTTTAACATGGTACTCAAAACCCATGTTGCATTTTTGAGTGCCAACAGTGGCTCTGACTGTGGACGCATGCCCCATGTGGGCATGCAAAGAACCTCAGAATCTCATGGTAGAAGCAGACCACCCCGAAACTTCAAATCAGCTTGACACCTTTTCTCAAAACTCCGAACAAGAACCCCTCTAGAACACCTTTATTGAAAGTAAGAAAACTACTCCTACTATGTACAAATGATGGCCCCGAGTCACCGAAAAATTTTCAAAACTTCTTACCTCTGTCATATACCTGATTTTCATTTCTTTCTTCTTGAGGTAAGCTGGGCATTTTATTCCCATTTGTTTCACCAAGCATATCAATACTCTTAATTAGCTCATTAGGCAAAACAAAATAACTATCTTCATTTTCATAGTGCATGTAAAAATTTGAAACACTTTCTTCATCTTTCTCACTATGAAAATAAGACTCAGCATGCTCATGAATACTACTATCAGACTGGAACTGATCTTTATCTACTGATTCATGCATGCTATCAATCTAAAATGCAAAAGTCTCATACTCTATTTGATAAAAAACATCATTCATACCCTAACTGCATATCCTCAGGAGTAGCCAGTTGGAGTTCAAATGAATAATTAGATTTATACTCAGACATTTCATCATCATCAAATTTTGAAACCACTCCAAAACCTCTAAATGCATCTTCATAATCAAAATGATGATTAGTATTCATGCCACAAAAATCATTATTAATTTTACTATGAAATGTCGGCTGATCTTCAAATACAACTCTATCAAGCACTTCATCATCAAACTCATAAAATGCAACATCATCATTTGAAACTCCATCACACATGGAAGAACATTCTAATTTCTCACAGAAAGAAGATAGCATGTCATCATTTGCATCTGGTTCAACTAAATCTGAAACCTCCATGTGTTCTTCAAACAACAGATTGATAACTCCATGCAATACTCCTCTTTGAACATTATGACAAAAAATGGGTTGATCATCATCAAAATCCTCATCATATAAAGCATTAGTCTCTCAGCATATGAAGAAAAATTATAACTATACGAAGATTCACTGTCAACATCACCTACCAAGCATATAGTGTCCATAATTACATCCTCTTCATTATCTTGTTTAGGATAACCATTACGACATGACCATGATTCACCCCTAAACTCTCTGCTATATGCTGCAACTTCATTATCTAATGTAGAACCATTAGATAACCTTTCATTCAAATCTTCATGTTCATTGATATCACATTGAATCACCATTTCCTTATCTTCATACTTTGAGGACAAATCACTCTCAAACTCTTGATATTCAAACTGATTTGTATAATGCAAAAACTGAGATGCACTTTCATTTTCAGATTTAGAAAAAGAATTCATACCTTCACTTTCAAAGGAGTGTTCACTTCCATCACTACTTTCTTCTTCCCATGTTGCATCTGACTCATACGAAGACATCTCAACATCACTGCCTTCCTCATTCTCACTTGAATAACCACTTTCAGCACTATGTTCCTCTGACTATGACTGATATGCATATGAATCACATTCTTCATCTTGTGTTACCGGTTCTTGAAATGTTGGGTTAACAACTTCAAATTCATTATCAAAGACATAACTTTCAACCTCTTCATTTGCAAAAGACTGAGATATAGATGCAACAAGTTCATGTCTAGAAACACTAACAACATCATGTTCATAATCAATATCACAAGAACTCACTACTGTAGCTAATTCACAGTTCAAAATATTAGCACATTACTCAATTCTATCAAAGTTTGGAACATATCTTACTGATGTATACATGTATTCTGATTTGAAATTTCAACTTGATTATAAACTACAACAGAAGTGTTGATTCGCTAATTTGAAACTGAGGCATCAACACTACACTCCTTTTTTCTTTCACATTCATTATACCAGCATACATTCATGGAAAAATGACCTCTAGTCAATCCATACTTCAAACTGTTTTCAATATCCATTGTAGTTATAAATGCCTGATATAATGATTTAAGTTCTTTATCCCTCAATAAGTAGTTCATTTTCTTATCAAATGCATTGAAGTAGACACTTACACACACTTGATCATTGGGTCTCTAACTTTCAGAGATCTCATTCAAAACTTTTGCAAATCTGATATTGAACTGAGGAACAAGTCCATCACTCTCAATATGAATCTTCAAAAACTTACTATTTAAGAATCAGATATGCTTACCCTTTTTGCAAACTGCTCCATGAAGGCTGAATGCAACTCACTCCAAGATGAAATAGAACATGCTAGTAGAAAAGAAAACCAGTCTCTAGCATCACCTTCCAAAGTTTGAACAAACAATTTCATATGCACATCCTCATGAGCAATTTCAAAGTCACACATCGAGTCACTAAATAACTGAACATGGTGACTGGCTGAAACAAGATGGTTCCCATTAAACTTAGGCAAATGTCCTCTGATTCCATCAAGGATTTCATTAGGAAAAATAGGTATGCCATCATAACAAAATGACATGTATCCTTTGACAAAAGAAATCCTATGAACATCCATTACTGGCTGCAACCTTTGCACACACACTTGAAATTCTTCAAGATTAGTGACAGGAAATCTATACTTGAAGTTAACCTTCTTTTGTCACTGAACCTTTCTAACATACTTCACAGCTATGGCTTAACTCACGATTCAAACCAGAAGTATGTAATTCTACACTCATATGTCCTTTCTTTTAATGACAAAATCATTTAATAAGGACAATGTGAACACATAAAATACTGAATGGAGAATACCTGGAAGCCTTTGCTGATTGTTGTTGCTCTCTTCACATTAGACCAAAATCTGAAACAAAGCTTTATACCTCAAGTTTGTTTTAGCACAAAGTCACCACCTCTCTTCAGAGGACATAAAATTTTCACTGATCTTTCTTGAAACATCAACAGATTCTAGTCATTCCTCACAGCAAAGTCACATATAATTTTAAATTTTTACAACAACAAATCTAGGTAATACACTTGCAGATTTGAAAACAACTTTCAGATCATGACATTTATGAGACTCTTCCCCAAACTAAATATAGCAAGACTCTGGGATACCCTTAGCAGTAAACTTATTTCACTCCCCAGCAGAGTCGCCAATTTGTTAGGGATTTTTTTGTAGGGTCAAACTTGGCAAGATATGGGCTTGGTTCTCAGCTAAAAAGGACTCCAAGTTTGCAAGAAAAGCCTAATTGATAAGGATTGGACAAGATCATCCTTCTGCTTCGAGCTCCACAAGACTCAGGTGGGTATTGCCTATGAATATGTTACTATATTTTAAGTAAGCTTTTGATTAGTGGATTTGGTCTTCACTGTCATGCTATTTAGGTTTCAGATTACTTCAACAAAAGATCACTTTGTAGACAGCTGAGAATCTCCTAATACAGAGCTTGACAATAGAAACTATACATGTAATAGCATGAACAATGAGATAAGGATGTGAATCTTTCTTCTTTTTATGAGTACAACTCAAGGAAGGTTAACCTCTAATTCTCTCTCCAAGGAATCAGCAATCTGAACTATATCACCAGGATACAGTCCCTTCACAGTATGCATGAACTTAAAAAATAGAAAAGAACTGGTAATGATTATTTTATTTTTTATGATAGAAAGATGATTGTATAACAAACATCCAGCCAGTGCCTATTCCATTGGGCAAAAGAGTCTGAATATAAATCCACAGGAAGATTTCAAGGAAATACAGTAGAATGCCTTACAAACTATCCTGTCAATCTTATTCTTTTATCATCAAATCCTAACACATATGTCTGCTCTCTGAAACTATTTATGAAATTTAATCCTCTCTTTGAGAGAAACTCACAAATAATTAAACAAACTACCTTGTAGTTGGTATGTTTTTAGATGTCTTACAAATAAAACATGCAAGAGCACAACACAAAGTAAAGAGACAATAACCATGTAAGATAGAATTGCACTGTATCTTATTGAAAATGAGCCTGTCTCAATATATACAAAGCTTCAAAGTTTAAGAATTTAGACACAAAACTAGAAGTCTATTATACAAAGAATTTCAAATTTCATCATTTAGGGGCCTGCTCACAACAGAGCAATCACAAGAACTGGAACCAAAAAAGAATAGGAACCAAGAACCCTTACAACTGAGAAGAGAAGAGAATAAAAAGAAGAAACCCTAAAATTTGTACTTGACCAACTCCTGTCCATTCTGCAATCTAATCTCATTTACTTCTCTCTTCCTTTGAAAATCTGATCTTCCCGGGCATCTTCAAAATCTGATAAATTTGTCCTTTTTTGCATAAAATCCGCTCATCTACATGGAAATCTGATTAATTTGTCCTTTGTTCTTCCCTAAAATTTAATCCTCTATACCCTCTGATCTTTTCATCCACTGAAAATCTGAATCATTTTTCCCGCCAGATTTGCAAAATCAATCAATTTTGGAAGAAGAAAAATCTCCCCAAAATCTGGTCGCGGATTTAAAAGCTCTTACTGCTCTCAGCAACTTGATCTGATCTGGTTCTAACTACCATCATTGCATCCGCCATCTTCTAGCGTTTCTAAAAACATATTATACTGTCATATTCTGATAAAAAATGAATCTCCCAAACATTTTTCCATGAACAGCTCTGTCATTAAAAAATTTTGAAATTTTTCAAATGTTTCAACTTTATGACTTTTAAAATTTTTTATTTCTTTAAAATCTACACATGCCACTAGAACTTGCCAATTGTCATCTTCTCATTCGCTACTTGGACTAACCCATCTTTAACCTCAGTCCATCTAGAGATCTGGAGACTACATTAATCTCTTAGTTTCTGAATAATTTCCTTAACCATGGTTTCATTTAGAGACTTGGAGAAATCCCTTTAGTCTCTGGATCTCATAATAATTTTCTCTCTCCACTTTTCTTTATGAGATTTGGAGACTACCTTTAGTCTCTAGATCTCTGAATAGCTATTTGGAGATTTGGAGACTAGTCTCTAGATCTCATAATCACTTTTTCTCATTAAAAGATTTGGAGACTAACTTTAGTCTCTAGATCTCTAAATAATTATCTAGAGATTTGGAGAGTTGGAGATTTGGAGACTAGTCTTCAAATCTCATGATGTACTTTCTTTTTTGTGAGATTTGGAGACTTCCTTTATTTGGAGATTTAGAGACTTGGAGATTTGACGACTTGGAGATTTGGAGACTAGTTAGTCTCTAAATTTCTGAATGTTAGTGACTTAACCACTAGCATTTAGAGACTTGGAGACTAGTTAGTCTCTAGATCTTTGAATGTTAGTGACTTAACCGCTAGCATTATGAAATTTAGAGACTAACTAGTCTCTAGATCTCTGAATGTTAGTGACTTAACCACTAGCATTTAGAGATTTGGAGACTAACATTTTTCGCCAGCATTTTTTCAACAAAATTTTTTCTGGGCCCACTGGCATGAAAACCAAGGTGGATGCACAAGCATAGGAAAGCATAGCTTCCTCCATTTGATTTATGTTTGTAGATTTGCATATAAACACTTCAAATTTTAAAATTGGGAGCAATGTGGGATAAAACTTTATGAAGAAAATGTTGATTTTTTATGGCTGCCGGTACTCAGAGAACCATAATTTTTTATTTTCAAATTGAGTTTTTCTAAAACATTTTCTATACAATTCACACATAGTCATCTCAAACATATGTAAAATTCAGCCCAACCCAGTTTGTATTTTTTGAGTTATGATAAAAAAATGTGACTGAAAATCTGAACAATGCACTCAGAGAACATTGACAATCTGCAAACGGAATGGTTCCGGCAAAGTGACTAAATGGGCACATGGGGAGCTAAAAATTAGTATGATGACTCATTCCTATGTCTAAAATATAATGCAACCATCAACACATTATGATCAATCTCCTGGAGAAAGATATAATCAACCGAACAGGGCCTCCGACAGTGATTTGACATTTAAACAAAATTGTGCAATTTGACACTTGCTTAAAATGGGACTTCACCGAATGATTCGGGATGATAAAGTAACATCATAGAATGTATGCACATACTGAATGAAGTGTGTTCAACACCTATAACACCTCATAAGCTTCGAAATGACAACTGGGTACATATGCATGAAAAGCATTTAAAAGATTTCAAATTGCAAAATTTTAACATGGTACTCAAAACCCATGTTGCATTTTTGAGTACCAATAGGTCCCTAGACCTAGTGATAAAAATGTGATTGGAACAAAGTGGATATTCAAAAACAAGATGAATGAAGATGGTACAGTAGTAAGAAACAAAGCAAGATTAGTATGTAAAGGATATGCGCAAAGAGAAGGCATTGATTATTCAGACAAATTTGCACCTGTGAGTAGATTAGAAGCTATTAAGTTGTTTCTAGCCTATGCTACAGTTAAAAAATTCAAATTTTATCAAATGGATATCAAATCAACATTCTTGAATGGAGACTTAAAAGAAGAAATATACATTGAGCAGCCTGAAGGATGCACCTTATCAGATAGACCTGATATGGTATGCAGATTGAAGAAGGCCCTCTATGCACTTAAGCAAGCCCCTAGAGCATGGTATGAGAGATTAGATGGATACTTAAAAAAGATTGGATTCAAGAAAGGAGTAGCAGATTGTAATCTATTCATTAGAGACATCTGAAGGTTTACTACTTGTAGCTATATTTGTTGATGACATATATTTGGAGGTAATGACAAACTCAATGCTGAATTTGCCAAAGAAATGCAGAATGAGTTTGAGATGAGTATGATTGGTCCTATCAAATACTTTTTGGGACTAAATATGCAGCAGACAGAAAAAGGAATCTTCATTAATCAATCAAAGTATGTGAAAGAGATACTGAAAAAATTCAAGATGGATGATTGCAAGCTAGTAGGACCTCCTATGATCACTGGATGCAAGCTTAAAAAAGAAGATGACTCACCAGTAGTAGATATAACATTGTATAAGTCTATGATTGGTAAACTCATATATCTTACTCAGACTAGACCTGATATTTCCAATGCAGTTGGCATAGTTGGAAGATTTGCAGCAAAGCCCAAACAAAGTCACCTCATGGTAGTAAAGAGAATATTCAGATACTTGTAGGGGGCTATAGATTATGGTCTATGGTATCCTAATTCAGAAAATGTTGAGCTTCATGTGTACACTGATGCAAATTAGGCTGGATGTGTTGATGACAGAAAAAGTACTTCAGGTGGAGGAGTGTTTCTTGGTGATAGACTTGTCACCTGGACAAGCAAGAAACAAAATTGTATTTCTTAGTCAACAGCAGAAGCAGAGTATGTTGCAGTAGCCTTGAATTGTTCTACAATTGTTTGGATCAAATAAATGATAAAGAATTTTGGAATTCAGATTGTTTATCCTATTGTTATTCACTATGATAACACTAGCACTATCAATATGTCAAAGAACTCTATGATGCATGAAAAAACAAAGCACATTGAGATCAAATATCACTTCCAAAGAGAGAAAGTGGGAGAGAAAGAAGTCAAGTTGGACTATGTGAGTACTAAAGAATAGTTGGTAGATATATTCACAAAGCCCTTGCCTAAGGATACTTTTGAGTATCTCAGGGAGAATTTGGGATTCATTCCCTTCCTTGTTTCTACTTAGAAGAAAGAAGGAAAGGCATCAGTCCTCCGAGACTGGTGGAAGGTTGAATACTCTACCTCAGGAGTAGTACCGGTGCTTAAAATGAATGGTGCCCTTTTCCATTGATGTCAAAGGGGGATTATATGTATTAAGTCATGAAAAATAGAAGTAAAAAGAGGAGTAATATACTAAGGGGGAGCAACATTTAGTTATGACAGCGATACAGTTGAGGAAATGGAGAATATTAGAAAATATTGCAGCAGATGTAGGATTCATCTTTGGGGGATTTTTGAAGAGGAAATGGAGAATGTTATAAAAGAAATGTTCATTTGGGTTGGTGGTGGTTTTTCATTCCACATGTTGCCATCAATGCCAAAGGGGGAGATTTTTGGAGATTTTCCAGTAGGCCAGTACTAACTGTATGTTTATCATTGATCACAACATATGGAAAGTAGCATGTGTGGAAGTCTTATGCAGTAAGCTTTCAGTATATGTAGCATGGACATGATATCAGCATGATATCATGGGCACAGAGGTTAACTATTAGTACAGACAGTTATATAGTAGTTGGTGTCAACAGTGTTCCTAACAGAGTAACAAATAGTGTTTTGTGTATGGTTGTTCGTACAATTATCATGGAACCTTGCACGCTTGGATATATGTTGAAGACATATTAGTGATGTTTTAGTTATGGACATAGATTCTGATGATGAACGCAAGTGAAGTTATGTAGTCACTATTCACCAGTAGCAGTTTCATGTGTTTGTTTAGAAGAGCCGATAGAGATCTTATTGGTTCTTAAGTTGTGCCTATCTTGAGGGTATGCGCCCTTGGAGTTAAGCTTGGAGAAATGTTATTGATATTTGGTTAAGAGCGCATGAGTTAATTCAGCTTACAAAGAAAGTTCCAATTGTTTTGATAGAGCCGACAGTGTGTAGCATGCATCTACATTTATTTTATTAGACAGGTCCCAGAATGAGTTGCGTGCATAATAGAGCTGACAGAATGTTTGTTGGAGTTTATTATGGTTTCTCTAATATGATTTCAAGATGGTTCTAATAGGCCAACTTGATTATATCATTTGGAGGAAAGATATTTATAGGCAGTCATCTGTGATTGTTGGAGTGTGGTTCATGGTTGATTAAGTAGAGCAGAACAAAGTGTGCGAAGTGTTGAGCCATTAGAAGAAGGTCTATGTGACCAAGTAAAGTACTTGTGCTATTCATTGGAACTAATCCAGACAATAGGTCAAAGCGCAATTCACCAAGATCTAGATATAGTGTACATATTTTATTCACAAGGTTGTAGCCTTCACCCATTTGAGCAGTGAGCTCTTGGACAGTGCATCCTCTCCCCTAACAAGGACAATTATAAAAGACTCCTAATAGGGTCTAACCCTTAACTAGGTCTACTGTACTTAATATATTGTAAAGCTACTCCTAACAGGGTAAAGGATCTTCTAACAAGGATCATTATACACTAGTACAGAATATTTGTGGGTATCAAGTCCCACCAGGGTTTTTACCTATTTGGGTTTTTCCGTAACCAAAATATTGGTGTTGTGTTCAAGTGTTCTTTCATTGTGTTTATGCTTTATGTTTAAGTATACTTAATTGGATAAAGAATTGAATCTTGTAGATAACTAATTCACCCCCCCTCTCAGTTATCTCTTGGGACTATTCCTAACATGTTCATTGGTCAGCACAAGGTACATAATTCTTTATGATGTTAGTTGTGGCATGTGTTTTGGAGGAGACCTATTTAGAAGTCAACTTAGGAGATGTAGCATGTGCTTTGCTTGGCAAACATAAATTAAGGATGTCAGTCCTTAAATATTGTAATGTAATCATTGTATACTTGTTTTAGATGCTGTGTATCTTAGCAAGGGTTTATGTAATTATTTGTAATTAGGAAAGGCTTATGGGCCGACCTGATCATGAGAATTGTAATAAGGTATAAATGAAAGGTCTTCTCTTTGGAAAATACATGGATGGGAAAAAGGTGATATAAAGAGGTTGTGAATGTTCTGAGCTTGTGTCTACTGTATGTAGAGTAGAGGTTTACTGGTGGACTTCATTGGAACTGATCAAGAAAAGACAGTTGCTACCAAATAGTTCAGAAGATTGTGTATTTCTTCATATACACTTGTGTTGCAAACAATGAGTTTTGAAGGTGGATTTAACCTTCTTTGGGCAATGAGCCCTCCCTTTATTCTCGACTCCTAACAGAGTATGTCCTCTAACAAGGAATATATGTACTTTAATGTTTCAAAAAGCTCCTAAAAGGGCTAAATATTCTAACAAGGATACTGTACTCTCAGTACATCATTTGTGGGTGTTAATTCCCACTAGGGGTTTTACCTTTAACAGGGTTTCCCTGAGACCAAAATATTGTGTTATTGTGTTGGCTTTCATTGTGTTCATTGGATCTGATATTGCTGCTATTTAAAGTTTAAAGTGTAATAATCTTCCTTACAATTGAGTCACCCCCTTTCTTAGTTGTATTGTGGACTATTATTCCTAACACATCTCTTGATATTCGGTCATTCAAACCTCTGATGAAATTTTGGACAAGTATGGGTCCATCATCTCTAAAGCTGAAGAAAGGCTTAAGTTCATAGAACTTTCTTTCGTATTCTTCAACTTACATGTTGGCTTGCTTGAGGTGGTGAAATTCTTCTGCCCTTCCTTGCCTCCACTAATCAGACATGAATCAATCCTTAAAGATTTCTAGGAACAATTCCCATGAAATAGCATTGATGGTGACTTGAAGTTTGTCTTCTTCCATACACCACCAAGTAGATGAAAACTTCCTCAAAATCATAATAGCGGATCTACCTTGATAGTTCTATTAAAAGGGTGCATAGAGAAACACCTCTCAAGGTCGAACAACCAGGTTTCCATCTAAGATCCCTCTTCATTTCCATAGAAAATGGGTACCTTGAATTTGAGAAAGTCCCTCATGTGAGTGGTATCCCTATCTTTAGATTCTTGCATAACTTTCCTTATCTTAGGGCTTCTATCTCTTTCCCTATCTTCATGTTGAGCTTTGTTTCCTTCTTCAACATTGACTCTATTTTCAAGGTTGTCGAGTCTATGCAGAAGTTGTTGCATAAGTTGTCTAATTTGGGCTCCTTACGATTCATTACTCTAACTCTCATTCCTATGATTATCTTGATTATCTTCTCCCTCATATTCCCCATGGGAACTCTCTGGGCAAGATCTCGAGGAGGACTCTTGATCTCTATCCTTAACTCTTTTGTGGGTAATGGGAGGCATCTTGCGAGAGTGGTGCAATATTAGTTTTAAGTGAAAGTTTAAAAGGAGGATTCAATGTGTTGAAAAGTTTTGAGTTTCAAATGTAAATAGAACTTAAGTTCCTAGCGTAGCAACCAGGGCTCTAATACCAAATGTAATGTCCTCGACAGGGAACCCATAAGGAATTAGGTCTTATGACCAAAAACTGCAACTAACAAAAAAAATTTCTAACATTACATCATTAATACATTCACATTTACATTCCTTAATGTTCCCTTAAAAAATTTATTTACTAACATATTTACATTACTTATCCAAATTGAATTTCATTTCTTTTCTTTACTTTCACATTTCAGAACTTAAGAGATAGGGTAAGAAAATAAAATTTCATTTACAATTGTATTCCTTACTTCATAAACTAATTTCATTTCTCTTTCCTACATATTGAATAACTAATCTTTACAAATTACATTTTATCCTTAGCATAATAAACATTTCCTTTCATTGCAACATAGGAGAGATAGAAAAGATAATTCAACATTACATTATATATTTCCAACTTTCATCTTGTTGGAAATATAAATGGGAAAGTAATACCAAGAGGGGGGGGGGGGCAATTAGATGTTACCTACTTTTATCCTTTTAATCTGATAAAAATTTATGCATGACATAAACAAAACTTGATCATTGTAAGTAACTAAACATATAAAGTAGCAGACATGAAATCACTCATAACACCATGATTTTGGTAACCCAGAAACCCTTGAAAGGTAAAACTGGGGTGGGGATGACACCCACAAATCTTCACTACTACAGTAATAAGTTTTTCCTGTTAATTCTTACAAAATGTGATCAATTCATGATCTACCCTATGAAAGGTCTGCTCTGTCAAAAGTTAAAAGACTTATATAGTCTACCTTGTTAAAGGATTTATAAACTTACAATAAAGTAAGCACTCAGTAAAGAGATTTACATAAAGTCTGTTAAGACTATTCGGTTAAGAGATTTACCCTGATACACTGGTCAAAATATCTCAATACCTGATCTTTTAGTTTGCACTTGTATGCAGATTATAGATCTCCTCTTTACTTTATATTTTGATCTCTTCTATCTAATCTTTCTTAATTATGTCCTTTCACTACTTAGCTCCGTCACTGGACTTTGTCTTAACTATTCTAAATATATCTCTCTGATCATTCTCTCATACTCATTTGATCTTAATATCTCTTATCTCTCTGATTCACACACTTCTCTTGGTATAGATCTTGTCCTTATATAATAACAAAAATGTTTTACTGTTTCAAGATCTACGGTTCAGATTTATTTCTATTACCGCCTAAGCTATACAATTTTTTTATTGGCTCTAGGTATTACATAGGGATCAATGATAATAAAATGGATGTGTAATTACCTCTGTAATTACCTCAATAGACAAAATAAAAAACATCATTATCATCAAAAATGGTTTACCTCGATCATTGTGCCATTCCAAACTTGTATGTCATTCCTGGCTAACTCGGCAAAAGTTATTCCTGACACTCGACATTAACTGTACTCAACATCAGTTAAACTTCTCTATCGCTTGGTAATCATTGATATATGTAACTCGGTAATAACTATACTCAACATATTACAAACACATAGTGACCATGACTTTACTCGGTAGTAGTACTGCTCGGTAAGTATACAATATATAACTCAGCCTTTACAAAATGACTCGGTCGCAGTGATGACTGACCATCATTGCCTAGATATATGACTAAGTGTGAAACACTAATGGTCAACAAAATTATAGAGATCTACAATCTCCCCCTTTGACATTAGTGGAAAAAACACTTTGTCATGACATTTGTACTTACAATTACAAAAATATGTTTGTACTAGCCTAATACTCCCCCTAAGATATATATACATTCAAAATTTTTGTTACCTGTCCCTGTTTAGTCCTTATCCATACTCATGTCATGATGATTCCCCTTGTTTTTGACATGACAAATTTCATCATCAGTAGGTAGCTCACAAAATTTCTCCAAAAAAGGTTTATGCAGCACCGTGATCATGTAGAGTGCATCCATCCAAGCAGTTGAAGCAATGTTTAAGACTTTTGTCTACACTTCTAAATCAGTAGCTAAACTAATGAGACTCTCAGCTATGGACAAACGTGGATCACTCTGGATTAATTCTTTAGCCTTTGCTAACTTTCTCTTTATAGCCTCCAAATGCAATGTCAAAATATTTTGAATAGAGAGTAGGTGAGAATGAATCTTGCCATCATTAGCCACCAGCTCGGCTAACTTACCTTGGGTCTACATGATTTTGACATAATGTGCAACACTAGTGTCTACATCCAAGGTTAGGGATTGACTTGTAGCTTTAATCTCTTGCTTGAGAGTATCAAGCAATCGTTGATTCTCATCAGTGAACAGTTCAACATTACATATTTTGGCCAATAGGGACTGTCCATTTACAACTAATCCCTCGGTCTCCTTTACCAAATTGGACAACTCAACCTGTTTCACTACTATCTTGGCAGATATCTTCTCCAGCATTTTTGTCTCAAACCTCCATTCTGACCATTCAAATAACTTATCACTTACACAGCTAACTTCATTATTGACTTTCTGAACAATGTGTACAAGTTGTTCCAATATGGGAACAAAACTATTTACATCTGATAAGTCATATACTTTATTAAATATATCTTTAATTTCATGAAGAACCTATTTTTTTTTATGCTCCCTTCAGAGTTCTGCTTGCCTACTTTTTCTTGTCAACAAATCCTTCATTATCTGTAGTTGCTCATAAGAAAGGTTATATATATCCCATTTAGGAATAATAATGACTTCATTAATTGTTACCTCATCTTTCTCCTGGTGTACTCTCGGTGGTGTGCTTCCACTCGGCATCTGTACAAGAGCTTTTATTGCCTCTTGCTCCTTTGGCTCTTGTTCTTCAATGAATTTTCCCTTGATATTTTCTTCTCCTTTCCCCTTATCCTCGGCATGAGGACTAACAGCTTGTTCATCTAAATTCCTTTTTCTTCTTTGATGTGTTCTTCCATAGGAGGACTTTGAATTTTGTCTTCTACTTTGTCTTCTTCCTCAGAAGATGGAGATTGAGTTAGTGGTACTGACTTGATGGGTTCCTCGATAAGGCTTGTACCAACTAACTTGTTAATAGTAGCAACTTCAGGTAGAGTAGGATTCTCATCAATAGATTATGTGCTAGTAATTGTGGGATAATCCATGACTTGTAACAGTACAGTGTTACTACCTAGTATGGGTGTGTCAGTTGTTTTCATGTTCTTTAAATCATCCTCAGTTAAGAATGAATTCTCAATGGGGCTCTCCTCCGGTATGTCAACAATGTGAACCTCAGATGTATCCTATGTTTTCACTTCCTTAGGAGTATCAGTCTCCATTTTATTTTTCTTGGTTTCAGGTTCAACAACTGTTGAAGTAGTAGCATCCTTTCCTTCATCCTGGGTGGGTAACAATCCAAACAATACCTTCCAAATTTTTAAACTTTCTTGTACAGCATCTTCAACCTTGTGTTGAAGAATTAGATAGGCTCTAAGTTTAGGATCAAACTTGCCTCTATATTGCTCAATTATCTGTTTGATGTTGGCCGGGTGAGAGTGGATTCAACTTGTGCTAATGTACTCTCCCTTATTTCCTTCTCTATTTGCATAGCATACTCCCATTTCTATGCAACTCTATTGCATAATTCTTTTGGAATTCTATTTTCAATTTCAATTGGCAGCATCTTGAAAATGCATAACATTTCAAGAATAGCATCCTCAACTTTCTCTTTATCTCCAATGCTCATTTTTCCAATCTTTAATCTTTTTACCTCATCCACTACTATAGTGCTAGTAATCTTAAGACATAATTCATCAAAAATTATTTGATGTGCACCCTGATGTGTAACCTTCCCCTTTACTCCTTCATCACTTTTGGTTTCTTCATCATCATCTTGTGTTAGAACAAGTTTCCTTCTCGACTTCTTCACAACCTTAGTCGGCATTGCCTTGGGTTGGGCGGATTTTCACTTAGCAGATGCAAGAGGCATCTTAGGAGTCTCAGAGGCAGTTCTTCTAGTTCTAGGCCTTAGTGATGGTGTCTCTGACACTTTACACTTCAACACTCTTCTCTTTGGCGGGGACTCGGCAATTACTGGTTTCTTCTCTTCTTCTTCTTCTTTCTCACTACTACTAGTTGCACTTTGTTCATCTTCTCCCAATCCTTGGGTCAACTCTAGTGGTGCATCCTTCTTAGATTCTTTAAAATACTCTTCCAAATTTTTCACTATCTTCTTTCTTTTCCTCTTTGTGGTGGCAGCCAATAATCCCAAAGAGATCTTGGATTTGGCTTCTTCAAATGTTCCAAAATAGGGTGCCTTATTGTCAATTTCTTCAACTAAGAGGGTTGTGATTATAGCAGTAGCTTCATCTATGTTGAGTTCATAGGGTAAAGGCATTAACCATGAAACCCTAGGTAGGACTGCCTGTGGATAAGTAAAATCTGTGTCTACCAGAAAACATATATCCTTGATGTATTTCTCAATCAAAGACACAGGGACTCTAGTCCTATTTCTCATCTTCTTAAAATCAATGAAATAATTATCCATTATCCCTTCAAAATCATCACCAATCTAGTTTATAAAATCATTTATTTGAATAGTAATGGGTTTCTTCTTGTCCCATGTTACATCTCCATGTGTAGGAAAACACTTCTTGACATAAAAGAATAGATAGATCAGTAGGGAACCGAACTTACACATAGAATTCTTTGCCGTCCAGATGGAGTTCAATTTCTCGACAAGTTGAGTCAGCTCGAGCTTGGAAAGGTCATACGTGTGTCCTTTCTTAATTATCTTCTATGCCTGGTCCACTACCATATAGGGGACGTTGTCCAACCGATTGGATTGATAGAACTTGTGCGAGATGACTCTAACAGCGAAGTTAATTTCTGGATCTGTTATGGTGGAAATTATCATTTCACATTTGTTCCAAATTGCCTAGGTGTTAGCTTGAATATCCTCTTTTCCTACACATTTCATCATTCTCTTTCCTTTAATTGTAGGGTAACAGTGACTTTGTGTATCATCTCCTTTGTGATCTTCACCGGTCCGTCTTCCAACCATAAATGCATGTCATGTACTCGACCCAAAATGATCTTTATCCAAACCACTTTGAAATTTTGTGGGAAATTTAGGGCATGCACTAACCCTTGATCAGCAACAACCTTATGTTCCGGCTTCAGCACTCCGTTAACACATAGTTTGTCATATGCTTCCCTGATCTCATAATCATTGATTTCTCCAATTTTGCACATATAGTAAGACCTAACATCATTCATCAATAACACATTCTCTGGAATGGAAGATAGGGCTCTATTCAAATCTCCTTTAATAGCACTTTCTGATATTGCCTTAAATACCTTCAGTTTGCAAACTTCATTCCTTACAAGTTGCACATTGAAAACTTTCATCCCTTGTTTCTTGACTGGTGTAGATGAAGATGATGCCATTTTAAACTGTAAAGAAAATATTTTCTCAGTAAAGTACCTTTTTGTCAATAACCCTGTAGATGAATTTTGCCGATGGCATGCTGAGAAAATTTAGAATCGCTTTGCTTAATCTGGTTTCAAAAACTCTGAATCGCTCTCTGAAATCTTGAATAGCCTGGAGAAATTAAATTAACGGTAATTTTCAACTTTATAGAATCCAAAAAATAGAATTAGGGCCTCATAAATGCTCTGTACAAGTTTTGGTAGATTACAATTGTCTCAAAAAACTCAAAAGCTTGGTTGATATAACCGTTGCGATATAGCTTGGCATACATAGCATTTCGGCCATAGCAGGTGCTCGACATACATTGATAGCTCAATCAAGACACTGATGCTCAACATCAAAAATGAAATTTTCTATTTTGCTCAAATATGTCCTAATGCATCTTTATCTATGCAGATGTGGACTTTTGCTCACTTCTATGTTAGGAACTGATGAAAACTAAGACTTTGCAAGACTCAGTTCTGAACATACCTTTCAAGCTTAATTAGAAGAGGTGTGATCACCTGATCCATCAAATTGGGTGATCTCAGATGTGCTAGCTTCACTTGAGTTTTCTTCTTCTTTCTTCCTCCATGTCTTTTCCATCTGATTCTTCAGTTTCTCACAAATACCTTCATTCTGATTATCATTGCTCAGTATAGGTGATCTACAATCTTTTTTTAAGTGACGGACCTTGTTATATTTGTAACAGACCATGCTTCCATTCATCTAGCTTTTAGATTTGCCTCTAAAATGAGTCTTCATGCAATTTTCTCTGATGTGTCCATATTTACCACCATAATGGCAATTATACCAAGTGTTGTAATCCCAATTGTAAAAATTGTGCTTTGTAACTGGCTTGGTTTGTTCATTTGATGACCACCTTGGTCTAGATCTACATTCAAATGCCTTGTGCCCATATTTCTGACAATTGAAATAACTTTCTTGAAACTTGGGTGAGGTGGATGAATTTCTAGCCTTAGATCTACATTCATGTGCTTGATGTCCACACTTCTTGTAGTTAAAACAATGTCCATTAAACTTAGGTTTAGAATCAGACTTACCATTTTTTCTTCTACATATGTTGGCTATATGTCCTAGCTTTCCACAGTGATTACATGTGGGCTTGGTGTTCTTTGGTTTAGCCATCTTCTATTCTCCATTCTTTGATGATTCTCCTTCTTCAGTAGATGAATGTTCATTCAGTCCAAGTCCAGATCTATCACCGGATCTTCTAGGTGATCTTAACAGTTCTTCAAAATATTTTGCAGCTTCATTGGGTTTGTTCATCCTTTCATTGATTTCCTTTTCAATTCTCAAATCATGTTTCAACTGATCATTTTCAGACCTTAGTTGATTTATTTCCATATCTTTCCTGCCCAATTCCTGATTAACGATCAATAGCTGATTTACCATGTCTAGTTGATTATTAGTCAACCTTTGCATGTCACTTGTTCTTTCATCTAGCCTGATTGCAATTTGTCTTTTGTCTTCTTCAGCCATTGCCTTATCATCTTCAACTTTCTTTTTCTATTCCACTAATTCACAAAGTCTGACAGATTGAATTTCTTGTTCTCTCCTCAGAGTTCTGATGTCATCATTTAGTATGGTATTTTTCTCTAGTAGTTCTTTTATAGCTTTATCACTCTCGGAAAAGTTACCATTGTCAAGTAGTCCAGAGATGTCTTCTTCTTTGTACTGTGGCTCATTTTGTTGAATTGCAATCTCTCTTCTCTTGCTCAAGGATTTCTTCAATTCTCCTCTGGCTGCGTCCAGTTGCTGTAATGCCGGTTGTACTTTAATATTTTGATTCTCTATGATCTTCCCTAGTTTATAAGCTTTCATTATAAGATCTTTTTCCTCAAGTGGTTAGACTTCCTTAAGAGAAACCTTGCTGCTCTGATACCAATAATTGGAAATATAAATGGGAAAGTAATACTAAGAGTGGGGGTGAATCAGATATTACCTACTTTTATCCTTTTAATTTGATAAAACTTTATGCATGACATAAACAAAACTTGATCATTGTAAGCAACTAAACATATAAAGTAGCAGACATGAAATCACTCATAACAGCATGATTTTGGTAACCCAGAAACCCTTGAAAGGTAAAACTGGGGTGGGGATGACACCCACAAATCTTCACTACTGTAGTAATAAGTTTTGCCTATTAAGGCTTACAAAATGTGATCAATTCATGATCTACCCTGTGAAAGGTCTGCTCTGTCAAAAGTTAAAAGACTTATATAGTCTACCTTGTTAAAGGATTTATAAACTTACAATAAAGTAAGCACTCGGTAAAGAGATTTACATAAAGTCTATTAAGACTACTCGGTTAAGAGATTTACCCTGATACACTAGTCAAAATGTCTTAGTACCTGATCTTTTGGTTTGCACTTGTATGCAGATTACAAATCTCCTCTTTACTTTATATTTTAATCTCTTCTATCTGATATTTCTTGATTCTATCCTTTCACTACTTAGCTCAGTCATTGGACTCTGTCTTAACTATTCTAAATATATCTCTCTGATCATTCTCTCATACTCATTTGATCTTAATATCTCTTATCTCTCTGATTCACACACTTCTCTTGGTATAGATCTTGTCCTTATATAATAACAAAAATGTTTTACTGTTTCAAGATCTACAGTTCAGATTTATTTATATTGCCGCCTAAGCTATACAATTTTCTAATTGGCTCTAGGAATTACATAGGGATCAATGATGATAAAATGGATGCATAATTACCTCTATAATTACCTCAATAGACAAAATAAAAAACATCATTATCATCAAAAATGGTTTACCTCGATCATTGTGCCATTCCAAACTTGTACATCATTCCTGGCTAACTCGAAAAAAGTTATTCCTGGCACTCAGCATTAACTGTACTCGGCATCAGTTAAACTTCTCTATCACTCGGTAATCATTGATATATGTAACTTGGCAATAACTATACTTGACATATTACAAACACATAGTGACCATGACTTTACTCAGCAGTACTACTGCTCGGTAAGTATACAATATATAACTCAGCCTTTACAAAATGACTCAGTCATAGTGATGACCGACCATCATTGCCTAGATATATGACTAAGTGTGAAACACTAATGGTCAACAAAATTATAGAGATCTACACATCTTTCAAATAACAACCCTTGAAAAAAACCTTAGAACTATCCCTCCCAATTACATTACTTTTCTTTTCAATTACATTTTTTTTATAATAAATCTTCTTACAATAATGAGTACATGAATGTCCCAAAGGAATTACAACGTATCTTTTCATCTTCTTTTTCAATACAACATAATACAAAATAGAAATATCTTCATTAATGCATAAAATTGAACACATCCAAGTCACGAACCATGAATAGGACCTCAAATGATTTTGGCCAACCAACCATGTGAAATTGATGAAGTTCCACCCCCTGTGCTAGGAGATAGAACTAAGTGTTAGGAGTAGTCCCAAGAGATAACTAAGAGGGGGGGGTGAATCATTTATCTACAAGTTTCAATTCTTTATCCAATTAAGTATACTTAAACTTTAAGCATAAACACAATGAAAGAACACTTGAACACAACACCAATATTTTGGTTACGAGGAAACCCAAATAGGTAAAAACCCCGGTGGAAATTAACACCCACTAATAAACTGCACTAGTGTATAATGATCCTTGTTAGAAGATCTTACAACCCTATTAGGAGTTGATCTTTACAATGCAATAAGTATAGTGACTTGGTCAAAGGCCAGACCCTATTAGGAGTCTTTTATGATTGACCTTGTTAGAGGTGAGGATGGACTATCCAAGAGCTCATTGCTCAAAGGGGTGAAGGTTGCAATTTTTTGAATAACAGATATACACTATATCTAGATCTTGGTGAACTATGAGGTAGACCTTCTATCATGATCAGTTCCAATAAGTATCACACACTATCTTCTCTATCACATAGACCTCTTCTTGATGACACAATACTTTGCACTCTTTGCTTTGCTCTAATCTTTCATCTTCATGCCATACTACTAGTGATCACAAATGTTCGACTATAAGTATCTTTCCTCTAAATTATATAATCAATTTGGCCTATTAGAACCACCTTGAAATCATATTAGAGAAACAATAACACTCTCCAATAGCATCTTAGTCGGCCATACTACGCACGCAACACAAACTGGGACCTGTCCAAATCAATAAGTGTAGATGCACGCTACACACTATTGGCTCTACCAAATTAACTGATACTTTCTCCTCAAGCTAAATTACATCATGCACCCTTAACCAAACATTATTAACTCTTCTCCAATCACTAATCCAAGAATGCATACTGAAATGATAGGTGAAATCCTGTACCAATATAATCTCTGACGGTTCTTCTAGATAAACATAGGAAACTACAACTGGTAAATAGCGACAGAATAACTTCACTTCTACTACACATAAAACTCTACGTCCATGATTGTAAAAACACTAATATGTCTCCATCACACATAAAAATGCACAAGGCTCCATGATAATTGTACAAACAATCACTCATAGAACACTGCATGTAACTCTGTCAGGAACACTGCTGACACAAGCTGCTACATAACTATCTGTGCTAACAATTAACCTCTACATCCATGATATCATGCTTATAACATGTCCATGCTACATATACTCAAAGCTTACTGCATAAGTCTTCCATGCATGCTACTTACCATATGTTTTCATCAATGACAAACATACAGTCAGCACTGGCTTGTTGGAAAATCTCCAACAATGTCCCCCTTTGGCATTGATGGCAACATATGGAATGAAAAAAACCACCAATCCAAATGAACAATTCTTTTATAACATTCTCCATTTCCTCATCAAAACTCCCCCAAGGATGAATCCTCCATCTACTGAAATATTATTTAATATTCTCCATTTCCTCAATTGAATGCTTCCATGACTGAATATTGCTCCCCCTTGCTGTTATATATTACTCCTCCTTAATTCTATATGAACTCCCCCTTTAATACTATTTTTCATGACTATATACTACTCCCCCTTTGACACCAATGGAAAAGGGTGCCAAACATTTAAGCATCTATGCTACTACTAAAGTAGAGTAGTCAACCATCCATTAGTCACTAAGGACTGATGCTCTCTCCACTTTTTCTAATCAGAATCAGGGAAGGGAATTACTCCCAGCTTCTCTCTGAGATACTCAAAAGTATCCTTTGGTAAAGGCTTTATGAATCTATCTGCTAGTTGATCCTTTGTACTCACATAATCTAATTTGAATTCTTTCTCTACCACTTTCTCTCTTAAGAAGTGATACTTAATCTCTATGTATTTTGTCTTTGCATGCATCACAGGATTCTTTGACATGTTAATAGTGCTAGTGTTATCACAATGAATAACAATAGGATAATCAATCTGAATTCCAAAATCCTTTATCATCTATTTGATCCAAACAAATGTAGAATAATTCAAAGCTACTACAACATACTCTTCTTCTGCTATTGGCTAAGAAATACAATTCTACTTCTTGCTTGTGCAAATGACTAGTCTATCACCAAGAAATACTGCTCCTCCTGATGTACTCTTTCTATCATCCACGCATCCTGCCCAATCTGCATATGTATATACATGAAGCTCAACATTCTATGAATTAGGATACCATAGACCATAAACTATAGTTCCCTAAAAATATCTAAATATTCTCTTTATTGCCATGAGGTGACTTTATTTAGGTTCTATTGCAAATCTTCCAACTATGCCAACTGCATTAGAAATATCAGGTCTAGTTTGAGTAAGATATATGAGTTTACCAATCATAGACTTGTACAATGTTATATCTACTACTGGAGAATCATCTTCTTTTGTAAGCTTACATCCTTTTATCATAGGTGTACCCACTGGCTTGCAATAATCCATCTTGAACTTCTTCAATATCTCTTTCACATACTTAGACTGATTAATGAAAATACCTTTCTCTATCTGTTGTACATTTAATCCCAAAAAGTATTTGATAGGTCCAATCATGCTCATCTCAAACTCACTTTGCATCTCCTTAGCAAATTCTACACTAAGTTTTTCATTACCCCCAAAGATAATGTCATCAACAAATATAGCTACAAGTAGTAAACCTTTAGATGTCTCTCTTATAAATAGATTACAATCTGCTGCTCCTTTTTTAAATCCAATTTTTGTTAGATATCCATCGAGTCTCTCATACCAAGCTCTAGGGGCTTGCTTAAGTCCATAGAGGGCTTTCTTCAATCTGCATACCATATCAGGCCTATCTGATAAGGTGAATCCTTTTGGCTGCTCAATGGATACTTCTTCCTTTAACTCTCCATTCAAGAAAGATGACTTAACATCCATCTAATAAACTTTGAAGTTTTTGAATGTTACATAAGCTAGAAACAACTTAATGGCTTCTAATCTTCTCATAGGTGCAAATGTGTCTGAATAATCAATAACTTCTCTTTGCACATATCCCTTGCATACTAACCTTGCTTTATTCCTTACTATTGTACCACCTTCATTCATCTTTTTTTTGAATATCCACTTGGTTCCAATCACATTCTTATCACTATGTCTTGGGACCAGTTCCCAAGTATCATTCTTAATAATCTAATCTAGTTCTTCTTTCATAGCATCATGCCAATCTGAATCATTACATGCATCTTCAACACTTAAGGTTCAATTTGAGATAGTAAACATATCGCTTCATTGTCTACTGAATTCTTTTCTTTTGATCTTGTTGTGACTTTGCTGCTCTGATCTCCAATGATGTCATCCTTAGAGTGATATCTAGATGTAAACATTGGAACTCTAGGTGATATTGTCTCATCCACCTTCTGAGTTTCTTCTTCTTTTGTTTTAGGGTCATTGAATAATACATCAATACTGTCAAACATTTCTTCAACAACTATTTCACCAATGGAAGGACTGGGTTCTTCTTCAATCATAGGTGCATAATCATGATATCTTTCTTGAACCATAAAATTTTCATCAATCTTAACATGAGCACTTCAAATAATCTTCTTCAATCTCAAATTGAAACATCTATAAGCTTTTCTTTTAGTAGAGTAACCAAGTAAAATACCTTCATCACTTCTTGCATCAAACTTTCCTATTGCTTCATCCCTCTTGATGTAGCACTTGCTTCCAAAGATTTTGAAGTATTTCACTATGGGAACATTACCAAACCATAGCTCATAAGGTGTCTTGTCTATGCAAAGCATCAATTGTATTCTATTGATGGTATAGAATGTTGTATTGACCACATCTCTCCAATAGGTGTGTGCAAATTTTCCTTCAATCATGATGGTGCATGATGTATCAAGTATGATCTGATTCCTTCTCTCTGCAATCCCATTTTGCTAAGGGGTTCTAGGTGCACTCAACTGTCTCTTTATGCCATATTTTTTGTAGTACTCATAGAATCTATCAGAGGTGAATTCTCCTCCTCTATCCGATCTTAGACACTTTATCTTTAGTCCAGATTCATTCTCAATCTTAGCTTTGAATATTTTGAACTTCTCCAATGCTTCTGACTTATCTTTCAAGAATGCAACCCACATCATTCTAGAATAATCATAAACAAACAAAATGAAATACCTTTCACTATAGTATGATCTTGTTTGAGTTGGTCCACATAGGTTTGTATGAATCAGATCCAATTTGTTCTCTGCTGAATTATGCTTGCTTCTGAATGATTTTCTCAAATTATTTCTCATCACACATTCCCTGCAAATAGTATTAATTGGCTTTGATATGCTAGGTAGATCTCTTAGTTCTTTTACATTGTTTATCTTTACTATGTTATCAAAATTGATATGACATAGTATTTTATGCCATAGCCAATTGTCATCTACTTTAGCAACAAAACAACTTCCTTCTGAATTAAGCTGAAAAACATTACCTTTAGTCTTTGAACCTGATGCAATCATTACACCATCCTTGTTGTTAATGATGCACTTGTTGTCTTTGAACTCCAACCTATAACATTTTTCAAGAAATTGTCCAACACTAAGAAGGTTATGCTACAAACCATCTACATAAAGAACATCACCAATGTTGTTATTTCCATCCAATGTGATAGCTCCTCTACCAATGATAGGTTTAGGAGTGTTATCTCCAAATCTAACCATGCCACCTTTTTATTTGTCCAAATGAACAAATATATCTTTATCACCTTTCATGTGATGTGAACAACCACTATCTATAATCCAATCTGTCCTTATGTCTGCTTGTGAAATCAATGCTAGCTCTTGTTCCTTTTTCTCATCTTCACGATCCATCTCATCAAACATCTTCTCCATAATAGCAATGAATCCAATTTCATCTTCGACTAAATCATCATTAGAAACTCCATCACTAGCATAGTAACATTTATTTGTATACTTAGGCTTGTAGTTAGTTCTAAATTTCTTAACTCTTGTAGGACACTTAGATGCAAAGTGACCAATCTTATTACATGAGAAACATTTGAAAGGTAACTGACCTTCATAATTTCCTTTTCCTTTTCTTTCTTTCTTAGAAATCATAACAATAATATCATCTATCTCTTTATCTTCATCTTCATCATCAAAATTACTAGAAGTGTTTAAAGATTTCTTACCATTGACTGATGCTTTGAAGGTTGTTTCACTTTTAGGCTTTGTCTTCAATCTTGAAATCTCAAAAGTTGAAATTTTGCTGATCAAGGTCTCTCTCTTGAAATTTTTTGTAAGTTGCATGGTCTCATCAAGGATGTTGATCTTTTTTTCATACTCTGTTGTAAGAGTAGTCATCAACTTATCCATAATGTCTTCCTCTAAGATCTCTCCACCATTGTTCTTGATTCCAGCAACTGCTTCATTAATCCTTTGGTTGTAAGCTCTGATGTCTTCTTCAGGTAGCATCTCTAATGCATTGTATCTTTTCTTCCATGTCTTTCTGTGAGCATTCTTTGCTTGTGTATCTCCTTCAAACATGTCTTCTAGGTGCTTCCATATCTTGTAAGTTGTGTCTACTTTCTTTATCTCTAAAAACTCACTATCAGATAAGGCACTGATAAGGGTTTCTTTGGCTGTTGCATTCTAATGGAATAAATCTTTTTTCTTGCCAGTAGCATCTTCCTTTGCAAGATCTTCTAGAGAGGGGATCTTGACTTCTTTGATAGCCACTTCAAAAACTTCAAAAGCAATGCACTACAGATGTGTCACCATTTTGTTCTTCTAATCAAGATAGCTCTCTCCATCAAACTTAGGACTATCTTTTCTAAATAATTCCATCTAATCAACCTCAATATGTTAAAATTTCTCTCTGAGGCACTTGGCTTTGATACCAATTGTTAGGAGTAGTCCCAAGAGATAACTAAGAGTGGGGGGGAGGGGGGTTGAATCAGTTATCTACAAGTTTCAATTCTTAATCCAATTAAGTATACTTAAACTTTAAGCATAAACATAATGAAATAACACTTGAACACAACACCAATATTTTGGTTACAGGGAAACCCAAATAGGTAAAAACCCCAGTGGGAATTAACAGCCACTAATAAACTACACTAGTGTATAATGATCCTTGTTAGAAGATCTTACAACCCTGTTAGGAGTTGATCTTTAAAATGAAATAAGTATAGTGACCTAGTCAAAGGTAAGACCCTATTAGGAGCCTTTTATGATTGACCCTGTTAGAGGTGAGGACGCACTGTCTGAGAGCTCACTGCTCAAAGGGGTGAAAGCTGCAACTTTATGAATAATAGATATACACTATATCTAGATCTTGGTGAACTACGAGGTAGACCTTCTATCTTGATTAGTTCCAATAAGTAGCACACACTATCTTCTCTATCACATAGACCTCTTCTTGATGACACAATACTTTTCTCTCTCTTCTCTACTCTAATCTTTCATCTTCATGCCACACTACTAGCGATCACAAATGACCGGCTATAAGTATCTTTCCTCTAAATGATATAATCAAGTCGGCCTATTAGAACCACCTTGAAATCATATTAGAGAAATAATAAAACTCTCTAATAACATCTCGGTCAACTCTACTAAGAACACAACACAAATTGGCACCTGTCCAAATCAATAAGTGTAGACGCACGCCACACACTGTCAACTCTACCAAATTAACTGATACTTTCTCCTCAAGCTGAATTACAACATGTGCCCTTAACCAAACATTCTTAACTCATCTCCAATCACTAATCCAAGCATGCATATCAAAATGATAGGTGCTATGTGTGTGAAAATTGTACCTAGCTGCAGACACAACACTTCAGTAAAACATTAGAGGTTGGCAAAATCAAAATCTACAAGTAAATGAAACTAAGATAACCAGGTGATTTACTGCCTTCTAGTAGGTGCAAGTACGTATTCTCATATTAGACTGAGATCAGTGACAATGCAACACCTAAATGAAGGATTTGAAATGCAAAGGATAAATAACTGTATAAATGTAGATTAATCTATTTTTTTGGATTTTGAATGAAATTAGAATGAAAAACTATATGAATCTAATCTAGAATGATTTGGAATGATATGAAAATTAATCTAGGAATGATAGGCTATGAGATGCTATGAAAAACTATGAATGCTTATGACCAATGATGAAAAATCTCACAAATCGCCTATGGCAAGTGCTCGATCCTTCAACTGCAAATTCGCCAGAGTAATTGTGCAAATTTGAGAGTGGTAAATTGTGAAGAGTTGAGCCTTGTTTTTATAGAAATCCAGGGCTTGAGGATGCATTGAGAAAAGCCATAAATCACTCTTGATAAACTCAGGTTGATTTTAGAGTCAACAAGAAATTAGAAACAAATTAACTCACAAAATCATGCAAATCATGCGAAAACAACTTTTTAACTCAAATAAGAAGTTTAGATCAACTTTCAACTCAAAATAGATGTTGAGTTTCAAAAAGATAACAACTTGAATTGATTTTCTGATTTAAAGTTTAACTGCTCCTTGAATGTACATAATAATTATGAATTAATTAAATAAATAAAGTGATTTATCTTCAACTTAACTGATTTTTGAAATAATTGATTTATGGGTTAATCAATTATTAAATCAAACTTTTATTCAAAACTATATTATTAAATATTGACAACTAACATTAATTAATTAAATAAGAATTTAATAAATTAGTCTTAAGATTTTTGATTTATTGTCAAAATTAAATAATACAATTTAGGAATAAATATAATTAAATGTAATCAAATAATTAGGTGGTAGAATTAAATCTGATTATTTAAAAACTTAGAATATTCAATTAATCAAACTTTAAGATAAATGTGATTTATCGCCAAATAATTATCAAATTAAAGATAATTAGGATAAAATAGGAATATTCAAGGAATATCCCCCGATGCAGAATTAAGATAATCAATTAGGTTTTTGATAAACTGATGTGCAAATGTGCCTTAGATTAGGACTTTGATGTCAATTTCAATCGAATTGTTGATGTAAGAGGTTAATGAACCTATAGCCCATTTTTGGGGTATTACAATTTGCCCCTCTTTGAATTACTGTGCGAAGTGCAGTGGTTCAAAGATTAATCTATTTTTGATGTTGAAAACTGATTTGAAAGATAAACTAATTCTGAGACAGAAATCGATTGAAAGATTGGAAAAAGCTGATTCAGGTCCTGGTTGACCAAGAATCATGATGATGTCAACTATAGCAACGATGAACCGGTGATTACAGAAAAGTATCAAAACATTTGATTCTGAACCTTATGATTACGAAGAAGTGAGTGACCTGATTCCAGACCTGATTGTCCAAAGGAATCAAAATGATATCACATCTGAACCCTTTAGTTATGAAGAAACAAGGAAATAACACTAATGAACTGATGGTTACAAAAAGATGATATAGTTTACAAGATTGATTAGGATACCAGATTGATATGGATCTCAATGAATCTGATATGCCCCAAGCGATGTGCCCCAAGCAACGAGGTCTTTTAGATGATTCCACGATGAGTCTTGATTATTGAAAGAAAGATTTTATTTACAGATTTGATTGACAGAATTAGATTTACAGACTTGAATAATGTGCAATACCATGCCCCCTTCGGGATTAAAATTGATATCTGACAAGAAAAGTCAGCGTTGAATGGTTTAGAAGCATGTTAATTGATTTGAGAAGTGGTTATACATGTTCAAGAATGCGTTCTACATCATTTGGAGGTCCTGGAGACCAAGTTTGACTAGGTTTGACCACAAGTTGACCATGGTTGACCAAGTTGAAATTTTGATAGTTTGATGTAAGATAATCAGTTAAGTTGAATTCTAGATTTCTGTGATGATTGAAGGTCGATTATGCAAGCAGTCGGTCGTCCTGGGTCCGAAAATTTTTAATCTCAATTTTGACAAAGTAAACGATCTCATATTTCAATTTTTATCCCGAAAATGGATTTAGAATGTCGAAATTAGCCTAGGGTGCAATTTTCATGGAAAATGGAGCACTTTGAAAAATTAGGTCAAAAACCTATATAAAGACCAAAAGGGTCATTTTCAATTCATTATTCACTTTTGACTTTAGAAACTTCCATAGAGCCCTCGGAGCGAAAAATGGCCCAAATGAAGGTTCCTGTATCCTCACATTGTTTTGAGCACAACCGGAGACATCAGCGACCTCCGCAGTACGGACATCTGGTAAGTGGACCTCTGTGCCTCTTTGTAAATTCAAAATTTTGCATATTTCAAGGTTTTTAGATCATTTTTCGTACGTTATGAATTTTTGAATTTCGTTAGCATAGAAACTTGTACGATAGTCCGCTTGGACTCATACGACTTTTGAATTTTCTATAGAGTGTCATCTTGGAACCCTTGTAAACTCGTATGAGAGGGACCCAAGAGTTGTACGACATTTTGTTGGGTCCCTCAGTTGTCGTACGAGAACATATCGATTGTCATATAGCCATGAACTATTGTATGGGACCTTGTTGAAACTCGTACAAGTTTTGATACCAGACTATATTGTCATATGGAAAATAGTGAGCTAAAATCACCCTTTTAGGTCAAAATTTTGAATTGTCTGATTTCATAGGCCAATTCTGTAGCATTTAACGTACCTTTTGAAGTGTTCAACTTTCGTATTTCTATACTTTTAGCCTATTTTTCAACCAAGCTACTGATAGGATTCCCTATTTCTATGTTGTGTAGGTCAACTATCCCGACGTACATGTTCGTATTTCACATCCAGCCACTCAGAGACTCTACGTGTCACTGCTAGACCCTATGAGAGTACATTTGGTTTCCTGTGGTTTTGAGTACTTGATTTGTTTACCTGAGATTCGGGTAAACCATGGGCTACTGACTGCGTTGATTGAGCACTTCCATTCTAAGACTCAGACTTTACATATGCCTACTAGAGAGCTGACAGTTAAACCAGAGGACGTCTATCAGATACTCTGCATTCAATTTCACGGTCCTTGTCTTGACTATGTGAGTTTGGGGAACTCAGGTTTACATGCTTTCAGGAGATTATTTGGAGATGATACACAGCTAACCCAATCCATATCATGGGAGTCCTTAGTTCAGTGATATGGATAGAGCCATAGATTAGAGTGCATACTAGTTGGTATGATAGGTGGCATTATCATGTCTGACTGTCAGTAGAATGGTCTTTTGATGGGCTGGGGCCCTATGGTTGCACGTTTGATGGCCACTCCTTTTGAGTTGGGTTGAGGATAGTGTATGCTGGCCCATATGTTCTCTAAGATGCACAAGATCATGTATCAGGAGAGAAAGATTTTTTCTTCAGGTTCTCTAGTACTTCAGATTTGGGCTTGGGAGCACATCCCAGTATACAGACCAGTATGCCAGTCTTAGCACCAGCCACAGGAGACAGTTATTTACATTTATTCAGGATATGTCACACAGGTGCACATGGGCATTACAAAGTATTGGAGGCATGTCCTCGATGATATGACATATGTGTTATGGTGACCATACTTGTAGGTAGAGGCGTGGCCTACTACTCGAGAGTAGTTTAGTTATTTCTTTCAGAGCCAAGTGTTGAGTAGGTGATCTACCACAATGATTGAGAGATTCATTATTACTAGAGTGTAGCGACAGTATGGTATCATTCAAGATGCCCCATAGGACTACGCCACATATGCATAGATAGTCAAAGAGATTGGCTTAGGATGGACAGCACGGTTGTCTTATGCTCTTTGTACATAGGAGTATAGTGGTTATGTTGGTAGAGACTAGGACTACCGTCCAGATGTGGTAGATGTTGGAGTTACAGATGGATACATTGCTTGGCTCACAGAGAATCCTATTTACAGATTGTCAGATCCTACCGAGCTGATTCCCAATATGGAGGAGGCTATGGATGTTATAGGGGCATCGATGGGTCGAGGCTAGAGATGGTGCAATGTGCATATTCATATGCCCCAGCCTACACCTCTGAGGCCAAGAGTAGTGGTGACACCACAGAGATCATCTGGTCACATGAGACCACCTCATCTGGCTAGTTCTACAGCAGGTAGGCCTACAAATGCATAGAGATGATTCACTAGAGGAGAGGGTAGCACTTTGGGTAGTATTGATAGTGACAATGAGTTACTAGGTGCACAGAAGGATGTAGGTGTTGGTCCTGATCCGTCACAGGATGATACAGACTTTGATCTTGGAGCTGAGGTGAGACATCGTAAGGCACGTAAGGAAGAGGCTACTAATCAGCTAGGTTTGGATACAAATATGGCCAATGCAGGGGGAGATTCTAGTGTAGCATAGACTCCTCAAGAGTTGATTAAGTGACTCAAGTTACAGGTCAGAGACCTGAAGTTACAGAGTGCTACCCACGATATACAGTGGAAGGAGCTAGAGAGGTAGCTTTTGTTGTGAGAGGCAAATGTCAGGAGATTACAGGCAAAGGTGACACACCAGATAGCTCGGGCCTGATATTATGTCTTAGCATATTATTATGTTGTTCCAGTAGCTTAGAGGGTTCCCACATATTCACAGTATATGATAGCTTCAGAGGGAGCCAAGGAACCACGAGTTGAGGCAGTGCCAGATGCACCACCAGCACCTCCACTAGATGTAGAGGATCAAGCCTTCAACTGATCTGTCTTGATATTCCATTTTTGTCATTTTGTTCATATACACTGATCTGATTGCTGATAGCTCACATGAGTGAATTCTTTTGTATCTTGTGCCAGTAGTGCACCCTTGACTAGTTTGAGTTATATGACTTCATTTGTACTTGTCATGTTTTTATTTATGATGATATCATGTGATGTAAATGCTATGAGTAGTTTAGAATGTATGTATGGATTTATGCAATGCAATGATTTCTTTCAAATGTATGGATTTATGCAAATGTAATTGATTATGGAAAATGTATAGAAATTTATGATTTTGATTATGCTATGCAATGTTAAATGCACATGTATGTAATGCAATAGATGGAATGATCATGAAATCCAACATAAATGCAATGATACACATGATATGTTTTGCAGGGATTGATGAAGACAAGTACTCAGTCTTATGTCAAAAAGGATGTTTAACCCAGGATGGTGACTGCTTGTGGTTTTGTGAGGAAACCTTCATGTGACATTTAGCTCTTCATGTCAAGTTTAAGTTTATTTTTGAAGAATCGTTCAAGCATTTTAAGTGTATTCAGAAATTTGTGAGATCACGCATTCATGCAAACTACAAAATGACATGCATAATGAAATGCAAACCTAAGACCTAGGCCTAGTCACTGATCATGTGTCGGTCATTTTTGTCATTGAATTTTTAGGTAACCGGATAAATCAATACAATGCCCACTAGTTAGGAAACTATAGACATATGAATATTGATTTGTATGTGCAAGAATCAATACAACGCCCACTAGTTAGACAACCATGGACATATGAATATTGATTTTATTTTTGGAATTTCGGATTAGATATAAGCACCAAGGCACAAACACCAGGATGACCTGAATATCATGTCAATTTTGATATAGAAATTTGTATAAGCATCAAAATATAGATGTTGTGATGACCTGAATACACCTTGTAGTACAAACACATCAAGCAGTCAAGAGATCATTCTAAACCCAGTGTGAATTACCCGTAGTGACCCTTTATCATTCACATCCTTAGGTAAGATCATGTTTCATAGTAGGAGTAAGAACTCACTCAAAAAGACAATAGTTAGATCAAACTTCCTTGAATTTCCCAGGTATCAATGGTCGAGGTACTCATGGCCATCCAATATGAGATGAAGGCTCTTATAGATGGACACCATTTCAATCAAGAATTTCCAAAGTTATTAGATTTTCACTCAAAGTATAAAACAAAGAAAAGATTATGCCCCCAGTCATCACTCTCTAAATCATGTAAAGGACATCATCAAAGAGCTCAAAAGGACACAATATGAAAAAATCTAAATGCGAATCAGTAAGCATACAAGGAGATAAAAGCATATGAAGCATAGATTGTTTTCCTTTTGTGTTGATGTTTGTTTGTGTTTGATTGTAAAATCATTTCTGGTAAGGAGACAAACACACTGACTCAGATAAAGCTTCAAAGGATTCTGACTGGATATGACACGTCTAAGATACTGAGGACTGTAGGATATGACATTGATTACCCCCAAGTTTAAACATTGATAGGATACAAATGTTTCAGCTGATTGGTACACAAATCCACTTTATTGAAAATAGGAATGCGAAAACAAACTGGGAGGTATGTACAAACTAAAGCAAGACTGAAAGCTGGGAGAGACCAAGATTGCGCTGATAGATGGAGCCTTTTGAAACATGTGGCACCTATTTTCTAGGTTTTCACCATCTTGGTAGAGATTCTATTTTTTCTACCAAGGCGCCTGTTTCCAAGTTTTCACTAAGGCACTTTTTCTTTTCTAATTTTTTTGTATTTTCCATTTTTTTCAATTTTTTTGTACTTTTGATTTTTTTTATTTTATTTTTTGATACATCAAGGTGCCTATTGCTAGGTTTTCACCAGGATGATCATTTTTTCAGGACTTTTTCTAATTTTTATAATTTGTTCAGGAAATTTTTAGATACTGAATGCCTTAGGCGTAGAATTTCTTCAGATGTAGAAAATTGATTGGTTCTTAGAGCTGTTCTCCTTCAGTTGTTGAGAGTTGATAGGCTCTAGAGCCAAAAGTAGTAGTGATAACAAAGGGACCCAGTGAGTTGGGTTCAAACTTCCCCTTGCATTCTCTATGTGATTGATTTTTAGGATTCCCCATCAAGACTAGATCGCCAACCTGAAATTATTTGTGTCTAACTTTCTTCTTGTAACTTCTAGACATTCTCTTCTGATATACTTTGAGATGATCATACACTGCTTGTCTGTGCTCATCTAGTAGTTCAAGTTCTTGCAACCTAGACACTTTGTAGTCATCATCAGTTACTAGACCATGCATTCTGATTCTTAGTGATGGGATTTTAACCTCAATAGGCAGTACCACTTCAGACCCATAAACTAAAGCAAATGGTGTAGCCCCAGTGGGTGTTCTAATACTTGTTATGTAGGCCCAGAGAGCTGGATTTATCATGAGATGCCAGTCTCTTCCTATTTTATTAACTATACGATGCAAGATTTTTAATAAATTCTTGTTTGAAGCCTCTGCTTGTTCATTCCCTTGAGGATAGTAGATAGATGACCAATGTTGTGTAATATTGAATTTAGCACATAAATCATCTAAGTCTCTATTCTTGAATTGTCCACCATTATCTATGACTATAGAGTGTGGAATACCATACCGACATATGATGTAGTTCAGGATGAACATTGATATTTTCTTGTCGATTTCTTGAGTCAAAGGGACTACCTCTACCCATTTTTTGAAATAGTCTATAGTTGTGACAATATGGGTATGTCCATTAGAAGAATGAGGATGTATGGCTCCTATAAGATCAAATGCCCATTGGTGAAAAGGCCATTGTGTAGTAAAGGGAATTAGATCTCTCCCTAGTGCATGACTTAAGTTACCATGTACTTGACACTTTTGACAAATATTTGCAAATTTGATAGCCTCTTTTTCCATTTCAGGCTAATAGTACCCAGCTCGAATAAGTTTTTGAGCTAGTGTTAAACCATTGGAATGTGATCCACAAATATCATCATGGACTTCCTCTAATGTACATTGAGACTCTTTCCATTATAAACATCTAAGGAGTGTACCATCTAGACCTCATTTGTATAGATCATTACTGATGATGACATACTGAGATGCATTGCGGATAAGGTATCATTTCTCATGGTGGTTGAAGGTATCAGGAATGATTTGATCTTGGAGATAGGAGAAAAGGTTTTTGTATCTGGATGAATCATGACCAACAACATTGCAGATCATGGAAGTTTCAAGGGAATCATATGCAGGATAAGATAGTGCTTCCACTAGGAACTCGTAGCGTAGCTCATGTTCAAGCTATTGTAATAAAGTAGATAGCATTGCCATAGCATCAACAACTTTTTTCTCTATTCTAGGAATTTATTCAAAGGTGATAAATATGAAATATTTCTTTAGATCATCTACCATTCTCTTGTATGGGATCAACTTTCCATCTTTCATTTGATACACATCATTCATTTGGTGTATTACAAGTTGTGAGTCTCTGTGAATGTGTAGTTCTATTACTCTCCATTCAATTGCTATTTTCATACCATTAAGAAGAGCTTCATATTCAACAATATTGTTCGTGCAAGGAAACTTGATTCTGAATGCTTTAGGGATTGAGTATCCTTGAGGTGTGATGAACAATATGCCTACTCTAGATCCATTATGTGTATAGGATTCGTCAACGAATAGCTTCCATGCTCTAGAAGAAAGATTCATGATAGAGGAATCTAGGAATTCTATTTGCATCAGTGTATCATCAAAAAAAGGTGCATCAACCAATTGATTAGCAATGACTTTTCCCTTGATAGCTTTTCTTTCAACATATTCAATGTCAAATTCACTTAATAGCATCACCCATTTAGCTAATCTACCTGTGAGGGCAGCTTTTCTTAGTAGGTACTTTAGTGGATCAATCTTAGCTACCAAATGTGTGGTATGAGCCAACATGTAATGTCTCAATTTCTATGATGCAAAGATCACAGCTACACAAGCTTTCTCAATCATGGAATAGTTATTCTCGTATGCTACTAATGTTCTATTGATATAGTATATAGCTCTTTCCTTCTTGTTCTCATCATGTTGTGCTAGTAATGCCCCCAATGATGTATCTATGGTGGAGACATATAAGATCAAGGGCTTCCCTTATATAGGAGGCATCAAAATAGGAGGATTTGATACATATTTCTTGATATGATTAAAGTTCTTTTCACATTCCTCATTCCACGCAAAAATCACACCTTTATGTAATGTTTTCATGAAAGGTTGTGATATGTCAACTAGCTAAGGTATGAAGCATCTGATAGATTGTACTCTCCCTTGTAATGTTCTCATTTGACTAATATTCTTGGGAGGTTGCATCTCCATGATAGATTTGACCTTGTCTAGATCTACTTCAATTCCTTTCTTTGAAACAATGTAACCTAAGAGCTTTCCAGAAGTGACACCAAAAGCACACTTCTTAGGGTTCAGTCTGAGACTAAACTTCTCCATTCGATCTAGTATTTTTCTCAAATCATTTAGATGTTCAGATCTTATCATAGATTTTGCCAAAGTACCATCAACATAATCCTCCATAGTTTGATGTATCATGTCATGAAAGATAGATGTCATAGCTCTTTGATATGTAGCACCAGCATTCTTCAAACCAAATGGAATGACATTCCAATAGAAGGTTCCCCACGCACATGTGAAAGTAGTTTTCTCTTTATCCTCTAGAGAAATTTTGATTTGATTATATCCAGAAAAACCATCCATTAAAGAATACATCTCAAAGCCGGTAGTTATGTCCACTATCATATCAATGTTAGGTAGAGGAAAATCATTCTTAGGGCATGCTTTGTTTACATCTCTAAAATCTATGCATACTCTTATAGATTTTTCTGGTTTTGATATAGGTACAATATTTGAGATCCATTCAGCATAATCAATAACATGGATGAATCTAGCTTTTAGTAGTTTCTCTAATTTAGCTTTGACCAAGAGTGAAACATGTGGATGCATCTTTCTCAATTTTTTCTTTACAAGTTTGATGCATGGAGCTATAGATAAATGGTGCATTATAAGATTAGGATCCAACCCTAGCATATCTTAATATTTCCATGAAAAGTTGATCTTCTTTTCTATTAGGAATGTGGTAAATTTTGCTTTTCTTCTTCTGATAAGGATTGTGCCACATGGATCAACTGTGGTTCTTCTGTTGTTCCCAAGTTGATGGATTGAGTGGGCTCAATCAATACTAGAGATCTATCCTATAAATGACTCGGAAGGACATTAAATATCTCATCCTTAGGTGCCTCAGAGAGGTTTTCACTTTTAGATACGTCTTTTATTTTTACTTTTGTAGGTTCTAAGACTGCCACAAAGTGGTTTTCACCCTTAGAACTCCTTTTCTTTTTCTTTTTATTCTTATTCTTTTGACTAAGATACTTGATGTTCGACTCTATCATGCTAAAGCTCGGTTCACTAATGGAAGTCATCATAGGCTCAACTACATTGAGGTAGCAAGCAAGGGAATAGTCATTTGGAAAGGCATAGATACCTTGGCTTGGATTCATGGAGGTTTTGTCAAGAAGTTCAGGATGTTGGATAGTCAAAGTGGTGAAAGATTGGGAAATAGTGTTTATGGATATGGATCTATCATCATTGGTCCTAACCTGACTATCGAGTTCGAAGGTGATGTTACAAATCAAAATGTTCAATTCATGAATAGGCTCAATGTCATTGTGGGATTCCACTTCAACCATTGGTGGATCAGACTTGTTAAGTTCATCATTTTGCTTTAGACTTATGTTGGGTTTAGGTGCATATTGGTGAATAGCATCAACATGTTCTTCTGTGATAAGCTCATCTTCATCAAGAATGACTCCCCATTCATAGTCATTGGATTCCTCATTTATGCCTCTATGAAAATTGAGGACATGAGTAAAATCAGGATGGATACCCCAAGAAGGGTTGCCTTTAGATTCTAATTTAAATTCATACTCATGGGAATCTATCTTAGAATAGCTACCACCTTCTTCCTTGTCTATTTGATTGTCTTCGAGATCAACTGGTTCTTGTGGTGCAGTTGTCTCTCATTCCATGGTAGGTTCTTGTGTGTCTACCACATTGATTCTTTTGATTGGATCAACTTTTGCTTCAAGGAGGTCTTTTATTTCTTTAGAAAAATGCTTATAAGGATCTCATCAATGGTGTCTGAATCATCACTATCAAATTTTTGTGTTGTTTCCTCCTTTGGTTCAATCTATTCTAAGATGTGTGGGGAGTTCTTGCTAAGATAGAAAGGCTTCTTCTTATATCCTAGACCTATTGTATTCTTGTTTGTTCAACCACGATGGTCAAGAGGTGATAGAAGACCCTTAACTTGTAGTCCTAGAGGTCCTTTTCTAGTATATCCCATTTTTGTGATCAATTTGTCTCCTGGTCCATATGACTTCTGAGGAATTTTTCTTGAAGTGGAATCACATTTCTAGACTAATTGGGATTGAGACTCATCCTTGTATAACCATGCAATCAAAGCTTCTTCTTCCTCAAACTCTTGTTTAGATACTTTTTCTGTGACAAAACTTCCATTGAATATGACCTAGGATTCTTTAGCTGTAGGTTTCACCTTGTTAGAAGGTTGTCCATAAGATTTTGGGGACAACGGGAGAAATTTGAGGGATAAAAATGGTTCCATTGTGTATTGTCTCATACCATTGTCTTTAATTTTGACTTCTTTAGCAAGTTATTCTTTCTTGGATGTTGAAGTAATGTCTAGCTGCTTAGTGGAAGATTCTCCGTTATTAGGGAGAATTTTATCAACACTTTCTTTCAATGCATTGCAAGTTGTAGATAGATCAACCGAAATCGTCACCTCTACTCCTTCATAAGTAAATTTCACACATTGATGGTATGTGGAAGGAATAGCTCTCATTTCATGTATCCAGGGTCTCCCTAGAAGAATGTTGTAAGCCAAAGGTAAATCAAGAACTTGACATGTGATATCTCTGATAACTGGACCTGATCTAATAGGTAAGACAATTTTTCCTTTGGAAAATATTTCTTGTTCATCATATGCCTTGATAGTTATCTTCTTTTTAGGATCAATGGCAACTTTTGATAATCCCAATTGTGTAATCAAGCTGTAAGAACAAATGTTGAGACCAATGCCTCCATTTATCAACACACATTTGACATGATGGTTTTGGATTAAGACTTCAATGTGCGAGGGCTGGCTATGCAGATGACTCAAGGAGTTATCATCTTCCTCTTAAAAGGAGATATACTGGGGAGACATCAGATGACCAACCATAGTCTGGAATCTATCTAAATCAAGGTTGTCAGGAACATTGGATCCGAGCAGAGATTTGTCTAGAATGGCTCTATGAGCTGGAGATATTCAAAGCAACTCAAACATGGAGATTTTTTCATTTGTATGTTGGAGTTGTTGGACAATACTATATGATGTTGGCCTCATGTCTTTAGGATTTGATGATTTAGAGGTAGCCTTCTGTTTAGAAGCAGATGAAAGATTAAAAGGAACCTTAGGGACATTTGATGAATTAGAATTTTGTCCTTGTAGATGTGCCTGAGCTTGTGATCAAGTAACTACATTTTTTGATTGATTATCTCTATCCTTTCTTACAATTGTGATGACATTGCAATGCTTAGATAGGCATGGTTCAGCCATATTTATGACAGCATTGTTCCCAAAGTAAGCATAATTGACTTTAGCACCCACATTAGGCTAAGAAGATGAATCTCCTTGACCATGTTTCAGAAATGGCTGCATGAATGTTGTATGATCATTATTGCTTTTATGATTGTCAATTATGATTTCTCCATTATCAATTTTGTCTTGTATGATGTGTTTCAAGAAGATGCAGTTATTAGTTTTATGACCCTTATTGTGATGGAAGTCACACAAATTGTTCTCTCTCCACCATTTCGGTTTAGGTTCAGGATCAAAGACTTTTATCTCAAGAAAGGTGATGATGTTGTTGGCCAACAGAGTTTTCATGGCAGATTCCAAGGACTCTCTAAGAGGAGTAAACTTGCATTTACGATATGTAGCCCAAGGTTTATAGTCAAATAACTTCTTGTTTGATTCTGTTGCTTTTTCCTCTGAGGCTTTGATAGCTTGGGTGCCAACAGTGAGATTGAAAGTAGGTGCCTTAGATGGGGCATAGATAGTATCAACAACACCATCTATGACAACGCCTTTATTCATGTTCCAGTTTTTGCCTTTGTCTTTAGAACTAGATCCAGATTCATACTTGTCCTTTTGAAGTGATATGTCTCCTTTTTGTACAAGTACTTTCTCAATTTTGATTGCATTTTCTACCATATTATCAAAGGATGTATGATTTTGCATTTGAAAATGGTAGTTGATTTCTGGAACAATATTGTTGATGAAAATTTCTAGCTTCTAAGTTTCTGGAATGGGCCTAGTATATAGAGAAAATTTCTTCCTCCATCTTTTGAGAAAATTCAAGAATGGTTCTCCTGAGTTTTGCTTTAGGTTTCTAATGTTGATCATGGTGACTAGATGCTAGATGTTGTAGGAGTATTGTTGATAGAACAGTTTGATTAACTCCTCAAAAATTTTGATAGTTGGAGGTATTTTTGAGAACGAATGAATAGCTGAATCTCCCAGAGATCGAGGGAAAAGACACATTAGGTAGGTTGGTTCATGCATGAACTCCATAGATTGGGTACAAAATTTTCTAACATGATCTTGAGGATCAGAGTTTCCATCGTATTTGTCATATTTAGGCATCTCCACTCTTTTAGGGAATGTCGGCATGTACAAGTATTTATTAAATGGAAAAGGGCATAGAGCCTCCTTGGAGAACTCTTTAGGTTCCTTCTCTTTTTCAAGTTTGTTTAGTTTGACTTGCATGACATGCATTTGTTTCATCATGGTCGTGATAGGAGTTTCTTCCTCATGTGTGATGATATCTTCAACATTAAAGTTGGGAGGAAGTTTAGCCCCTTGACAAGCCAACTCTAGGAAGTATGTTTCTCTGTTTTCTTTCAAGAAATGCCTCATCATTTTCTTGAAGTCATCATCATTTTGGTATCAAGCAATTTTAGAAGGTGTGGGTTCTTGATCCACACCATGTTGAGATTTATGTCATTGGGGCCCTTGGTTCGTTCCTCCTTGAGACATAGTGTTGTTATGAGAACTACCAAAAATTGATTGATGAGGAGTTGCTTGATGACCTACGTCGATTGATGTAGGAGGAGTCACTTGATGACCTGCATGGATTGATGTAGGAGGAGTGATGTAGCCACCTATCAAGTAAATATTTCCAATAGTGTCTTATGCAAATTTAGTTGTGTCAAAAGGTTGATGAAATGTCTCAGCAATCACAGAAGATGCAATTGAAGAGAATCTGGGTTTTTCTCCTTTTCTTCACTGTGATGAAGCTCTAGTTTCCACCATTAACCTTGGGTGAAGCAAAAGAGCAAGATGAAGACAACTAAAGAATGTCTTGATTCAAGAAGATCGAATGACACAACCTTATCAAGATTGGATTGATTGAAGATAGATTGGATGTAAATGAAGGATATTGTGCCCTAGTAGTATGGGTAGACACCCAAAAGATGGTGGACATGAGCTCGCAACACTTAGCCATTTTTGTTGTAGATTGAATTGAAGATAATTTTGACTAGATTTTGACACAAGATGAAAAAGACTCAAATCGATAAATCAGAAGGCTAGATCAGACTCAAGAGACCACTTTAGGAAAATGATTGATTTCTTTCTAGTTTCTACTCTATTCCTGACATAATGATTTGTTTGATAGAATCTGGAAGTACGTTGTAAAAATTGGATGTCTGGCAATTTAGGCAAGTTTCTGGCAAATTTTCAAATTTATGATACGAGTTTCTCCAGGCTCGTATGACTTTGGGTAAGCTCTGGAATGACAATTGACAAGACTCATACGACAATTGCAAAGCTCACACGATAGTTGATAACAGGTTTTGACTTTTTGCTTGTGATTTTTGACAAAACTTGTATGATAATATACAAGCTCTCATACGACAATCTTGGGGTTCTGATGTGACAAAGGGTCAAAAATTGTATGAATTTTTGATCCTATGGGATGACTTTTGACTCCAGAAAGGACTTTTGCATCAAATTTTGCAATTTTTCAATTTTCAGAATCAATGTGTTTTGCAAGGTTTTTCTGTCCAGATTCAAAGTTTGATTTCGGATTGTTCATTTTCAATAACCAAGTAAGTAAACAAGCATGTAGAACAACAAACAAGTTATTTCAAGTATGTTTGAAAACAATGAATGGGGTACAAAGCAACCCTATGCATGAACAATCAAGTGACTTAATGTGCTAATCCCTAGGAATGCTAGTTGTGTATGTTACAAAAAGTTTTTCAATAACACACATAGTCCTAGAAAATGAAAATTTTGGCCTCACTAGGGTTTGTAGTAATGGTCTGACTCTGCAAATTTTATGATCTCAAGAGGGCGAACTCCAATCTAGGCATAGTGGGGTTTTGACATAGTCTGGGAATTTAATCAATCAGGAGCTGCTAGGGAGATTTGACAGCTCAACAAGAGACCACACCTATGAAGATTTCCTCCACAAGGACATTTATATAGCAATTGTTGCTACCATGGTGAAAATGGCTATTACCGCTTGAGGTTTCATCCACGTGGTTGACCCAATAAAGGGAATGTCCACTATGGTTAACCCTCTCTAAAGGTGACTCACAAAAGATACCACATGGGGACTTGGTTCAAACCAAGGATTTGAGTTTCTAATACTACCCAAAAAGGGAGTAGAGTATAGTCCTCTAGCCTTATCACTTTTACCCAAACATAGCAAACAGATTAATCTGACACACTAATATTGAAATTATCTCACCAAGATTTGTGATGTCAACAACTATGCTCTATCGATCTCTCTAGAGAGAGAATGTATCAATCAAAAGCTGAGGACCAAACCAAGTAGAACGCAAGATAATCTTAGTATCCTCCCTACCTACAAGGGGATCCTTCATCAAGAAGAGCTTCACATTCATGAACAAGCGAATGAAGCCCACTCTTTCAAGATCATCCACAAATAGTGTTCATAGGGCCTATTTACTATGTGTAACAGATATACAAAAAGCAAATCTATGTTCATTTTTTATAGCCCAAAATTGAAGTGTGAATTATGAAAGCTGGAAAGGCACACAAGCTTGACACATGAGAATTCATTTTAAATCCAAATCGAAATGTCATCAGACCATAGCAGAATACCTGAATTCCTCACAACGTGCTTAGTAGATTTTACCTATTTTAGCAATTTTTCTTATGCTTTTCCAATCAAAATCAGAGAATACCAATCAGAAACAGAAGATTTCAATTGTTAGGGTTAGCTATTAGTCCAAATCCAAAAATCAAATCTGGAAAACTACCTAAAAATTTGAAACGACAATTGAATTCTGATGGCAAAACTTGTATGATAGTAAGTTACCTCCCGTACGATAATCTGGAAACTCGTACGATAGTGGGTGTCTTCCCACATGATAGAGTAGCTCCCAAATGACAATGTGTAAGTTTTGATATGAGCCTCAAAAATCTCAACTATTGTACGACAGTCAGGGGGTTTTGGTACAACTTTCTGACAAAATTTGTATGAAAAATATACGAACAGAATCTAAAAATCATAGAAATGGCAAAAAATAGCAAAAAATTGAATGAAATTTTTAGAATAGAAATGGAAACCCATTTCAAGGCCCCACAGTGGGTGCCAAAAATGTGTGTGTGAAAATTGTACCTAGCCACAGACACGACACTTCAGTAAAACATTAGAGGTTACCAAAATCAAAATCTGCAAGTAAATGAAACTAAGCTAACTAGGCGATTTACTGCCTTCTAGTAGGTGCGAGTATGTATTCTCACATTAGACCGAGATCAATGATGATGCAACACCTAAATGAAGGATTTGAAATGCAAAAGATGAATAACTGTATGAATGTAGATTAATCTATTTTTTTGGATTTTGAATGCAATTAGAATGAAAAATTATATGAATCTAATCTAGAATGATTTGGAATGATATGCAAATTAATCTAGGAATGATAGGCTATGAGATGCTATGAAAAACTATGAATGCTTATGACCAATGATGAAAAATCTCACAAATCACCTGTCACAACTGCTCAATTCTTTAGCTGCAAATTCACCAGAGTAATTGTGAAAATTCAAGAGTGGTAAATTATGAAAAGTTGAGCCTTGTTTTTATAGAAATCCAAGGCTTGAGGATGCATTAAGAAAAGCCATAAATCACTCTTGATAAACTCAGGTTGATTTTTGAGTCAACAAGAAATTAGAAACAGATTAACTCACAAAATCATGCAAATCATGCAAAAATAGTTTTTTAACTCAAATCAGAAGTTTAGATCAACTTTCAACTCAAAATAGATGTTGAGTTTCAAAAAGATAACAACTTGAACTGATTTTTGATTTAAAGTTTAACTGCTCCTTGAATGTGCATAATAATTATGAATTAATTAAATAAATAAAATGATTTATCTTCAACTTAACTTATTTTTGAAATAATTGATTTATGGGTTAATCAATTATTAAATCAAACTTTTATTCAAAACTATATTATTAAATATTGACAACTGACATTAATTAATTAAATAAGAATTTAATCAATTAGTCATAAGATTTTTGTTTATTGTCAAAATTAAATAATACAATTTAGAAATAAATATAATTAAATGTAATCAAATAATTAGGTGGCAAAATTAAATCTGATTAATTAAAAACTCAGAATATTCAATTAATCAAACTTTAAGATAAATATGATTTATCGCCAAATAATTATGAAATTAAAGATAATTAGGATAAAATAGGAATATTCAGGGAATATCCCCCGATGCCGAATTAAGATAATCAATTAGGTTTTTGATAAACTGATGTGCAGATGTGCCTTAGATTAGGACTTTGATGTCTATTTCGATCAAATTGTTGATGTAAGAGGTTAATGAATCTATAGCCCATTTTTGGGATATTACAAGTGTAACTCCTGTACCAATATAATCTATGTTGGTTCTTCTAGATAAACACAGGAAACTACAACTGGTGAATAGAGACTGTATAACTTCACTTCTACTGCACATCAGACTCTATGTCCATGATTGTAACAACACTAATAGGTCTCCATCACACATACAAACGCGCAAGGCTCCATAATAACTATACGGACAATCACTCATAGAACACTACCTATAACTCTGTTAGGAACACTGCTGACACAAGCTACTACATAACTATCTGTGCTAAAAATTAACCTTTGCATCCATGATATCATGCTGATAACATGTCCATGCTACATATAATCAAATCTTACTGCATAAGTCTTCCATGCTGATAACATGTCCATGCTACATATACATTTTGTTCTTCCAATCAAGATAGTTCTCTCCATCAAACTTAGGACTGTCTTTTCTAAAGAATGCCATCTAATCAACCTCAAGCTATTAAAATTTCTCTCTAAGGCACTTAGCTCTAATACCAATTGTTAGGTGTAGTCTCAAGAGATAATTGAGAGGGGGAGGGTGAATCAGTTATCTACAAGTTTTAATTCTTTATCTAATTAAGTATACTTAAACTTTAAGTATAAACACAAAGAAAGAACACTTGAACACAACACCAATATTTTGGTTACGAGGAAACCCAAATAGGTAAAAACCCCATGTTAGGAATAAGGTGTCTCAACCTTGGATAATTCCTATTCTTATTATTTGTTTTGTAAAATGTATTTCTTGCAAATAATGTAATTAAGTGTGAGTGTACATGTCCAGTTGGCATGTTGATGTGTCACTCCACTTGATGTGTCGACATCTTGAATTGTGTGTAAGGAGATCATGGCTAAAATGGTTATGACGGATTCCTATGACACGTAAGAGCTATGTGTGGAAGAATCAATGATGGGTGAAGACATGTGGCAACTGATAAAGTTGAGTACTATACACTCTTCCCCAATCATGGGGTTCAGGTTCCTATTTTCTCAGATAATGGTAAAACCCTAATACGACTATCTTTGGAAGTTACCCTAAAAAGGGAAGCGCATGATATAAGCATTTTTTAGGGTTGCGAAGATAGGAGAAGTAAGTGTATTATTGGAACATTTTATGTTGTTGTGATTTGTCTTCAAGAGTTGGAAAAATCTTCTAAAAGAACTTGCATTGCAAGTGTATTGTAAACTATAATAGTTTTGATTAATACACTATGCAGGTTTTGGAGTGCTGGGGTTTTTTACTGAAAGGTTTCCCCAGGGTAAATCATTGTGTCATTCTCTATTTTCTGTATACATGGTATATGGTTGTAATATCATTGTTAAAGTAGTTAATGAATCTGAAATTGTAAGGATTTAAAAGAATTTGCACAATACTTTCCTTTAGAGATTAGTGTAGGAAGTTGTTTCCACACTTGAGTTTCCTTACAAGTGGTATCAAAGCCTGATCAACTTTTGATCCTAATTTTTGGGTAGGGTTTTTTGAGCTAATCTCAAGTTGAGTGGGATTTTTGTGCAGATCATTTTGAATCTTATTTGTAGATTGAGATGGCAAGTTCCTCATACAATAGAATGGAGGTGGAGCAATTTAATGGCACTAATTTTGAGTTGTGGAAACTCAAGATGGAATACATGCTTGAAGATCACAATATATGAGGCTACTTCACTTGATGTGAAACTTGTAGTGATATCACAAGTGGATTGGGAGATCAAGGATCGAAAGGCTAAGGGTCTCATCAGACTCTGTCTAGCAGATGTCATTCTTCTGAATGTTCTTGATGAGACTACTGCAAATTCTTTGTGGAAATAGTTTGGGTCTATGTATCAGGCCAAATCTCTGGTGAATAAGTTGTTCCTAAGAAAGAAGTTGTATTCTTTAAAAATGGAGGAAGGTGGATCCATAACTGATCATTTCAACGCATTTAATTTATTGATTGCACAGTTGGCATCATCTGGTGCTAAGATCGAGGAGGAGGATCATTGTATGACTCTGCTTTGTTCCTTTCTAGATTCATGGGACCATCTTGTGATGGCTCTCAGAAGTACAATAGTCACATTCTATATGGATGATGTGGTGCCTTCATTGCTATCTGAGGAGATGCGAAGAAAGACTTTGGATTCATCTAAGGAAGCCCTTGCTATTCATGGGAGATCTAATGACAGAGAAAAGCAGAATGACAACAAGTCAAAGAAGGGTAGATCCAAATCCCGTGGGAGTTCTAAGACTCCTAGAAAGTCCAAGGTGAAATGTTGGAACTGTGATAAAACTAGGCACTTCTGAAGGGACTGCAAAGAACTGAAGAAGAAGAAGAAAGGCTCAGATTCAGCTTCCAAAAAATCTCAAGAAGATGGAGATCCTTGTATTACAGCTTTGGCAGCCCATGCATCTGATGATGTGTGGTTGGTAGACTCGGGTGCTTCTTTTCACATGACCTCTCATCGAAACTGGTTCTCAAAATATGAAGAGTTCGATGGTGGAAAGGTGTACTTGGGTGATGACTCTCACCTAAAGATAGTTGGACATGGAAGGGTCACTATCAGATTTCCTGATGGATGAGTAAAGGGAATCAATGGAGTTATGAACATTTTGGGTTTGGCATGAAACCTATTATCTGTAAGTATGCTGAATGATGTAGGTGTGCAAGTTGTCTTTTTGAAAGAAGGATGCAAGATGATGAGAGGATCGATAGTGTTTTTGAGGGGTACTAGGAGAGGTACCTTATTTCAACTAGATGCATGTATTCCTCTATGTAATAGTTCTTCATCCTCACCATCTGAATGAGTAGTGAAGAAGTCTATGGTTATTGGTTCCGATGGAAGTGCAAACACTTTGGAAGGTAAGCTTCCTACAGAAAAGACAATGTTGTGGCATATGAGATTTGGCCACATTGGTGAAAAGGGTCTCAGAACCCTGAAAAATAAAAACCTCATTGAGGGGTTAAATGATTGCAATCTTGAGTTTGACTTTTGCGAACACTGTGTCTATGGTAAACAAAATCATGTTCAGTTTTACTCTAGTTCTCACAAATCTTTTGATGTTTTGGATCTTATTCATTCTGATGTATTTGATCTTGTAAAAGTTCCTTCAATCTCCAAGTCTATATTTTTTGTATCTTTCATAGATGATTATAGTAGAAGGACTTGGATTTATTTCCTTAAAAGTAAGACACAAGTCTTTAGTCAGTTCAAAGAATTTAAAGCTCTTGTAGAGAATCAGACTAGTAAGAAGATTAAGTGTGTGAGAACTGACAATGGTGGTGAGTTTTGCTCAGTAGAGTTTGAACAGTTCTGTAAAGAACAAGGTATTGAGAGGCATAAGACAACTCATTATACCCCACAGCAAAATGGAGTTGCAGAAAGAATGAACAAGACACTAATGGAGAAGGCTAGGAGTATGCTTAGTGGAGCTGGTTTAGAACAAAGGTTCTAGGCCAAAGCTGTGGCCACTGCTTGCTATCTGGTTAACAGATCTCCTACATCATCTCTTGTTGGTAAGACACCCATGGAGGTGTGGTCTGGTAAGAAGCCTTCAATTAGACATCTTCATATTTTTGGTTGTGAAGCTTATGCACATGTTCCAAAGGAGAAAAGATCTAAGTTGGAAAACATAGTTGTCAAATGTATTTTCATCGGATACAGTGTTGGTGTGAAAGGATACAAGCTTTGGGATCCTGTGACTAGTAAGGTGTTGTATAGTAGAAATGTTATTTTTAGAGAGCTAACATCTTCTCCTATTATGCTACAACCAGATGAAAAAGAAAAGGAAAAAGATGTTGTTCAGTTGCCTCCTACCCCTGAGAAGACTGAACAGAGAGACCATGTTGGGCCTAATGATGAGGAGAGCTCTAGTAGCTCTGATAGTTCAGAAGAAGAGGAAGAACAACCTCAACCTCAGCCCTTGATGAGATCCATGAGAGAAAGAAAGAAACTAGAAAGGTTTGGTTATTCTATGTTAGATTCTAGTTGTGCCTTTGTTTTGATTACTAACACTGATGAGCCTAGATCTGTGAAAGAGGCTTTGGGCATAGAGGATGTAGGTTCCTGGATTGAGGCTATGGATGATGAGATGGCTTCATTGGAGAAAAACAAAACTTGGGACCTTGTACCTTTTCCTAAAGGGAGAAAATCTATTGGTTGTAAATGGGTGTTCAAGAAGAAATTTTGTGTAGATGGCAGTGTTGAAAGCTACAAAGCTAGATTGGTTGCAAAGGGGTATTCACAGGTAGAGGGAATAGATTATGGTGAAATATTCTCTCCTATTGCAAAGTTGACATCCATTATATTTTTGTTATCTCTTGCTACATCATATGATTTAGAGATAGAATAGATGGATGTGAAGACAGCTTTCCTTCATGGTGATTTGGAGGAAGAGATTTATATGTCACAGCCTAAGCACTACATTGTTAAAGGTAAAGAATCCTTGGTTTGCAGATTAAAGAAATCTCTATATGGTTTGAAGCAATCTCCTAGGATGTGGTACCTTAAGTTTGATGCTTTTGTGTTGTCAATTAGATTTGTAAGATCAAAATCAAATCATTGTGTTTATTTCAGAGTTGAAAATGATCACCTTCTTGTTATTGCATTATATGTTGATGATATGTTGTTGTTTGGGAAGGGTAAGGGTATGATTTCTGATTTTAAATCTCAGTTGTCAGCATAGTTTGAGATGAAATATCTTGGGGCAACAAGGTACATTTTGGGTATGGAAATCAGTAGAGACAGGTCTAACAGAAAACTTTGGTTGAGTCAGAGTAAGTATGTGAAGTCTATGTTGGACGGGTTCAGCATGGCAGATTGTAGACCACTATGTGTTCCTATTTCTATGGGAACAAATTTATCTGTAGATGATTGTCCAAAATCTCCTAGTGAGGTGGAGGACATGAGTAGAGTACCTTATGCTAGTTCATTTGGTAGTCTTATGTATGTTGTGGTATGTACTAGACTAGACATTGCCCAAGTAGTAGGAGTCCTAAGTCGGTTTATGGCTAACCCTGGATGGGTACATTGGGATGCAGTTAAGTGAGTATTCAGATATTTGAGGGGTACATCAAATTACTCCATATGTTATCATGGTAACTCTTCTAGATCTCCACATTCAGTTTGTATTCATGTGTTTGTGGATTCAGATTGGGTAGGTGATATTGATAGTAGGAGATCCACCAGTGCTTATGTGTTCACTATCTTTGGTGGTGCCATCAGTTGGATGAGTAAGTGACAACCTGTGGTTGCTTTGTCCACTACATAAGTTGAGTACATGGCTGCTACTCATGCTTGTAAGGAAGCCATTTGGCTTAGGAGATTGTGTTCTGATGTTGGTGTTGATGCAGAACAAATTACTATTTGATGTGACAGTCAGAGTGCTATTTGCCTTTCAAAGAATCCAACTTTCCATGCCAAAATGAAGCACATTGATGTGCAGTTTCACTTTGTGAGAGATATGGTGGAAGATGGAAAGGTAAATTTGGAGAAGGTAGATACTATGAAGAATTTTGAAAATGCATTAACAAAACTAGTGGGCACTAAGAAGTTCAGATGGTGTTCAGAGTCTATGGGCCTTTTGGCCTATAGTGGTTAGTTCCTATTATGTTCCTGTTGCTCTTACAAGGTGTTCGACAAGTGGGAGAATATTAGTAATAAGGTGTCTCAACCTTGGATAATTCCTATTCTTATTATTTGTTTTGTAAAATGTATTTCTTGCAAATAATGTAATTAAGTGTGAGTGTACATGTCTAGTTGGCATGTTGATGTGTCACTCCACTTGATGTGTTGACATCTTGAATTGTGTGTAAGGAGATCATGGCTGAAATGGTTATGATGGATTCCTATGACACCTAAGAGCTATGTATGGAAGAAACAATGATGGGTGAAGACATGTGGAAACTAATAAAGTTGAGTATTGTACACTCTTCCCCAATCATGGGGTTCAAGTTCCTATTTTCTCAAAGAATGCTAAAACCCTAATACGGCTATCTTTGGAAGTTGCCCTAAAAAGGGAAGTGCATGATATAAGCATTTTTTAGGGTTGCGAAGATAGAAGTAAGTGTATTGTTGGAATGTTTTATGCTATCACAATTTATCTTCAAGAGTTGGAAAAATCTTCTAAAAGAACTTGCATTGCAAGTGTATTGTAAACTATAATAGTTTTGATTAATACACTGTGCTGGTTTTGGAGTGCTGGGGTTTTTTACCGAAAGGTTTCCCCAAGGTAAATCATTGTGTCATTCTCTATTTTATGTATGCATGGTATATGGCTGTAATATCATTGTTAAAGTAGTTAACGAAGCTATTTCTTTCCTTTAGAGATTAGTGTAGGAAGTTGTTTTCACACCTGAGTTTCCTTACACCCCAGTGGGAATTAACACCCACTAATAAACTACACTAGTGTATAATGATCCTTGTTAGAAGATCTTACAACCCTATTAGGAGTTGATCTTTACAATTCAATAAGTATAGTGACCTAGTCAAAGGTTAGACCCTATTATGAGTCTTTTATGATTGACCCTATTAGAGGTGAGGATGCATTGTCTGAGAGCTCACTGCTCAAAGGGGTGAAGGTTGCAACCTTCTGAATAACAGATATACACTATATCTAGATCTTGGTGAACTATGAGGTTGACCTACTATCTTGATCAGTTCCAATAAGTAGCACACACTATCTTCTCTATCACATAGACCTCTTCTTGATGACACAATACTTTGCTCTCTCTTCTCTGCTCTAATCTTTCATCTTCATGCCATACTACTAGCGATCACAAATGACCGGCTATAAGTATCTTTCCTCTAAATGATATAATCAAGTCATCTTGTTAAAACCACCTTGAAATAATATTATTGAAATAGTAAAACTCTCTAATAACATCTTGGTCAGCTCTACTAAGCACGCAACACAAACTGGGACCTGTCCAAATCAATAAGTGTATTCTCACACTACACACTATCGGCTCTACCAAATTAATAGATACTTTCTCCTCAAGCTGAATTACATCATGCACCCTTAACCAAACATTATTAACTCTTCTCCAATCACTAATCCAAGCATGCATATTTAAATTATAGGTGCAACTCCTGGACCAATTTAATATCTATTGATTCTTCTAGATAAACATAAGAAACTACAACTGGTGAATAGAGACTGTATAACTTCACTTCTACTACACATCAAACTATGCTTCCATGATTGTAACAACACTAATAGGTCTCCATCACACATACAAATGCACAAGGCTTGATGATAACTATATGGACAATCACTCATAGAACACTACCTATAACTTTGTTAGGAACAATGCTGACACAAACTACTACATAACTATCTGTGCTAAAATTAACCTCTATGTACATGATATCATGATGATAACATGTCCATGCTATATATACTCAAATCTTATTGCATAAGTCTTCCATGCATGCTACTTACCATATGTTGTCATCAATGACAAACATACAGTCAACACTAGCTTGCTGGGAAATCTCCAACACTAAGGTACTCTCAAGACCTTAAGGTAATCTAAGACTTAAAAATACCAAGAAATATAATACTCAAAATAACAATAATAAAGCATAAAATATATTCATACTATAACACTAAGGTCAAGGTTCTAGGATACTGCCTAAGTGATTGTCATCACATAGCCCGTGTATTGGGATCCACCCTAGAAACCATGTAACTCTGGTCACCCCTTTATGAATAGGGATCCACCCTGGTAGTTATCCCTAGTCCCAGTTCTCCAATTAGGTCTATGTGGCCTTGTCATATTTTCTTTCATTATCTCTAAATCCCCCCTTCCCAGGTTAATTTTTAAGGTTACCACTTTTTACAAACCCATCCATAAGATTCTATGGAAACCAATTCAGGGTTCCATCACCTATGGTGAGACACTCACCTAGGGTTCCTAGTCCCTTACCCCATCACAAGCCAAATATACAAGATAACAGTTCCATTTCCTGATTCAAAGGTCTAGGAAACTCCCCTAGGCAATCAAGCCCTCAGAGCGAGTCCTAACCTCAGCCATATACATAAAAGAAACCATTGAAAGAATTTCTATCACAAGACATCTTAAAATATCATAGAATATTTCCACATGCCTTAACACAACATTCCATGACATCATGTAACCTATCTCAAACATCCTGAAAGGTATTTATACAAATATAACTTAAAGTATAAGGAATGAAATATATCAGACTTATACTTAAATGTTATATTTGTTTAAATCCTTCCACCAGAATAAGTTCCAGCCTCATAAAATGAGCTCAAGTACATGCCAAGAACTCAAACATCATAGGTAACACATAATAACATAAAATAAATAAGTGAATGACATACATAGGTGATACAACTTGTAGCCCAATCATAAGGAATGAGTTATAGAGGTTCTAAACCCAAATTTTGTAAATTTTGATTCCCTAAAACCCTAAAAAAACCCATATGAAAATACATAACTACCCATACAACATTCCATGGATGGTTGTATGAAACTTCACCAAGTGTCATATGGGTAGGTGTATAATGTCGTACGGCACTGCAGGACACTTTTTTGAAACTTAATTCAAAATTGTCCAAAAAGGCCAAAAGATGACTTTTTAAGGCATGGAGAGTGCCTGGGAAAGGTTCCCTAAGGTCAACCTGATGCAAGGACCTCAGTACCACATCCATGACACATTCTCAACACTACCTAAGCCTCAGAAAAGATAAATCAATTACAAAACAATAATCCAAAGAGAAGCCTCTAAGAGAAATAGAGTAGGAAAAAGGACTGCATCTCATTCCTAAACCTTCCTAACCCTACCTATTTCTTCCTAACCTTCCCTATTTCATAAAATAAAAGAGAAACACATCCTTCCACATGACCACAAGAATTCCTAACTTCCCAGGAAGATTTCAAAATACCAAAAACTATATAAACATACATAATTTACTTCTCAGAAACATAATAAAAAAACATAGAAGATAAGACATTTACATTTCCTTTTTGATACACATTAAACAATCATATACTAATATAATATCATATCATAAACAAACACATTCATACACACATAGGAAGAATGAATATTCTTCCCAGTTGAGACCCTACTTGGGGTCCTGCGGAGAATCCTCTTCCCTTGGCTGGAGACTCTCTGCAAATCTTCAAGCCTTGAGTAGATAGCCTCCTAGAAAGATTCCTCTAGCAATCAAACTCCAAGAAATCCACACACTTTCCCTCAAAACCAGAACACTCTCAATCTCACAAAAAACTACAAATAACTTTTGGAAAAAAAATCAATGTAGAAAAATTCAAAAACCTTCCAAAAACTCCAACTCCCTCTCTCCCCATAATGCAAATATTTATCCTTCAACTATGTGGTTGGAGGAGTTGCTTTACAGGAAGAAAATTCTCCAACTTCCATAGTTGGTTGGAAGACCAAACAAATCATTCCTGTAAATGACTTAAATAAGTTCTAATAAATTTAATTACAATAGCTTTTGAAAGGAAACCATAATAAGAAAGTCAAACAAATAACTCTCAAGGAAAACACATAGCATGCATAGAAACCAACTAGCCTAACTTCTAGGAGGTCTCGAGTACAACTCCCTCCTAGATAGCTAGTTTTACTACAAAGATAATTTTCCTATTATTACTATTATTTTTACTGTTATTTAATACATTTCATTAAATACACTTTATTTAATTCACTTTATTTAATTATTACAAAGAACATACCATATACCCAATCAATAAAAGCATACAAATATTATTATTTATATAAGCATGGGTATATGCATGTGCACCCACATATCCACATACCTATATAACATACAAATAATTATAACATAATTATAGACTAATTATTATACATATAAACATGGTTAATTCTAACTCATAACATAAACTCAGACCAACATCAAATCAAGACCACAACATAAACTACATTCTAATTTCCCAATTAGTATAACTTCCTAAACAAAATTCTAAGTCCATGGGTAACCTTGAGAATAGCTTGGTTTTAAATATCCACACAATAACAATTCAAGGATTTTGAAGGCACACTCAGACCTATGTAGCCAGGTGGAGATGATGTCTGGTACCTGCATCTTGCATCACCAACCGACATATATATATAAACAAATAGTGGCAAACAAGGAGGGAGAGTGCAACATCACGTGGACCTCTCGTAGGAGTAACTAGGACTGCCCCTCCTCATCCTACATTCACATCAACCAGTAAACATCAAATCATAATAGGGTCAACAGGGTTAGATCATAATATAAACATCATAACATAAATAAATGTAAAACATTTTACTGATAGTTCATTTCTAACCATTCATCATTAAATGCTAACTCATTTAATATTTCCAAATAAATTGCAGTAACCAAATATATAGATATGCTCAAATGTCTCATAAAATGATAACTAAATAATGATCATAGTCCATCATATAATCCAAAGTGTCAAATTAATAGTCATGCCAGTCTAACATAGGAAGATGCTAGGGTGGTCATTACACTTCACCCATCAAGGCTCTCTTCCCTCCCAAGGGTGATTTTAGCCTTGCACACCCCAATAGAACAAGAACACAAAAACAAAACCAGCAATACACTTAAACAAGAAGCCATGAAAGGAAAGCATAAAGCTTCACAAAAATCATATACAATAACACACAAAAATCTACATATTCAAGTAATTAAACAAAATGTCTCTTCCATGAAAGGGCACCAACCTTTCTCCAAGCTATGGCAATGAGGGTTTGAGAAGAGCTCCCTTTCTAGAAGCCTTCCTTGCTAAGTCCACCAAAACCTGCTAAGTCCACTAGAAGTCTCCAAAATTAGAGAGTGGGCAATCAACCTACCAAATTCCTCTCCATCCCAATAAAAATAAAAACCCTACCTAACCTCAAAGATGACTGGGCACACTAACCAAGGGTTCTCTCTCCAAAAAGAGGGAAATTCAAAATTGCAAGAGGAAGACATGTCACACTTCTTGATTTTGTCACATTCTAAAAAGATATTTTTAGAAGAGGCAAAAATGGGACAAAAATAACCTATTGGTCAAAATTCTATCTCCAACCCAAAGTGCACCTATGGGGTTATCTTATTTTAACCCTAACTAACCCCTAGGGCTATGTTTAACCTCTCAAAAGTCCACTATGAGTTGACTCACAAAAATTTGAAATAAGATTCCCTCCCAAGGCTCAACAACCAAGATACCTAACCTTGGGATTCTACAAGGTGACTCAAAGGTGGAAGACAACCAATAAACAATGTACTTGGCCATGCCATCTCACAAACACGTGTTAATTGACACCACATAAAGTTAGAACACTTCACTACACACATGGCATGCCAAGTAGAAATTAATATAAAATAAAAATAAACACAATTTAAATAATACATTCAAACATTACTTTACAACATTAGTACATAACAATGAAATTATTTCTCCCTTTGGAGTTAACCTTGGATTTACAAGATTTTCTCATGCATCCATCTTTAATTTCCCCTCATTTAATCCATGGTCAATTTCCTGCACACTAGATTAAAATATCAGTAGCTCATGAAAGATTAAATGACATATACATATAAAATACATCATAAATAATCACACACAAACACATTATATAATCCAACTACATCCACACTACATCACAAGAAATTCACATAATCTCAATAATACATTTCTTAATTTCAAATCAAGTTAATTCAAAATACATAAATATGTCAATTAACCTAACTCATTAACCATGATCATCTCACATAAAATCTTCTTGCATAATCATGAAATTAAGGTATAATATTGTAAATTAAATAATTCCTCAAATACCATCACATGAAGACCTAATAATCAAAGCATGGAAAATAGTCATAAATCATCCACAAACAACATTACAACTGATTCATATTTCTCACATCAATATAACATCAAGGCATAATACTCAGAATCTCCTTCCTAACATTAGGGCCTAATAATCAACTTCCATTTAATACACATCACAACATAATATAAATTCAATTGGTCATTTATGTAAACATTCAGATCCAATAGTAACATCTCAATATTCATAAAGCGTACATTCTACCTACTCAATTCTCAACCCAACACACATTTCCTATAAAATTTCTTCTATAAATTACATACAGACGAAAAACAATATTTAACTACATTAGAATATATATTTCACCTTTTTATTATTTTAATTGCCTTGTTCTAATTCAATTTCCACAAAATATGCACTCAATTGTACTATCATAAGGATCAATTGAATTCAATTAATCCTATTTCAAACATAGAGCATCCTAAAATTATTGACATGAGTACATAAGCAACATGAAAAAGAGTACATCACAAACAGTGGTCAAGCCTCTATCCATCAGAATATAAATCCATAATGTATCAACATATCTTTTCTAATTACAAAGTCTATACTGCAAAAATAAAAGAAATACAATGATAAGATCAGGGTAGTGTCCCTTAATACAGTTGTCACGACCCCCATTGATAACCTCCTAATTAACATAAGACAAAGTTGAACTAGGTGCATCTCATGATGCCATCATAAAACATTATGTGGATAACGATCACTACATACTCAGGACTGACTCATCCCTATCTCTAAGGGTCACTGGGATACGATCCAAGACCACACCCTACATCTCCAAGTTCACACAGGGCATCAAAGATATGCTCCTAAACAATCCTCCTAGTAGATTCACCCTCACACGTGACCAATCATGACCTTACCCTTCGAGTGTGATAGTCAAAACCACACCATTAGGATGTTTGTGCATGGAGGCAAACAAGGGAGGCACTACAACATGTATATGTATATATACGTGTATATGTATATATACATGTATATGTATATATACATGTATATGTATATATACATGTATATATGTATATATACACATGTATATATATATACATGTATATAAATGTATATATCTATATACATGTATATGTATATATACAGGGTATATATATACATATACATATATATGCATGTATATATGTATACACACACACACACACACACACACACACATATATATATATATGTATGTATGTATGTATGTATGTATATATGTGTGTATATATATACATATGTATATGTATATATACATATATAGACATGTATATGTGTATATGTGTATATGTGTATATATATGTATATATATATACATATATATATTTATTTTTATATATATACATGTATATGTGTGTATATACATGCATATATATGTGTATATATACATGTATAAGTATATATATATATATATACATGTATGTATATATACATATATATATATACATGTATATATATATACATATATATACATGTATATATATACATATATACATGTATGTGTTGGAAACTACAATTGAAGCAATTGTTGTATTGTCATTGATGTCAAACCTTAACTGGTAAGACTGTTGCTATTTAAGAAAGTACTATATCTTTTTGATTGTTGCTAAGGGGAAAGGCAAGGTTGGTAACAATAGCACCTAAGGAAAGGTTGAGTTATCTTGATATTTCAATGAGTACTTAATTATGTGGCACAATGATAAGGTAATGTATTGTTTATCTAAGTATGAATGAAGACTAAACTGGTAGGCTTAACTGAGCACAAATGAGGAAATCTAGTTTAAGTTGAGTGATGTTAGTGTCAATCGAGCTAGTATATGCCGAGTAAATTCAGTGTTGACTGAACATCAGTTAATTATCGAGGAAGACAGTATTAGCCGAGGAAATAGTTTTTGAGGTGACCGAGCTTTCTAATGAAGACTGGGGAGTTGAACACTGTATTGATCGAGTGTCAGTAATTTACATTTGAGGAATAATTCAGATCTCCAGCCGACATCATTAAATTTTTGGATTATGTAAAACATGTTGACTTTATTTATTGATTGTACAAAATCATTTAATGCACTATAACATGTTTTATTATAAATCTATTAAGAGATTTTAGATATTTCTATAAGGATAGTCGATGAACATAAAGTACGAAGGATTCAATGAATCTAACCTAATCCTAAGATCTACGAAGGAGATTAAGTGGAAAAAGATGTATTGACCTAATTGAGGAAGTATTAAGGAAACCTAAGCTTGAGGTTAATGAAAGAGAGGATGATGGAAGTATTGTTGATGTTATTGACTGTACAAGCAGAGAAGGCTGAAGGAGAAGTGTTGTGATGTCTTGAAAAGAGTTCCGAGCAGATCAGTGATGGTGATGATAAAGGTTCATAGTCAGTAAGCCAGCATATGTGTACGGAATTGAATCTGATATTTGCAAAGTGAGTTGTATATTTTTTAGATCAATACTACTGCTACTTTCTAACCATTGTATCAGTCAAAATCTTTTTAACAGAGGTTGACCTAACAGTCATTTGTATAAATCCTTTGAACAAGGTTGCATTCTAATGGAGTGTATGTAAGTCCTATAACAAGGCGCACTTTTAACATAGTGGTTTAAATTGTTTAACCGGGTCACACCTGACAGTGTGTCTGTAACCTTTGACAGGGTTGGCTTTTCACCGAGCTCACTTTAGAAGAGTGAACATAATAGTAACATGTTACAAAGTGGTTTTTCCCTAATTGGGTTTCCACTATAAATCCTGGTGTTGATACTTGTGTGAATGTTTTGGTTTGAACATTTATGTGTTTTACAAGTTAGATACTATTGTTAAAATAACTGAGAGGGGGGGTGAATCGATTATCCAGTGTCCCAAATCAAAATGTATAATCCAAAACAAATTCTTCAACTTCTACTACTCAGTAAACATAAAATACTTTCACTATCTGTGCTTTTACCGATTATCAATCTAAAACTTATACTAGTTACCAATCAAATCTAACATGTAATATGCAAAGTATGATAACAAGAAAATATCACAATCAACATATAACACAAGAGATTTAATGTGGAAACCCTATGAAGGGAAAAACCACTTGGGACTGGCAACCCAAAAATGTTCACTCTTCTAAAGTGAGGTCGGTGAAGACTCAGCCCTGTTAAAGGTTACAAACACACTGTTAGGTGTGACCTTGTTAGAGGATTTTAGACCAGAAGTTATCGTCCAACCAGTAGTCACTCTGGGGTTGATAGGATAACAATTTTCACTCTATGAATGAAACATCAAAAGACTTTCATAGTCCACTTGGTTAAGAGATTTGACTATGTACAATGGTTAAATATGTAATAGTAGATGATCTACCTTGAAACAACTTCAATTGCAGTTTATAGATCAATGTTTAGCTCATTCATATCTTTTTGATCAATATATCACTTCAAATTCAATACAATATCAACTTACTATCCATCGGTAATTACTCTTTGTAGCTCAGTAATTGTTCTACAGTTTGGTTCTCACTAACCAGTATGATCAGAATGCATGAAAACTTGTTCATGTGATAATTCTGCAGTATCTTCTTCTTCTGGTGTTCTTCAACAATGAAACCAATGTCTCGTATATAGACGAGTAAATCATTTTCTTTTTGTCCATCAAATTTTACTGCTTTAACCTTCTTTTACTGATGTGTCAGTAACACATTTCAATCTACTCCATTAGATCTTCCTTGAATTATGTTAGTCATTGATCTTCATAACAAACCTTATCTGTTACCTCAATTCCATACATTTTCTAGCTCATCAATTTATCAGCTAATATAATCATTTAATTCCTTTATGTTCTGCTTGGTTAACAAATAAATGTGTCAGTGAACACAAGCTCAGTTAACACTATGCTCGATATACACTACACTTCATCGGTGTATACTGGTCTACTTCATTTATCGACAACACTGATTTGTGTCTTTCAACTCTATTCTTCATCATAGATGAATGAAACATAATAAAGTCGATATCATCAAGTCATAGACTCATCAAAAAGTTACTCAGTGTATTCCTTATCCTCATCTGACATACACATCTTTCTCATGTAGATATTTATGTTCTTCATCTCTTTCACCTTTCTTCAGATACATCGGTATAGTAACTTACAAGATAAGTACTATCAAGCTAGTTGACATCAATGACAATATAATACTGATTTAATCATCTTGCATATCTAATCAAAAACTCCTCAGTAATCATAAATCATAGATTCTTCATTCAGGTTCTAAATCAGTTGTAGTTCATCAACTATTGGATAAGTGGACTACACTGTTATATGTTTCTATTATGCAATCAGTAATGACTGAGTAGCTATTGGTTATTGGATCTAATTTGTTGAAGAGTTTTAAAGTTTTTTTTATACATCTGGACCTGAGAACAACTGATTCACCCCCCCTCTCTATTGTTCTAAATCATATTAACAATTGGTATCAGAGTTGTTGGTGCTTACACAGAACAAGTTTGAAGGTACTTGAAGAAAATGATCAAGATGTATAAGAAGGAGGTACCAAAGTTGAATAAGGAGAACTTCCTTGCATGGAAAAGCTTGATGAAGCTACATCTAGTCGGTATTGGTGATTCTATAAAATATTACATTGAGCATGATTATGTCATACCTGTTGCACCTCTGACTGCCAAAGAAATGAAAGCTGAATAAGAGCACAACCAAGCAATGTTGGAGATTGCATCTGTCCTAAGTTATCCAAAATTTGAAGACATTAAAGAGTGCAGTAATGCAAGGCAAATGTGGGACACCCTTGAAAACATCTATGGCGGTGACATAAATGTATTGAGAGAAAAATTTGAGAGCCTAAGAGGTAAATTTGATGAAATGAGAATGCAAGAAGGTGAGAATATTGCACAATATTGTGGTAGAATAAAAGAAGTTGTAAATTTTATTAGAGGAGAAAATAGAACTATTGATGATGAAACTATAATTGGAAAAGTATTGAGAACTCTGCATCCTATCTATGCCATCAAAATTTCAATAATTCAGGAATCTAGATGTAACCCTATCAATGCTCTTACTTTGGAAAGTTTGGTTGCTAAGCTTACTGCTTTTGAACTTTCTAACTATGATAACTTCACTATTGGTAATGTTGAATCTACTTTTAAGTCACAAATGGTTTTGAGTAAGTCAAAGAAGGAAAAAGAAAGATGCATCAGTGAAAGTGACAATGACACATCTGATGAAGAACTTGAGGATCTAGAAGCTCTTATGGCTAGAAGACTGAAAAGGGGAAAAGGAAAGTACAAAGGTAAACTCCCCATTATATGTTTTTCATATAATAAAGTTGGTCATATAGCTACTAGATGTCCTGATAGGGATGATAAGGATGAAGAAAGAGACAGAAAGCATAAAGAAAAAAAGAGAAGATAGAGGTTACCGAAGATACAAGGACTACAAAGGAAAAGGTAAGAAATCCTACTATATTGCCAAAGAAGAGACTGACACTGATAGTGATGATTTTAAAATTGAGGTTGTCTATGTTGCAATGAAAGATGAATCTAATGAGGATGAGAAAACTACATTGATATCTTATGTGAAGAAAAATGATAAATGGATTATTGACAGTGGTTGTTCACATCACATGACTGGTGACAAGAGTAAGTTGGATACCTTAGATCATTATAAAGGTAGGAGTGTGAAATCTGGTAATGATGCACTATGTCTTCTTAGAGGAAAAGGATTGATTAAGCTAACTGATAAGATCACTTGTGAAAATTCTTATTGGGTTGAGGGTCTTAACTATAATCTATTGAGTGTTGCATAGCTTAATAGCACTGGCTACCGAGTGGAATTTCATCATAGGAAGGCCAAAATATTTGATGCCACTAGTGAACTGATTGGAAGTGGAGAACAGACAAGAGGTAATTGGTTCTATCTAGACCTATCTGAAGAAACATGTATGATTGCATGACTTGATGATATTTGGTTATGGCATAAGTGGCTATGTCATGTTAACTTTGATAATCTGGTAGAAATTAGTAAGAAAAAGAAAGTGAGAGGTCTACCTAGATTGAAGAAACCTGAGAATGTAATGTGCAAAGAATGTCAGTTGGGTAAGATGAAAAAGTCTAGTTTCGAGAGAAAAACTTTTACTTCTGAGAATACCTTAGATTTGGTTCATACTGACCTTTGTGGACCAATGGGTGTACAAAGCTATTATGGTGCTAGATATTTTATCCTATTTATTGATGATTATACCAGAATGATACATGTAATGTTCTTAAAGGAAAAATATGATTCTTTTCAAATTTTTTAGTGGTATTTGGCTAAGGTTGAAAAGGAGATAGGTAGGAACCTGAAGTGTTTGAGATCTGACCAAGGTGGAGAATTTACATCCAATTAATTTAATATGTTTTGCAATGATAGAGGGATCAAAAGATAGATGTCTGCACCTAGAACTCCTCCATAGAATGGTATAGCAGAGAGAAGGAACAAATCTATCTTGGATTATGCAAGGACATTAATGATTGAAAAGAATGTTGCACAAAAGTACTGGAATGAAGCTATAAGTACAGCTTTTTATACTCTTAACCAAGTACAGATTAAAAAAGGTACAAATCTCACACCTTATGAGTTATGGCATGGTTATGCACCTAATGTAAAGTACTTTAGAATTTTTGGAAGTAAATGCTACATACTAAAGGACAATAGGAATGGAAAATTTGATGCTAAAAGTGGTGAGGGTATAGTCCTAGGCTATTCCACAAAAAGTAAAGCTTATAAGTGTTTGAACTCTAACACTAAAAAAATTGTGGAAAGTGTGAATGTCAAAGTTGATGAGTATGTAGAGAAAAATGAAGCTAATAGTAAAAGAGAACAAGAAGATTACAAATCTTTTGTGTATATAGAGGAAGGAGAGGCAAGTGACAGACTTGCACCTAATGCTGAGTCTCGGGTAAGCAAAGTCGAGCATCAGGAAAACAATGTCAAGAGAGAAGAAGAACATGTCGAGCAATAGGAAGAAGATGTCGAGTATCAGGGAGAGGTTGTCGAGCCTTTAAAAGCTAAATCTGACAATCTTGTTGGTGAACCTGAAGAACAAAATGAAAGGAGAGCAGAACCTATTCTAGCAAAATATGTAAGGAGACATCACAAGCCTGAATAGATTATTGGAGACAAAGATACTGGAGTTCTGACCAAAATCAAGACAAGAGATCCAACATGTTTACTATGTGAATTTGAGCCTAAGACAACAAAGGAGGCATTAGAAAATGAAGACTGGATACAAGCAATGAATGAAGAGATAGACCAAATAGAGAAGAATGATACCTAGACTCTGGTGCCGAGACCAAAAAATAAGAATGTCATTGGGACAAATTGGATATTCTAAAATAAGCTGAATGAGCATGGTCAAATCACAAGAAACAAAGCTAGGCTATTATGCAAAGGCTACGCACAAGAAGAAGGAATAGATTATGGGGAGACATTTGCCCCTGTAGCTAGATTGGAAGGAGTAAGAACCCTACTTGCATATGCTGCCTATAAAGATTTCAAGGTATACCAAATGGATGTTAAGTGTGCATTTTTTAATGGTATATTAAAAGAAGAAGTGTATATTGAATAGCCAGAAGGATTTGTTGATCCAAACAAAAGACACATGGTTTGCAAATTGAATAAAGAATTGTATGGACTAAAGCAAGCTCCTAGAGCATGGTATGAGAGACTACATAACTACCCAATACAGATTGGATTCTCAAGGACAAATGACACAAGAAATCTATCAATGAAAGATGAAGAAGGTAAAGGAATCTTATTAGCTAAGATCTTTATAGATGATATTATATTTGGTGGACAAGATGCCTTGTATAAGAAATTTTCAAATGAAATGCAAAATGAATTTGAAATAAGTATGTTTGGGGAGATCAAATTTTTTGTTGGTTTACAAGTATATCAAATGGAGAAAGGAATTTTCATCACCCAGTCTAAATATGTTCATGAGATATTGAAAACCTTTGGTATGGAAGATTCAAGGCCAGTAAGTACTCCCATGGCTACTGGACAAAACGTCATGCCCCTGACAGTCTCAAGCATTACTTTTCTATGTTATGTTATAGTTGGATTTCTAGTTTGATTAGCATTGTATTATCTGGAACTATATTTCTGTTAGATTTCTATGAGTTTGAACTCTGACTGCGTTCATTTGAACTTTGTTATTTGGATTAAATATGTTTATCTCTATAATTCTGCCAGACACTCAGAGAATTATGTCAATTTCTGTAGCTTAACAAGTCTTTTTCTGGTGTCAGAATTGGTTTAGACTGACTTTTGAATATTGGTTTGATTATGAAAATAAGGAAAACTTAAATGGTTAGTCAATTGTCTGATTATTGATTCATTGTTTTGGAATCCTTAATAATATGTTAGACATAATTAGAATTGGTTATATTATTATGGTTAATTGTATCTTGATGTTATAGACAGTATATAGAGAATTATTGTTATTTAATGTTAATCAAATTCTGAATTCAAAATAAATAAACTTGTATATATGTATTTTTATACATATAATTATGAGCAATTGTTTTAGAAATTATGTTGTTTATCTTTTACTAAAAATATAGAATTATCTAAGTTAGTATATCCTATTTTGTATGTTAGTAGGAGGTTAGTTTGATGAAGTGTTAGTAATTTTGCATTGTTATGTGCTGTTACCTTTGATGTTTAAGTTAGTTAAGATCGACTAATGTTATTTAACATAGATGTAAATTAATCTATCCCTAAGTCTTCTTATTTATGATCTAGCTCGAAGACATGACTTATCGGCAGGGTTTAAATGCTCTATCATCGCATAGTGGTGTTAGTGGGGTTTAAGCTATTTTTGGGTTATGGGATTGTACTTGGATGGACATTTGGCAGGAAATGTGTTGTGTTTACTGCAAGAGATAAGTTCACATTGAATGAACTTATCGATGAAATTTTTTTTTGGTGTTTGATGACCGCCATTAGCTCTGGTGAAGAGTTGCAATTGAATATGACTCCATTTTTCACCATGTTATGCTACGAAAGTTTGGGTAAATAGTTGGTTATGGACCCATGTTACTGTTGTATCTTACATGATAAGTGGCTTGGAATGGAAAGGGGTTTTCACGGCAAGTTATACCCTTCTGTTCGTAGTCATTTGGGAAGTTGTGTGTTTCATACTGTTATCTCTGCATTTGCGTTGTGGGCTCTCTTGCACGGCACTTTGGCAGTCTGTGAAGCTCACCAGGCAGGGGTTAGCTTTGACATTTTGGTTTTGGATATCTCCCCATGCAAATACCAAGCAGAGGCATTCTCTCACCTTACCCTCTATTTTCATTTTATGATTCTGCAAATGAATTAATAGAATGTTGATTACCACTGTTTGTTAGTCGATGAATGTGAGGTTTTGTGTTTGTATACTTTGTGAGTTCGGTCCTGAATCGGTCTTTTTCTTGGATGGATTAAGAAGTTTATTTAGTAATGGTGGTTATGTTTAGAGGAGGAATTCGAAATACATATTCTTTTATGCTATTTTGAGCATATTGTGTTGGTGGGTTTTTCTTAGTATTGAGTATGAAGTTGGCAATGTTTTTTTCTTTATGTCTGTGCCGAACTATGGGAGTATAGTTGTTGTTGAATATGGTTCTTCCATAGTGCGTATTTGTGTCGATGTTTACTTGTTTTGGTCAGTATAAAGGGAGTTAATCGGGAAAGAGAACTGGCATATAAATGTAGTTTGGTATACAGGATGAGTGTTTGTTTTAAAAACTTCTTTACAGTATTCTCGCACTGTTCCTATTGTTAGGAACACTGTAGCAACATAATGTATTCAATGTGTAAGAGTCTTGGTTATAAAGTGAAATCAGGTTTTTGCTACCACTGTTATAAACCGAATTTGGTATCGATGTTTTCTTTTGAGCTGTATTGTGGAAATAGGGTTTGGAGGTAATTCATAGTGTTATCTGTTACCTGTCGTATTGTGTATTTACACTCTCTCAACATAGGTGTGAATTAAGGTATTCTTGGGTGTACTATTTTAGTTAACTGGTGTCGATGTTGTTGTATCAAATGGGTGTTTTTCTCTATCTGTTTCAGTCAATAGTGAATTGTAGATAGTTATGTTTGTATTAAATCCTAACTACAAGGTATATGAATCTTCAAAAATTATCACCAGTGTGAAATATAGTTTGTATTGACATTAGGAAATGTTAGGAATTAATAGGAAGGTCAATTTTTATCTTTCTCAGTTAGTAAGGAGAACACTTTGGTATTTTGTTTAGATGTAGAAGGCGGTTCTTATTTTTCTGTCATTCTTTTATGTATTCGGCTGATTCAGGAGTATTATAAGGTAGTTGTGTTTGAAAGGACTGAGATGATTAGTATGGTTTTCTATTGTATATTTATGGACTTAAACTATTAATTACAAGTTTATGTAATTAGATATAAATATATATACCTGCTGGGATATGTATATGTATACACAAGTCGTGATGTATACATGTACATACGCCAACATGTATATAATAGATGCTATGTTTACAATTCTAAACTATTAATTACAAGTTTATATAATTATTTATATATATATATATATATACCTACTGGGATATGTATATGTGTACACGAGCCATGGTGTATACATGTACATACGCCAACATGTATATAAAAGTTTGAACTTGTAATTAATAGAGCAGGATGTATGGCCAATTAGTTTATAATAAATCAGTTATGGCAAGCTTGTATGTTTGTTAAAAGCGATGGGTGTTGGTGTTGATTCAGTTGATATATGATTATGTTAGTTCTTTTCTATTCAATGGAATCATGAATTCAGTATGGACATTTTATTGTACAGTTTCAGATTTAATGTTAAGTTAATGTGGAGATTATTATTTGATTGGATTTGTGATGGAGAAAGAACTGTGATCTTTTCTTCTTTTGAGAAACATCATGTTTAAGAATGTATGTTAAGGAATATGGAAACATGGACCTAAATGGATTTCTATTTGCTGTTTTGTAAACTGATGCAATAGAAATGGAATGTTAGTGAAATTGTGTAATGTAGTTAATTTCACTGCTTTCATTAATTGCTAGATCAAGTGTTTTTGAGATAATGCAAGTATGATCCTTAGATTGGGGGATGACACTAGTCTAGTACCTAGTGGTGATAGAATTTTTGTCAGTTGTGACGGACACTAGTCTATATCCTTATGGGAAAGAATTTTTGTCAGTTGTTTAATTAAGTGATAATTATAAATTTAAGGGTTATGGGTTTCAATTAACAAAGATAAAACATTATGGTTTCATCAGACATAATGGATTACTACGAGGTTCCTTACAGATACATAGCGTAGGTCCTTATGTGAACACCCATGAACTATTGGATCATTACTTTGTCATTTTCTTTGCGAGTTTATTTCTGTTGGAAAGAGATATAGTGCTTGATGATTTTGGTGTAAAAGAATGGAATTATGTTATTTAGTTTTCAATTACATCTATATTTAAATCTGCATAAATGTTATATTATACTGACTTTTATGGTTGCAGATATTTGGAGATGATTCATTTTCTTTATCATTGTGACTGAGCCCTGTTTGCATTTGCGCTTGTGTTTACTTTTGATTTTCAGGTTTTTAGATGGATAAATCAATGAGTATGGGACAGTGGATAGCAGTTGTTAAGATTTATGGGAAGCAGATCATTTCTTGGTTTTTAGTTATCAGAACTATTCGTAGAATGTAAAGGATTGGTTAAGAAGGAAATTTTGTTTTGAGACTAAGTCTTTGAATAAAGAGTATTCTTATTACTCTGATGTAATTCAGTTGAAAACTATAAAGCTCTTAGAAGCAGTTGCTATGATTATATGTATCAGTTTGTAATTTTAAGAAAAAAAAATTTACTATGGTTCTATGTGGTTTTGTTTATGGTTGTATCTTCTTTAGTATCATCTTTTATCTTTAAGTATAGTTGGGGTGTTACACAAAAGTTGTCTAAAAATGATGATGCTGCAAAAGTAAATTAGAATTTGTATAGATCTATGATTGGAAATAATGTAGGAGCATCCTAGGTGTAAGAGCAATCTTGCATCACCCAAAAATATTTCTATTTTTATATTCAGTAAGGGCTATTTTGTGCAGAGCTGCTATTTATGGAAAGTTACTATTTTTGGTAATTTTCGTATGTGCTCAGAATGATCTGATTTCTTTCTTGGAGGTTCATTTTGGTCATATAAGTCTGCCAGTAAAGTTTCATTGCCAGATCGAGTGTATATTGGAAGATATTGAAGATTTTCGGTATTGGCAGCAGGGTACAGAAACTTTGAACTCAGTTTTGAAGGCTTTAGAGGCCCCGAATGAGGTCAAAAATTTGGGTGACGGGCGCTTGCACGGGTCAAGCCTGTAGAGCGCTTCGTGGCATTTCTAAAATAGGGTTATAATAGCCGAGCGGGTCAACGGGTGATGACTTATGGTCTTCGGAAGTTGGACCACCTGAAATGGCAGAAAATAATTTTCTTCAAAATTTATGTTCGGGTTTCAAAGGTTATCTTGAGCCGACTATGATGTAATAAAATGTAAAATAAAATAATGCTAAGTTTGGTCGGCCTTATTGGCTAAAATTCTGGAACCTTCCCAGGCGGTGGAAAATTGCCTATATAAGGAAGGCTGTATTATTGTCTTAGGCAGTTCAGAATAGTTCTGGGTAATAGTTCGAGGCTTTGTCCTACAGAATATTGTAAGGGAATGCCCATGTGGCTTGCATGTTGTAATTCTAAAAATTTGTAATTCCACATTTGTGGAGATAATAAGAAGCCAATTTTCTGTTCTTACATATTATTGTTGTTGTTTCTCTATGTATGTTATGTGTTTGTGGTATTAAGGGGAGCACCCTTCATCAAGTGGTATCAGAGCAGGGGTTCTTGAGTGTGTAAACAGATCACCGACTGTGAGGCAGTTTACACTAGGACCGTGGTTAGGGTTTCAGTGCACATCGCGAAAATGCCTCCACGAAGAGAACGTGGCGGAAGACCTGGTGTTGTGACACCTGAGGTTAGAGAGTTGCAGAGACAAGTGCGAGCATTGCAAGAAGAGATTCATAGAGGAATGAATCTTAATGTCAGAGACGAAAGTGAGGATGAAGCCAAAGAAGAATATCAAGAAGGAGAAGTTGAAATTGTGAACCAGGAGGAAGAAAGACTTTTTCGGGCGATTTCCAAGATTGGGAAAAGACCTAAGATTGAGGTTCTTACATTTTCTGAAAATCTTAACCCAGAGGAATTGATCGATTGGATCAATGAATGTGAGGAATATTTTGAGTATGAAGATGTTGAAGATCCTGATAGGGTCAAATTTGCGAAGGCCAGATTGAAAGGTCATGCGAAGATCTGGTGGCAAGCAATTCAATTGGAGTGAAATAGAAGAGGGAAAGATAAAATCACAAGATGGGATCCGATGGTGGATAAATTGAAGCGACAGTTCATTCCTGTTGATTATGAGCTTGACCTACTAAAGAAAATACAGAGTTTGAAGTAAGCAGGAAGATCTGTTCAGGAGTATACAGAGGAGTTCTATCGACTCCTCATCAGAACAGGCCATGCAGAAGCTGATAAAGAGAAAGTTGCCCGATACCTTAATGGGTTAAGGCCAAGCATTCAGGAGGAACTAAATCTGGTTCGAATGAACAGTATTGAGGAGGCATACCAATTCGCCCTAAAAGTAGAGGAAAAGTTGAACAAGAAGTTTGAGAGCAGACAAAATGGAAGAGGTCGCGGTGGATGATCTGGTGGACGGCCATATGGTGGCCGAAATGAAGATCTGAAAAAGAAGGATGAGGCCAGTAGCAGTCAGAATCAGTGTGGAAATAATTTCAATCGCTTCCAGGATCAGAATAATAGAGATTAGAGAGGAAGAGGAAGAGGACAATGATCTGGAAGAGGAGGCTTCCGTGGAACATGTTTTCACTGTGGAGAAGAAGGTCATAGGGCATTTGAATGTCCTCAGCGCCAAGGAAGAATAGACAGAAGAAATGAAGGCCAGGCCAGAGTTGCACATGTAAATGAAGATGTCAGATCATCAAATTCTGAAGATGTTGAAAAAGGAGAAACGTTGATTAACAGAAAGAGTCCTGTTGAGTGGTGAGAATGAACCTAAGCAAAGGAGGAGCCTGTTTCACACCAGGTGCAAGTGTGAAGGTAAATGTTGTGATGTGATTATTGATAGTGGAAGCACTAACAATTTGGTGTCAGAAGAGATGGTGACAAAGTTGAAGCTCAAGAGACAGAAACACCCACATCCATATCGGATTGCCTGGGTACAAGATGACCACAAGGTCATGGTCAATGAACAATGCCTAGTGAAGTTCAAGATCGGCGGGTACCAAGATGAGGTACTATGTGATATCATCTCTATGGATGCATGTCATATGTTATTGGGTAGACCATGGCAGTTTGACAGATGTGCTGTATACGATGGTCATGCGAATACCTATTCCCTGACAAAGGATGGAGTGCGACATAAGCTAAAGCCATTGAAGGAGACCGAAGAAAAGGTATGTGGTAATGCAAGAATAACATATTTTGATGGAAGAAAATTTCTAGATGGTATGAGGCATGAGCATGTGTGTTTTGCTTTAATTCCAAAAGTTGGTAAAGAAGAAGCAGAGGATGTACCTGTAGAGGTTGCAGATTTGTTGAATCAGTTTCAGGATATTATATCTGATAATGTACCTGATGGATTACCACCGATAAGGAAGATCAGTCATCAAATAGATTTGATTCCAAGAGCCAGTTTTCCAAACAAGGCAGCACACAGAATGACACCTACAGAAAGTGAGGAGTTGAACAGACAAATACATGAACTGTTACAGAAAGGATTGATCCATGAGAGTCTGAGTCCCTATGCTGTACCAGCGGTATTAGCACCAAAGAAGAATGGAGAATGGAGGATGTGTATAGATTCTAGGGCAATAAACAAGATCACAATCAAGTATAAGTTTCCATTGCCATGAATGGATGATATTATGGACTGTTTGAGTGGAGCTGTGTATTTCTCAAAGATAGATCTAAAGAGTGGATATCACCAGATTCAGATCAGAGAAGGAGATGAATGGAAGACTGCCTTCAAGACAAAGGAAGGACTATATGAGTGGTTAGTCATGCCTTTTGGGCTAACCAATGCACCGAGCACTTTCATGCGGCTCATGAACGAGGTTCTGAAAGAATTTCTAGGTAAGTTTGTCATTGTTTACCTAGATGATATTTTGATCTTTAGTAAGACATTGGATGAGCATATGATGCATATTCGTATGGTATTTGAGAAGTTGAGAGAAGAGAAATTGCTGATTAATTTGAAGAAGTCCAGTTTTGTGAAGAATGAGTTAGTGTATTTGGGGTTTGTAGTTTCAGGAGAAGGTCTAAAAATGGACCCAGAGAAGGTACAGGCTATCCTTGAATGGCCTACTCCAAAGAGTGCTACTGAGGTAAGATCTTTTCATGGTCTAGCTACCTTTTACAGAAAGTTTATCAAGAATTTTAGTAGTATTTGTGGACCCTTGACTGAAACAATGAGAGGGGATAGAAAAGAGTTTAAGTGGACAAATGGGGCAGAAAAGAGTTTTCAATTGTTGAAACAAAAAGTTACAGAAGAACCTCTTCTAGCACTTCCAGATTTTAATAAGGTGTTTCAAGTAGATTGTGATGCTAGTGGTACTGTAGTAGGAGCTGTTATGAGCCAAGAAGGTAAACCTGTTGCTTATTTCAATGAGAAGTTAAATGATGCCAAGAGGAAATATTCTCTTTATGATCAAGAATTTTATGCTATAGTTCAGGCATTAAAGAAGTGGAGACATTATCTACTTCCTAAGGAGTTTGTTTTGTATACTGATCATCAAGCTTTGCAATATTTGAATAGTCAAGAAAAATTGAATCAAAGGTATTTGAAATGGGTTGAATTTTTGTAGAGTTATACATTTGTTTTGAAACACAGGAGTGGAAAGTCTAATAGGGTTGCAGATGTTCTTAGCAGAAGGAAACTATTGCTGACAGAAATGCAGATTGAAGTGGTTGGGTTTAAGAAACTCAAGAATTTGTATCCAGAGGATCCTGATTTTGGTGAAGCTTGGAAAGCTTGTACAGAACCTGTTACTCTAGACAGGACGAAATGGTTGGATTTCATCATCTAGGATGATATGCTATTCAGAGGGAGTCAGTTGTGCATTCCACGAAGTTCTATGAGGGAGAATCTCATCAAGGAGAAGCATAGTGGAGGATTGGCTGGACATTTTGGTCGTGATAAAACCCTTGGTTTGGTTAGTGAGAATTATTATTGGCCACAGTTGCAGCAAGATGTGAAGAAGTTTGTACAGAGTTGCAAAGTATGTCAGATGGCGAAAGGAGTGAAGCAGAATATAAGATTGTATCAGCCATTGCCTATACCAGAGAAGCCTTGGGAGGATATCAGTATGGACTTTGTTCTTGGTTTACCGAGGACACAGCGGGGACATGATTCAATTTTTGTAGTAGTTGACAGATTTTTGAAGATGGCACATTTCATTCCCTGCAAGAAGACTAATGATGCTGTTCATGTAGCAGAATTGTTTTTCAGAGAAGTAGTGAGACTTCATGGTTTGCCAAAGACCATAGTTTCAGATCGGGACACTAAGTTTGTTGGATATTTCTGGCAAACATTGTGGAAGAAGTTGAAGACAGATTTGAAGTTCAGTTCATCACATCACCCACAGACTGATGGACAGACAGAGGTGGTGAATAGGAGTTTGGGAAATCTGCTGAGATGTTTGGTTGGGGATAAGCCAATAAGATGGGATTTGATTTTATCACAGGCAGAATTTGCATACAATAATTCTATCAATAGAAGCACTGGTAAATCACCATTCCAGATTGTATATGGAAGTAGTCCAAGAAATGCATCTGAATTGAGGAAGATAGATAAAGGAGAAATAAGTAGTGCTGAAGCTGAGGATTTTGTAGAACACTTGAAGAACATCCATGGGGAGGTGAGGAAGCATATTACCAAGATGAACGCACAGTATAAGGCTAAGGCAGATGAGAAAAGGAGGTATAAGGAATTTCAGGTTGGTGATGAAGTCATGGTTCATTTGCGGAAGGAGCGGTTTCCAATTGGTACATATAACAAGTTGAAAATGAAAAATTTTGGACCATGTAAGATATTGAAGAAGCATGATTCAGGAAATGCATATGAGGTAGAATTGCCTAGTGAGCTGAATATTTCACCAGTGTTTAACATTTCAGATCTGACAGAGTATCATGAAGGAGGTGTTGAAGATGAGATCACAACAGCATAGTGGAGTATTCCAGCAACTCATTCAGACACTAAGGAGATCGAAGACATACTAGACAGTCGTGTTAGTAGAAGCACAAGGAATAGGACATATGAAGAGTATTTGGTCAAATGGAAAGGACGACCTGTTGAAGATTCATCATGGCTAACAAAGGAGGAGGTTAACCGTCTTGGTTTTCCTCTGCACACCTAAGTCGTGACAGGGTCACTTCTCAAATTACCCTGGGTGTCTGATGCAGGAGCATCCTGGGTGTAAGAGCAATCTTGCATCACCCAAAAATATTTCTATTTTTATATTCAGTAAGGGCTATTTTGTACAGAGCTGCTATTTATGGAAAGTTACTATTTTTGGTAATTTTCGTATGTGCTCAGAATGATCTGATTTCTTTCTTGGAGGTTCATTTTGGTCATATAAGTCTGCCAGTAAAGTTTCATTGCCAGATCGAGTGTATATTGGAATATATTGAAGATTTTCGGTATTGGCAGCAGGGTACAGAAACTTTGAACTCAGTTTTGAAGGCTTTAGAGGCCCCGGATGAGGTCAAAAATTTGGGTGACGGGTGCTTGCGTAGGTCAACCCTGTAGAGCGCTTCGTGGCGTTTCCAAAATAGGGTTATAATAGCCGAGCGGGTCAACGAGTGATGACTTATGGTCTTCGGAAGTTGGACCACCTGAAATGGCAGAAAATAATTTTCTTCAAAATTTCTGTTCGGGTTTCAAAGGTTATCTTGAGCCGACTATGATGTAATAAAATGTAAAATAAAATAATGCTAAGTTTGGTCGGCCTTATTGGCTAAAATTTTGGAACCTTCCCAAGCGGTGGAAAATTGCCTATATAAGGAAGGCTGTATTATTGTCTTAGGCAGTTCAGAATAGTTCTGGGTAATAGTTCGAGGCTTTGTCCTACAGAATATTGTAAGGGAATGCCCATGTGGCTTGCATGTTGTAATTCTGAAAATTTGTAATTCCACATTTGTGGAGATAATAGGAAGCCAATTTTCTGTTCTTACATATTATTGTTGTTCTTCCTCTATGTCTGTTATGTGTTTGTGGTATTAAGGGGAGCACCCTTCATCAAGTGGTATCAGAGTAGGGGTTCTTGAGTGTGTAAACAGATCGCCGACTATGAGGCAGTTTGCACCAGGACCGTGGTTAGGGTTTCAGCGAGCATCGCGAAAATGCCTCCACGAAGAGAACGTGGCAGAAGACTTGGTGTTGTGACACCTGAGGTTAGAGAGTTGCAAAAACAAGTGCGAGCATTGCAAGAAGAGATTTGTAGAGGAATGAATCTTAATATCAGAGATGAAAGTGAGGATGAAGCCGAAGAAGAATATCAAGAAGGAGAAGTTGAAATTGTGAACCAGGAGGAAGAAAGACATTTTCGGGCGATTTCCAAGATTGGGAAAAGACCTAAGATTGAGGTTCCTACATTTTCTGAAAATCTTAACCCAGAAGAATTGATCGACTGGATCAATGAATGTGAGGAATATTTTGAGTATGAAGATGTTGAAGATCCTGATAGGGTAAAATTTGCGAAGGCCAGATTGAAAGGTCATGCGAAGATCTGGTGGCAAGAAATTCAATTGGAGCGAAATAGAAGAGAGAAAGATAAAATCACAAGATGGGATTGGATGGTGGATAAATTGAAGCGACAGTTCATTCCTGTTGATTATGAGCTTGACCTACTAAAGAAAATGTAGAGTTTGAAGCAAGCAGGAAGATCTGTTCAGGAGTATACAGAGGAGTTCTATCGACTCCTCATCAGAACAGGCCATGCAGAAGCTGATAAAGAGAAAGTTGCCCGATACCTTAATGGGTTAAGGCCAAGCATTCAGGAGGAACTAAATCTGGTTCGAATGAACAGTATTGAGGAGGCATACCAATTTTCCCTAAAAGTAGAGGAAAAGCTGAACAAGAAGTTTGAGAGCAGAAAAAATGGAAGAGGTCACGGTGGACGATCTGGTGGATGGTCATATGGTGGCCGAAATGAAGATCTGAAAAAGAAGGATGAGGCCAATAGCAGTCAGAATCAGCATGGAAATAATTCCAATCGCTTCCAGGATCAGAATAATAGAGATCAGAGAGGAAGAGGAAGAGGACAAGGATCTGGAAGAGGAGGCTTCCGTGGAACATGTTTTCACTGTGGAGAAGAAGGTCATAGGGCATTTGAATGTCCTCAGCGCCAAGGCAGAATAGATAGAAGAAATGAAGGCCAGGCCAGAGTTGCACATGTAGATGAAGATGCCAGATCATCAAATTTTGAATATGCTGAAAGAGGAGAAACGTTGATTAACAGAAGAGTCCTGTTGAGTGGTGAGAATGAACCTGAGCAAAGGAGGAGTCTGTTTCGCACCAAGTGCAAGTGTGAAGGTAAATGTTGTGATGTGATTATTGATAGTGGAAGCACTGACAATTTGGTGTCAGAAGAGATGGTGACAAAGTTGAAGCTCAAGAAACAGAAACACCCACATCCATATCAGATTGCCTGGGTACAGGATGACCACAAGGTCATGGTCAATGAACAATGCCTAGTGAATTTCAAGATCGGCGGGTACCAAGATGAGGTACTATGTGATATCATCTCTATGGATGCATGTCATATGTTATTGGGTAGACCGTGGTAGTTTGACAGATGTGTTGTACATGATGGTCGTGCGAATACCTATTCCCTGACAAAGGATGGAGGGCGACATAAGCTAAAGCCATTGAAGGAGACCGAAGAAAAGGTATGTGCTAATGCAAGAATAACATTTGTTGATGGAAGAAAATTTCTAGATGGTATGAGGCATGAGCATGTGTGTTTTTCTTTAATTCTAAAAGTTGGTAAAGAAGAAGCAGAGGATGTACTTGTAGAGGTTGCAGATTTGTTGAATGAATTTCAGGATATTGTATCTGATAATGTACCTGATGGATTACCACCGGTAAGGAAGATCAGTCATCAGATGGATTTGATTCCAAGAGCCAATTTGCCAAACAAGGCAGCACACAGAATGACACCTGCAAAAAGTGAGGAGTTGAACAGACAAGTACATGAACTGTTACAGAAAGGATTGATCCGTGAGAGTCTGAGTCCCTGTGCTGTACCAGCGGTATTAGCACCAAAGAAGAATGGAGAATGGAGGATGTGTACAGATTCTAGGGTAATAAACAAGATCACAATCAAGTATAGGTTTCCATTGCCACGAATGGATGATATTATGGACTGTTTGAGTGGAGCTATGTATTTCTCAAAGATAGATCTAAAGAGTGGATATCACCAGATTCAGATCAGAGAAGGAGATGAATGGAAGACTGCCTTCAAGACAAAGGAAGGACTATATGAGTGGTTAGTCATGCCTTTTGGGCTAACCAATGCACCGAGCACTTTCATGCGGCTCATGAACGAGGTTCTGAAAAAATTTCTAGGTAAGTTTGTCATTGTTTACCTAGATGATATTTTGATCTTTAGTAAGACATTGGATGAGCATATGATGCATATTCGTATGGTATTTGAGAAGTTGAGAGAAGAGATATTGCTGATTAATATAAAGAAGTGCAGTTTTGTGAAGAATGAGTTAGTGTATTTGGGGTTTGTAGTTTCAGGAGAAGGTCTAAAAATGGACCCAGAGAAGGTACAGGCTATCCTTGAATGGCCTACTCCAAAGAGTGCTACTGAGGTAAGATCTCTTCATGGTCTAGCTAGCTTTTACAGAAAGTTTATCAAGAATTTTAGTAGTATTTGTGGACCCTTGACTGAAACAATGAGAGGGGATAGAAAAGAGTTTAAGTGGACAAATGGGGCATAAAAGAGTTTTCAATTGTTGAAACAAAAAGTTACAGAAGAACCTTTTTTAGCACTTCCAGATTTCAATAAGGTGTTTCAAGTAGATTGTGATGCTAGTGGTACTACAGTAGGAGCTGTTATGAGCTAAGAAGGTAAACCTGTTGCTTATTTCAGTGAGAAGTTAAATGATGCAAAGAGGAAATATTCTCTTTATGATCAAGAATTTTATGCTATAGTTCAGGCATTAAAGAAGTGGAGACATTATCTACTTCCTAAGGAGTTTGTTTTGTATACTGATCATCAAGCTTTGCAATATTTGAATAGTCAAGGAAAATTGAATCAAAGGCATTTGAAATGGGTTGAGTTTTTGCAGAGTTATACATTTGTTTTGAAACACAGGAGTGGAAAGTCTAATAGGGTTGCAGATGCTCTTAGCAGAAGGTAACTATTGCTGATAGAAATGCAGATTGAAGTGGTTGGGTTTAAGGAACTCAAGAATTTGTATCCAGAGGATCCTAATTTTGGTGAAGCTTGGAAAGCTTGTACAGAACCTGTTACTCTAGACAGGACGAAATGGTTGGATTTCATCATCCAGGATGATATGCTATTCAGAGGGAGTCAGTTGTGCATTCCACGAAGTTCTATGAGGGAGAATCTCATCAAGGAGAAGCATAGTGGAGGATTGGCTGGATATTTTGGTCGTGATAAAACCCTTAGTTTGGTTAGTGAGAATTATTATTGGCCACAGTTGCAGCAAGATGTGAAGAAGTTTGTACAGAGTTGCAGAGTATGTCAGATGGCGAAAGGAGTGAAGCAGAATACAAGATTGTATCAGCCATTGCCTATACCAGAGAAGCCTTGGGAGGATATCAGTATGGACTTTGTTCTTGGTTTATCGAGGACACAGCGGGGACATGATTCAATTTTTGTAGTAGTTGACAGATTTTCGAAGATGGCACATTTCATTCCCTGCAAGAAGACTAATGATGTTGTTCATGTAGCAGAATTGTTTTTCAGAGAAGTAGTGAGACTTCATGGTTTGCCAAAGACCATAGTTTCAGATCAGGACACTAAGTTTGTTGCATATTTCTGGCGAACATTGTGGAAGAAGTTGAAGACAGATTTGAAGTTCAGTTCATCACATCACCCACAGACTGATGGATAGACAGAGGTGGTGAATAGGAGTTTGGGAAATCTGCTGAGATGTTTGGTTGGGGATAAGCCAATAAGATGGGATTTGATTTTATCACAGGCAAAATTTGCATACAATAATTCTATCAATAGAAGAACTGGTAAATCACCATTCCAGATTGTATATGGAAGTAGTCCAAGAAATGCATCTGAATTGAGGAAGATAGATAAAGGAGAAATAAGTAGTGCTGAAGCTAAAGATTTTGTAGAACACTTGAAGAACATCCATGGGGAGGTGAGGAAGCATATTACCAAGATGAACGCACAGTATAAGGCTAAGGCAGATGAGAAAAGGAGGTATAAAAAATTTCAGGTTGGTGATGAAGTCATGGTTCATTTGCGGAAGGAGCGGTTTCCAATTGGTACATATAACAAGTTGAAAATGAAAAAGTTTGGACCATGTAAGTTATTGAAGAAGCATGATTCAGGAAATGCATATGAGGTAGAATTGCCTAGTGAGCTGAATATTTCACCAGTGTTTAACATTTCAGATCTGACAGAGTATGATGAAGGAGGTGTTGAAGATGAGATCACAACAGCACAGTGGAGTATTCCAGCAACTCGTTCAGACACTAAGGAGATCAAAGACATACTAGACAGTCATGTTGGTAGAAGCACAAGGAATAGGACATATGAAAAGTATTTGGTCAAATGGAAAGGACGACCTGTTGAAGATTCATCATGCCTAACAAAGGAGGAGGTTAACCATCTTGGTTTTCCTCTGCACACCTAAGTCGTGACAGGGTCACTTCTCAAATTACCCTGGGTGTCTGATGCAGGAGCATCCTGGGTGTAAGAGCAATCTTCCATCACCCAAAAATATTTCTATTTTTATATTCAGTAAGGGCTATTTTGTGCAGAGCTGCTATTTATGGAAAGTTACTATTTTTGGTCATTTTCGTATGTGCTCAGAATGATCTGATTTCTTTTTTGGAGGTTCATTTTGGTCATATAAGTCTGCCAGTAAAGTTTCAATGCCAGATCGAGTGTATATTGGAAGATATTGAAGATTTTTGGTATTGGCAGCAGGGTACAGAAACTTTGAACTCAGTTTTGAAAGCTTTAGAGGCCCCAAATGAGGTCAAAAATTTGGGTGACGGGCGTTTGCGCCAGTCAATCCTATAGAGCACTTTGTGGCATTTTTGAAATGGGGTTATAATAGCCGAGCGGGTCAACGGGTGATGACTTATGGTCTTCGAAAGTTGGACCACCTGAAATGGCAGAAAATAATTTTATTCAAAATTTCTGTTCAGGTTTCAAAGGTTATCTTGAGCCGACTATGATGTAATAAAATGTAAAATAAAATAATCCTAAGTTTGGTCGGTCTTATTGGCTAAAATTCTGGAACCTTCCCAGGCGGTGGAAAATTGCCTATATAAGGAAGGTTGTATTATTGTCTTAGGCAGTTCAGAATAGTTCTGGGTAATAGTTCGAGGCTTTGTCCTACAGAATATTGTAAGGGAATGCCCATGTGGCTTGCATGTTGTAATTCTAAAAATTTGTAATTCCACATTTGTGGAGATAATAAGAAGCCAATTTTCTGTTCTTACATATTATTGTTGTTGTTTCTCTATGTCTGTTATGTGTTTGTGGTATTAAGGGGAGCACATTTCATCAAGTGGTATTAGAGCAGGGGTTCTTGAGTGTGTAAACAGATTGCCGACTGTGAGGTGGTTTGCACCAGGACCGTGGTTACGGTTTCAGTGCGCATTGCGAAAATGCCTCCACGAAGACAACGTGGTGGAAGACCTGTTGTTGTGACACCTGAGGTTAGAGAGTTGCAGAGACAAGTGCGAGCATTGCAAGAAGAGATTCATAGAGGAATGAATCTTAATGTCAGAGACGAAAGTGAGGATGAAGCCGAAAAAGAATATCAAGAATGAGAAGTTGAAATTGTGAACCAGGAGGAAGAAAGACTTTTTCGGGCGATTTCCAAGATTGGGAAAAGACCTAAGATTGAGGTTCCTACATTTTCTAGAAATCTTAACCCAGAGGAATTGATCGACTGGATCAATGAATGTGAGGAATATTTTGAGTATGAAGATGTTGAAGATCCTGATAGGGTCAAATTTGCGAAGGCCAGATTGAAAGGTCATGCGAAGATCTGGTGGCAAGAAATTCAATTGGAGTGAAATAGAAGAGGGAAAGATAAAATCACAACATGGGATCCGATGGTGGATAAATTGAAGTGACAGTTCATTCGTGTTGATTATGAGCTTGACCTACTAAAGAAAATGTAGAGTTTCAAGCAAGCAAGAAGATCTGTTCAGGAGTATACAGAGGAGTTCTATCGACTCCTTATCAGAACAGGCCATGCAGAAGCTGATAAAGAGAAAGTTGCCCGATACCTTAATGGGTTAATGCCAAGCATCCAGGAGGAACTGAATCTGGTTCGAATGAACAGTATTGAGGAGGCATACCAATTTGCCCTAAAAGTAGAGGAAAAGCTGAACAAGAAGTTTGAGAGCAGACAAAATGGAAGAGGTCGCGGTGGACAATCTGGTGGACGGTCATATGGTGGCCAAAATGAAGATCTAAAAAAGAAGGATGAGGCTAGTAGCAGTCAGAATCAGCGTGGAAATAATTCCAATCGCTTCTAGGATCAGAATAATAGAGATTAGAGAGGAAGAGGAAGAGGACAAGGATCTGGAAGAGGAGGCTTCCGTGGAACATGTTTTCACTGTGGAGAAGAAGGTCATAGGGAATTTGAATGTCCTTAGCGCCAAGGCAGAACAGACAGAAGAAATGAAGGCCAGGCCAGAGTTGCACATGTAGATGAAGATGCCAGATCATCAAATTCTGAAGATGCTGAAAGAGGAGAAACGTTGATTAACAGAAGAGTCCTGTTGAGTGGTGAGAATGAACCTGAGCAAAGGAGGAGCCTGTTTCGCACCACGTGCAAGTGTGAAGGTAAATGTTGTCATGTGATTATTGATAGTGGAAGCACTAAAAATTTGGTGTCAGAAGAGATGGTGACAAAGTTGAAGCTCAAGAGACAGAAACACCCACATTCATATCGGATTGCCTGGGTACAGGATGACCACAAGGTCATGGTCAATGAACAATGCCTAGTGAAGTTCAAGATCGGCGGGTACCAAGATGAGGTACTATGTGATATCATCTCTATGGATGCATGTCATATGTTATTGGGTAGACCATGGTAGTTTGACAGATGTGCTGTACACGATGGTCGTGCGAATACCTATTCCCTGACAAAGGATGGAGTGCGACATAAGCTAAAGCCATTGAAGGAGACCGAAGAAAAAGGTATGTGGTAATGCAAGAATAATATTTGTTGATGGAAGAAAATTCCTATATGGTATGAGGCATGAGCATGTGTGTTTTGCTTTAATTCCAAAAGTTGGTAAAGAAGAAGCAGATGATGTACCTGTAGAGGTTGCAGATTTGTTGAATCAATTTCAGGATATTGTATCTGATAATGTACCTGATGGATTACCACCGGTAAGGAAGATCAGTCATCAGATGGATTTGATTCCAGGAGCCAGTTTGCCAAACAAGGCAGCACACAGAATGACACCTGCAGAAAGTGAGGAGTTGAACAGACAAGTACATGAACTGTTACAGAAAGGATTGATCTGTGAGAGTCTGAGTCCCTGTGCTGTACCAGCGGTATTAGCACCAAAGAAGAATGGAGAATGGAGGATGTGTACAGATTCTAGGGCAATAAACAAGATCACAATCAAGTATAGGTTTCCATTGCCACGAATGGATGATATTATGGACTGTTTGAGTGGAGCTGTGTATTTCTCAAAGATAGATCTGAAGAGTGGATATCACCAAATTCGGATCAGAGAAGGAGATGAATGGAAGACTGCCTTCAAGACAAAGGAAGGACTATATGAGTGGTTAGTCATGCCTTTTGGGCTAACCAATGCACCGAGCACTTTCATGCGGCTCATGAATGAGGTTCTGAAAGAATTTTTAAGTAAGTTTGTCATTGTTTACCTAGATGATATTTTGATCTTTAGTAAGACATTGGATGAGCATATGATGCATATTCGTATGGTATTTGAGAAGTTGAGATAAGTGAAATTGCTGATTAATTTGAAGAAGTGCAGTTTTGTGAAGAATGAGTTAGTGTATTTAGGGTTTGTAGTTTCAGGAGAAGGTCTAAAAATGGACCCAGAGAAGGTACAGGCTATCCTTGAATGGCCTACTCCAAAGAGTGCTACTGAGGTAAGATCTTTTCATGGTCTAGCTAGCTTTTACAGAAAGTTTATCAAGAATTTTAGTAGTATTTGTGGACCCTTGACTGAAACAATGAGAGGGGATAGAAAAGAGTTTAAGTGGACAAATGGGGCAGAAAAGAGTTTTCAATTGTTGAAACAAAAAGTTACAGAAGAACTTGTTTTAGCACTTCCAGATTTTAATAAGGTGTTTCAAGTAGATTGTGATGCTAGTGGTACTGCAGTAGGAGCTGTTATGAGCTAAGAAGGTAAACCTATTGCTTATTTCAGTAAGAAGTTAAATGATGCCAAGAGGAAATATTCTCTCTATGATCAAGAATTTTATGATATAGTTCAGGCATTAAAGAAGTGGAGACATTATCTACTTCCTAAGGAGTTTGTTTTGTATACTGATCATCAAGCTTTGCAATATTTGAATAGTCAAGGAAAATTGAATCAAAGGCATTTGAAATGGGTTGAGTTTTTGTAGAGTTATACATTTGTTTTGAAACACAGGAGTGGAAAGTCTAATAGGGTTGCAGATGCTCTTAGCAGAAGGCAACTATTGCTGACAGAAATGCAGATTGAAGTGGTTGGGTTTAAGGAACTCAAGAATTTGTATCCAGAGGATCCTGATTTTGGTGAAGCTTGGAAAGCTTGTACAGAACCTGTTACTCTAGACAAGATGAAATGGTTGGATTTCATCATCCAGGATGATATGCTATTCAGAGGGAGTCAGTTGTGCATTCCACGAAGTTCTATGAGGGAGAATCTCATCAAGGAGAAGCATAGTGGAGGATTGGTTGGACATTTTGGTCGTGATAAAACCCTTGCTTTGGTTAGGGAGAATTATTATTGGCCACAATTGCAGCAAGATGTGAAGAAGTTTGTACAGAGTTGCAGAGTATGTCAGATGGCTAAAGGAGTGAAGCAGAATACAGGATTGTATCAGCCATTGCCTATACTAGAGAAGCCTTGGGAGGATATCAGTATGGACTTTGTTCTTGGTTTACCGAGGACACAGCGGGGACATGATTCAATTTTTGCAGTAGTTGACAGATTTTCGAAGATGGCACATTTCATTCCCTGCAAGAAGACTAATGATGTTCATATAGCAGAATTGTTTTTCAGAGAAGTAGTGAGACTTCATGGTTTGCCAAAGACCATAGTTTCAGATCGGGACACTAAGTTTGTTGGATATTTCTGGCGAACATTGTGTAAGAAGTTGAAGATAGATTTGAATTTCAGTTCATCACATCACCCACAGACTGATGGACAGACAGAGGTGGTGAATAGGAGTTTGGGAAATCTGCTGAGATGTTTGGTTGGGGATAAGCCAACAAGATGGGATTTGATTTTATCACAGGCGGAATTTGCATACAATAATTCTATCAATAGAAGCACTGGTAAATCACCATTCCAGATTGTATATGGAAGTAGTCCAAGAAATGCATCTGAATTGAGGAAGATAGATAAAGGAGAAATAAGTAGTGCTGAAGCTGAGGATTTTGTAGAACACTTGAAGAACATCCATGGGGAGGTGAGGAAGCATATTACCAAGATGAACGCACAGTATAAGGCTAAGGCAGATGAGAAAAGAAGGTATAAGGAATTTTAGGTTGGTGATGAAGTCATGGTTCATTTGCGGAAGGAGCGGTTTGCAGTTGGTACATATAACAAGTTGAAAATGAAGAAGTTTGGACCATGTAAGATATTGAAGAAGCATGATTCAGGAAATGCATATGAGGTAGAATTGCCTAGTGAGCTGAATATTTCACCAGTGTTTAACATTTTAGATCTGACAGAGTATCATGAAGGAGGTGTTGAAGATGAGATCACAACAGCACAGTGGAGTATTCCAGCAACTCGTTCAGACACTAAAGAGATCGAAGACATACTAGACAGTCGTGTTGGTAGAAGCACAAGGAATAGGACATATGAAGTGTATTTGGTCAAATGGAAAGGATGACCTGTTGAAGTTTCATCATGGCTAACAAAGGAGGAGGTTAACCATCTTGGTTTTCCTCTGCACACCTAAGTCGTGACAGGGTCACTTCTCAAATTACCCTGGGTGTCTGATGCAGGAGCATCCTAGGTGTAAGAGCAATCTTGCATCACCCAAAAATATATCTATTTTTATATTCAGTAAGGGCTATTTTGTGCAGAGCTGCTATTTATGGAAAGTTACTATTTTTGGTAATTTTTGTGTGCTTAGAATGATCTGATTTCTTTCTTGGAGGTTCATTTTGGTCATATAAGTCTACCAGTAAAGTTTCATTGCCAGATCGAGTGTATATTGGAAGATATTGAAGATTTTCGGTATTGGCAGCAGGGTACAGAAACTTTGAACTCAGTTTTGAAGGCTTTAGAGGCCCCGGATGAGGTCAAAAATTTGGGTGACGGGCGCTTGCCCAAGTCAAGCCTGTAGAACGCTTCGTGGTGTTTCCGAAATGGGGTTATAATAGCCGAGCGGGTCAACGGGTGATGACTTATGGTGTTCGGAAGTTGGACCACCTGAAATGGCAGAAAATAATTTTTTTCAAAATTTCTGTTCGGGTTTCAAAGGTTATCTTGAGCCGACTATGATGTAATAAAATGTAAAATAAAATAATGCTAAGTTTGGTCGGCCTTATTGGCTAAAATTCTGGAACCTTCCCAGGCAGTGGAAAATTGCCTATATAAGGAAGGCTGTATTATTGTCTTATGCAGTTCAGAATAGTTCTGGGTAATAGTTCGAGGCTTTGTCCTACAGAATATTGTAAGGGAATGCCCATGTAGCTTGCATGTTGTAATTCTGAAAATTTGTAATTCCACATTTGTGGAGATAATAAGAAGTCAATTTTCTGTTCTTACATATTATTGTTGTTGTTTCTCTATGTCTGTTATGTGTTTGTGGTATTAAGGGGAGCACCCTTCATCAGGAAAGCTATAGTATGTTGTACACAATAGACCAGATATTGCTTTAGCTATTGGGATAGTGGAAATATTCTCTGCCAATCCTAAGGAAACTCACATGATGGCTATCAAAAGAATAATGAGATATTTGAAAGGGACTGATGACTATGGATTGTACTACAAGAAGCATGAAAAGTTTGAACTGAGAATGTATACAGATGTTGATTGGGCAGGAAATGTGGATGACAGAAAGAGTACTAGTGGTGGAGGTTTATTTATTGGACAGAGATTAGTTTCCTAGACAAGCAAGAAAAAAAATTGCATTTCCCAATCTACTGCTGAAGCCAAGTATGTGGCTACAGCTGTGAACTGCTCAAACTTGGTATGGATAAAGCAATTGTTGGTAGGCATGAAAGAAGAAATCACTAAACTAGTTTTCATTTTCTATGACAATACAAGTACTATCAACATCTCTAAGAATCCAATGATGCACACAAAGACCAAACACATTGCAATCAAGTATCATTACTTGAGAGAACTAGTACAAGATAAAGAGGTCCAAATGGAATATGTGAATACAAAGGAACAACTAGCAAACATATTCACTAAAGATTTACCTAAATAAGCTCATGAATATCTAAGAGGTCAATTAGGGGTCCTTCCCCTAACTGACGCTGCCTAGTCAAGCTAGGAGCACTACATCAAATGTGCTAGAAAGAGTATCTAACAAGTTGATGCAGAGACAGGTCACACTTTAGGAGTAGCCTAGAGTTGTGAAAAGTATAGCAAAGCCAAGAATCAGTCATAAGAAAAGATGACAGAGGGAGAAATAATGTTACTGAACTGAAAAGATGATATCTACATCTGCAGGATGTATATTTTAGTTTATGCTTTGGCATTTTTGTCAAAGAGGGAGATGATCACAGATGAATACAAAGAATGAAATTTTCATGGAAGATCAAGTAAGAGGGAGAGATTCAGTGCATGGCTAATTGATTCTATATTAGAATGAAGCTAAGGATATTATAAATATTTCTGATGGACAAATAAGTTTTGGATTGGTTGGTAATTCATGTGATATTCATATGGTGTTACCATCAATGCCAAAGAGGGAGATTGTTGGAAACTGCAATTGAATAAATTTGTGTATTGTCATTGATGTCAAACCTTAACTGGTAAGATTGTTTTTATTTAAGAAAGTACTATATCTATTTAATTGTTGCTAAGGGGAAAGGAAAGGTTGGTAAAAATAGCACCTAAGGAAAGGTTGAGTTATCTTGATATTTCAATGAGTACTTAATTATGTGGCACAATGATAAGATAATGTATTGTTTATCTAAGTATGAATGAAGACTAAACTGGTAGGCTTAACCGAGCACAAATGAAGAAATCTAGTTTAAGCTGAGTGATGTTAGTGTCAACCGAGCTAGTATATGCCAAGTAAATTCAGTGTTGACCGAACATCAATTAATTGCCAAGGAAGACAGTATTAGCTGAGGAGACAATTTTTGAGGTGACCGATCTTTCTAATGAAGACCGAGGAGTTGAAAATTATATTGACCGAGCGTCAGTAATTTACATTTGAGGAAGAATTCTTATCTCTAGCCGACATCGTTGAATTCTTGGATTATGTAAAATGTGTTGACTTTATTTATTGATTGTACGAAAGCATTTAATGCACTATAAAATGTTTTATTATAAATATATTAAGAGATTTGAGATATTTCTAGAAGGATAGCTGAAGAACATAAAGTAGGAAGGATTTGATGAATCTGACCTAACCCTAAGATATACAAAGGACATTAAGCGACAAAAGATGTATTGACCTAATTGAGGAAGTATTAAGGAAACCTAAGCTTGAGGTTAACTAAAGAGAGGATGTTGGAAGTATTGTTGATGTTATTGACTGTACAAGCAAAGAAGGATGAAGGAAAAGTGTTGTGATTGCTTGAAGGGAGTTCCGAGCAGATCAGTGATGGTGATGGTAAAGGTTCACAATCAATAAGCCAACATATGTGTATGGAATTGGATCTAATATTTGAAAATTGAGTTGTATTTTTTTTAGATCAATACTACTGCTACTTTCTAACCATTGTATCAGTCAAAATCCTTTTAACAGAGGTTGACCTAACAATCATTTGTATAAATCCTTTAAACAAGGTTGCATTCTAATGAAATGTATGTAAGTCCTATAACAAGGCACACTTTTAACATTGTGATTTAAATCCTTTAACCGGGTCACACCTGACAGTGTGTTTGTAACCTTTGACAGGGTTGGATTTTCACTGAGCTCACTTCAAAAGAGTGAACATAATAGTAACATGTTACAAAGTGGTTTTTCCCTAATTGGGTTTCCACTATAAATCCTAGTGTTGATACTTGTGTGAATGTTTTGGTTTGAAAATTTCTGTGTTTTACAAGTTAGATACTATTGGATAAGTGGACTGCACTGTTATATGTTTCTGTTATGCAATCAGTAATGACCGAGTAGCTGTTGGTTATTGGATTTGATTTGTTGAAGAGTTTTAAAGTTTTTTTTATACATCTGGACCTGAGAACAACTGATTCACCCCCCCTCTTTATTGTTCTAAATCATATTAACAGTATGTATATATACATCTATACATCTATACATGTCACATGTGTACACATACATATATATATGTATGTGTATGTACATGTACATACATATCATATAGATGTGCATGTGTATGTATATATATATATATATATATATATATGTACATGTGTATGTACTGTTAGAAAGTAAAGTCCACCAAGATAACTGAGAGGGGGGTGAATCATTTATCTGATAACTATAACTTTTATCAACTTCAACAGAGTTTAACCATGTAAGGAATATAATTACTAACCATCGAAAGATGTTCATACACAATAACACAATGACACAAGATATGTTGACTAGGGAACCTCTTGATCAAATAGTAAACCCCGGTGGGAATGATGCCCACAAAAGATACACTAATATGAATATTCCTTGTGAAAGGATAGACTTGGTTAGGAGCCTTATGAAATACATTTAGTACATATGAATCCTGATTAGGAGATTTTGAATCCCTGCTAAAAGATTCTAACTCTGTTAGGAGTTATGGAAGACAGAAGGACCCACTGCCCAAAAAGCTTCAATGGAAAGATCACTGAACACACTGTCCAACTGATCTCTATATTATTCAACAAAATAATATCATGTCATTACTGATCTCAAAAATATGTTACCTCTTCTCTGACTGTGCCAAACCACACTTCACTACTACACCAGATCTCAATTTTAGATCTTTGTACCTCGCATATCCTCTTCATAAATTCACTTCCACAATTACATATTCCATATTAAAACAAGAAAAAACATTCCTTCCTTTATACCACACTCAAGTAATTACAAATGAGTCAGCATCCAATTACAAAATAAAAGTTTTCCACACGTTACATCAAATTTACACAAAATTGTCAGATTCTAATAAGAATAATTCTTCACTCGAGTGACCTCAAAGTCTATGCTATCATCCACATCACTATGAACATTTCTTAAACTTTCCTTTAACTACACAAAACCAGATTCCATCCTGATTAGGAGATATCATCTGATTTCCACAAATCGCTACTCAAGAACACTGCCTGAATACTGCTTCCACCAAAATGCTCATAACTTCCATGAATAAATGAATTACTATCTATGCTCTTGACCATGAACATATAACATATCCAAGAGTAAATCCTCAACATTTCATAGCTTGATCTATAATATCTCATGTGCGCTAATCAAAACATTGTATGCTCCTTTGCTAATCTCCAGTAGATCACTATGTTGACATCAATGACAATCATAGTCATGAATGCAACAAAAACTTCTATAGAATGGCTACCGATACTCCCATAGGATATATTTAGCATTCATTCCTAACAATATCCCCCATTGGCATTGATGGCAACATAAATGAAAAACATCCAATGTTCCATAAATCTAATACTGCAATTCTACTGCTCTTCAACAAATATTTTCAAATCTTCTTCATCAATTAAATCTTGCTTCATTTTCCTATTCATTTCTCTCCAATAGATGGTACAAATGGTTTTTCATGTACACTTCTCCCCCATTGACATCGATGAAAAAAATTTCATCATTATGTCAACAACAACTCTAATGTCAAAAGACACTGTTCAGAAAATACATTCACTAGAGTCCTCATGACTCAACTCAGATACACATACTCCCCCATAGAGGAAGTACCAACATCCAATCTAGAAGAAATATAAGGCTCATATACCATTGGATGGATGCAACCAATCTGCATCACTTCTCAAAAGTAGGCTAGGGCATAACCCCAAGCATACCTCTCAGATACTCAAATGTATCCTTAGGCAAAGGCTTTGTAAATATGTCTGCTATCTGCTCCTTTGTGCTTATGTACTCAAGTCTAACTTCTTTCTCAATAACTTTCTCTCTCACTACATGATACTTAATCTCTATATGCTTTGTCTTAGAATGTAGTACAGGGTTCTTAGTTATACTAATTGTGCTGGTGTTATCACAATGTATAACAATAGGTTCAAAAAACTTTATTCCAATATCCTTCAGCATCTACTTCATCCAAATTATCTGGTTACAATTGTTTGCTACTGCTACATATTCTGCTTCAACTGTACTCTGTGAAATACAATTCTACTTCTTGCTTAGCCAAAAAACCAATCTTCCTCCAAGGAAAAATGCTCCACCACTGGTGCTCTTTTTATCATCAACACTGCCTCCCCAATCAACATCTGTATATGTGCATAGGGTAAAATAATCATATTTTTCATACCACAATCCATACTCAATTTTGCCTCTTAAATATCTCAATATCCTCTTTACTACTGCATAATGTGATTCTCTCGATTCAGCTTGAAATCTTGCTACAATTCCAACTGAATGTGCTATATTAGGTCTTGTATGTGTCAATTACCGTAATCCTCCAAAAATAGATCTGTACTTCTTTTGTTCAACTACAGGAGTCTCATCTATGCTAGATAATTTGTGTCCAGTTACCATAGGTGTTCCAACTAGTTTATAGTTCTTCATTCCAAATCTCTTTAACAAATCATTCAAGTACTTTTTCTGACTTACAAAGATACCATCACTGTTCTATGTTATCTGTAATCCCAAAAAGTATTTCATTTCACCAATCATACTCATTTCGAGTTCAATTTTCATTTCATCAGCAAATTTATCACTAGCTTCATCTTCTCCTCCAAAACTAATGTCATCAACAAAAATAACTATAATCAACAAACCATTTTCAATTTCTTTTGTGTACAAGTTTCTATCATCTGTTCCTTTTGTAAATCCCAATTTCAACAAATAATTATCCAATCTTGCATACCAAGTTCTAGGTGCTTGCATTAGTCCATATAAAGCTTTCTTCAATTTAAATACCATGTCTCCTTCTTGAGTCAAAGGAAAACATTCAGGCTACTCAATATAGACTTCTTCTTCCAATTCTCCATTCAAAAATGTTGACTTCACATCCATTTGATATACCTTGAATTTCTTAAAAGCTGCATAGGCCAAAAACATTCTTACTACTTCAATTCCTTCTTGCTATGAGTATCCCTTGCATACCAATCTTGCTTTGTTTCTTACTACTTCTCCCTGTCCATTCATCTTGTTTCTAAATACCCATTTAGTTCCTATAACATTCTTATCTTTAGGTCTAGGGACCAATTCCCATGTCTTGTTCTTTTAAATCTGATGTAGTTCTTCTTTCATAGCTTTAATCAAATGTTCATCTTCACAAGCTTCACTAGTAGATTTAAGTTCAATTTGAGAAATCAAACATAACTGTTCTTGTACCTTATTTCAAGTTAGAACTCCTCTGTCTATGCTTCCAATAATCTTCTCAATAGGATGATTCCTTGATAAGTTCCTGTTAGGTGTCACTATCTCAGATCTCACTTCAGGTGTTTATTCTTCAATGATTTTTACTCTATTCATTGTATATACTATTGTGTTCACTGCTTCTCTCTAGAATATCTTCACCAAATCATTCTCAAATAACATATCTCTTTCTTCTTCAATCACTGATCTGTTTCTCCTTTCTGCAATACCATTTTGTTCTGGTGTTCTAGGGGTTGAAAACCATCTCTTAATACTAGTCACTTCACAAAAGGTGTTAAACTCTCTAGAAGTAAATTCTCCACCTCTATCAGATCTCAAACATTTAATTTTCATTCTAGATTTATTCTCAACTTTATTCTTAATGACCTTAAACTTATCAAATGCTTCAAACTTTTCTTTAAGAAATGCAATCCACATCATTCTTGTAAAATCATCAACAAGAATCATAAAATACCTTTCTCCATAGAATCCTCTAGTCCTTGTAGGACCTCTCAAATCTGTATGAACAATCTCCAACTTTTTTGTAGATGTAAACTTCTTACTGGGAAATGAACTTCTCTTCTATTTTTTCATCACATATTCCTTGCAAATCATGTTAGTAGGCTTCATAATTTTAGGAAAATCTCTTACTGCAAGTGTAGTACTTATTTTCATAATGTTATCAAAATTTATATGACAAAATCTTTTGTGCCATAGCCAACTATCATCTTAGTAATCAAACATTTCATCTCAATAGGATTCAACTGAAATACATTACCTCTAGTTCTAGATCTAGTTCCAATCAGATTTCCATCTTTATCTTTTATCACACAAGTTTTCTCAGTAAACCAAACTTGATATCCCTTATCAACTAATTGTCCAACACTCAAAACATTATGTCTCAAACCATCCATAAAGTAAACATCATCAATATTAGTCTTTCCATCAAGACTAATAGATCCTATACCTTTAATAAAACAAGGTGCATTGTTTCCAACTCTAACAACTCCACCATCATAATTGTTAAACTTTATGAACTTTTTCATGTCTCCAATAATATGATGTGAACAACCACTATCTATAATCCAATCAACTTTCTTTTCAACTTGAGAAACTAGGGCTTTTTCTTCCTTAACATCTGTTTCAAGATTTTCTTCTTTAATTGCTACAAATCCTATGTCATCATTATTCTCAGTATCACTTTCACTTAAAGTTCTCTCTATACTAGCTTCAAGATCTTCATCATTAGCATAATAACATTCCTTAGATCTTCTAGGCTTGAAATTTTTTCTGTACTTTTTAACTCTCTTAGGACATTTAGATGCAAAATGACCATATTCTTGACAAGTCCAACACTTAAATATTTTCTTATCGTCTGGTTCTCTCTTCACAAGTAAGGCAATACCTTCTTCAATCTTCTTGTCTTCTTCATTTCTAGATCTATTGTCGCTAGCATAATCTCCGCTCACACTGATGCTTCTTGACAAAGTAGGGTGAACACTAAGAGCACTGAATGTTGTCTCCATTCTAGGCAAATCTCCTGATAACCTTAGGTTCATTTTTGTTGCTTCCAATCTTCCAAGAAGAGTCTCTCTTGTAAAGTTTGAAGTACAAGGTATAAATTTTTCAATCATCTGTGTTGTCTACTTAAATGCAGGAGTCAATGTCCTCAGAATTTTCCATATAACTTTATTTTCTGTCTTTGTTCCTCCACAAGATTTTATGCCTACAACAATTTCTGACATTCTACCAATATAGCTTCTAAAAGATTCATTTTCCATCATTCTTATAACTTCAAATGCACATATCCAATTATGTAATCTAACTTTCTTTGCATGTTCATCACCTTCAAAAGTAGAGTGTAAAGCTTTCCAAATTTTATGAGATGTTTTCAAATATTTTACCTGACTATACTCATTCTCCAGAAGGGCTATCAAAAGTGCTTCTCTGGCAAGTGTGTTACACATGAATAGATCTCTCTCATCATCATAATATGTTTCATGATTATCCTCATCAATGATAGTCCTCTCATTCTTTATATTCAACCAATAACCTCATCCTAAACATAGTACATGTGTCTTCATCTTTTCTTTTCAGCTGTCAAAATTTACTCCATCAAATTTAGGGATTTCTTTCCTAAAATTCACCATGGATCTCCTTAAGCTATTAAACTTTTCTTTCAAGGACCTGCTACTCTGATACCAATTGTTAGAAAGTAAAGTCCACCAAGATAACTAAGAGAGGGGGGGGTGAATTAGTTATCTGATAATTATAACTTTTATCAACTTCAACAGAGTTTAACCATGTAAGCAATATAATTACTAACCATAGAAAGATATTCATACACAATAACACAATGACATAAGATATGTTTACTAGGGAACCTCTTGATCAAAGAGTAAACCCCAATGGGAATGATGCCCACAAAAGATGCACTAATATGAATATTCTTTTTGAAAGGACAAAATCAGTTAGGAGCCTTATGAAATACATTCAGTACATATGAATTTCGATTAGGAGATTTTGAATCCCTGCTAAAAGATTCTAACTCTGTTAGGTGTTATGGAAGATAGAAGGACCCACTGCCCAAATAGCTTCAATGGAAAGATCATTGAACACACTGTCCAACTGATCTCTACATTATTCAATAGAATAATATCAAGTTATTACTGATCTCAACAATATGTTACCTCTTCTCTAACTGTGCCAAACCGCACTTCACTGCTACACCAGTTCTCAATTTTAGATCTATGTACCTTGCATATCCTCTTCACAAATTCACTTCCACAATTACATATTCCATATTACAACAAGGAAAAAAATTCCTTCCTTTATACCACACTCAAGTAATTACAAATGAGTCAGCATCCAATTACAAAATAAAAGGTTTCCACACGTTACATCAAATTTACACAAAACTATCGACTTCCAATAAGAATAATTCTTCACTCGTGTGACCTCGAAGTATGTGCTATCATCCACATCACTATAAATATGTCTTCAACTTCCTTTTAACTATGAAAAACTAGATTCCATCCTGATTAGGAGATATCATCAAATTTCCACAAACCGCTACTCAGGAACACTGCCTGAATGCTGCTTCCACCAAATTGCTCATAACTTCCATGAATAAATGAATTACTGTCTGCGCTTTTAACCATGAACATATAGCATATCCAAGAGTAAATCTTTAACATCACATAGCTTGATCTTTAATATCTCACGTGCGCTAATCAAAACACTGTCTGCTCATCTGCTAATCTCCAATAGATCACTATGTTGACATCAATGACAATCATAGTCATGAATGCAATAACAACTGCTACAAAATGGCTGTCAATACTCCCATAAGATATATTTAGCATTCATTCCTAACATGTACATACATGTCATATATATGTACATGCATATGTACATATATGTACATGTGTATGTATATATGTACATGTGTATGTGCATATATACATGTACGTACATGTGTCATATATATACATTTATATGTATATATATGTATGTGTATGTACATAAACATGTGTACATGCACATGTCATATATATATGTACATGTGTATGTACATAAACATGTACATACATGTCATATATATATGTAAATATATATGTGCATGTCATATATATACATTTGTACATGTCATATATATATAGATATATGCATATATACATGTCAAATATACATGTGTACATACATGTCATATATATGTACATGTGTATTTACATATACATACATACATACATACATTTGTCATATATATGTACATGTGTATGTGCATGTACATATACATGTCATATATGTACATGTGTATGTGCATGTACATATATATGTACATACATGTCATATATATGTATGTACATGTGTATGTATACATATGTACATGTGTATGCATATATATGTACATGTCTATGTACATATATATGTACATACATTTGTCATATATATGTACATGTGTATGCATATATATGTACATGTCTATGTACATATATATGTACATACATTTGTCATATATATGTACATGTGTATGTATATATATGTATTTGTATGTAGTTTAGATTTTCACATGTATGTATGTATATGTATATATATGCGCATACATATATGTATGTGCACACACACACACACACACATATATGTACATGCATGCGTGTGTGCATATATGTTGTGCATGTTTATTTACATTTAAATACAATTTATGTAATTGATTTTACTTTGAAATAATGTAGCAAAATGTGTACTTTCATTTTATTTTTAATTAAATTATGAAAACATATATGTAGATTTAATTTGACGGTAAATTAAATCTTTCAGGTATACATATATAGATCTATCAAACATATTACTACACATCACATGGAAGATACATCGATTCCCCCTGAGCAACTATTTGCACGCACTAATAGAAAAATTGAATGGTTGCAATATTCCATAAATAATCTAACTAGCTCTACTGTCTATAAGTGTCATGCCCAAAAAGTTGAGCAATACACACCAATCAAAAAATTTCCAACTAACACTAAAGTTGTCTAGTTTAACTAACAGTTATAGTTTACTGTTTAAAGGTGAAGACCTTGAACAGGTTTAACAAGCATCATGACCAACATTGACCTAGTCAACTTCTCTCTAAGATTAAAGTCACAAATTTAATTTTCTAATCGATTTATCATAGGAACACCAAGATAAAAAGCTTGACTAAATGTTACTATAGTTTGACTACAGTTGACTAAAATTAACCATCTAGTTATAAACATATTATTTGATTTCAATAAGGAATACGAATTAAATTCTCTTTTTATTAATTTCCTAATTAAATAGGAATTGATCTAAGATTAAAAAAAGTATGAATATTTATTTTATAAGATAAAGGGTAAAAGCACAAAGTTGTGTCACGTTTCAGGACAACTTATCAGCATAGCTAAATTTGAGTATTTCTAACTAAAATTATTTTTTGTCAAACATATGGTCTAGCTAGATTCATTCTAGCTAAGTTAGATAAGTTCTTCACCTTTTCTAATTGGAAATATCTATTAAATGCATGTTTTATAACAATTACTAAAGAAACAAAATTATTTCAGAAAAGTGATGTTTCAATAACTCTTACTCTTTTTAATGATATTTTTTTACAAATATAAAAATACCTTTTTTTAGAGCACAGAGTCAAGATTATCATCATATAATTTTTATAATATTTTAATTAGATTTAATATATTATAATTTCAAAATACTCCAAGTAGGTATTTTAACATTCAAGAATAAGATGCTTCAAAAATAGAAAAAAATAGTAAAGCTTATCAAAAAAATTGAAAATTTATATTTAACACTAGAGGAGAGAGTTATCTTCAAGAGTGTGTAATTTATTTTCTGAATGGTGTAGATTTGATAGGGGAAATTTGGCATGAGATGAAAACTATCAATTTCAGGTATGTTCGACTTTGAGTAGTTATATTAGAGAAAATATACATTGAAAACTAATTTTTCTTCTTTTCTACACTAGCTATACATTTTATCTATGACATATTTTGAAATTAAAGGAAAAAAAGATTATTTGCATATACTTTTTTGTTGCAAACAAGACCCTCATTTTTCATCATTTTTCAGCAAGTAAAAAATGGACTTGAAATTTTTTAAAACTATGTGAATTCTTGTTCAAAAAAAATTAAAAAAATTATAGGCATAAACTTCATCCACTTTTACACATTTCATTAGTTTACATCATCTCCAAATTTTAAACATAAATGCCATTTTTATGTCGATAAAGTTAAAAAATTTGTGTGTTGTTGACATTTTCCTTTATAAAAGTGTGACACAGCTTTGTACTTTTACCCTAAACTAATCACATTACAACAATACAACCAACTGCAATAATAAGTATTAAGAAATATAAGAGGAGGTACAAGAAACCTGACACAACTACATATCTTCATAAGCAAGCGGAAGTCTTACAACACCCCAAAGATTCTCAAGCACACTACTAAAGTTCATGAGATGGTTACACACATCCACAAGTTTTCTATTATTTAAGTGATTAACAAGTAAGGTTCATCCAAGTTACTATGTTATCTCTTTTCATAACAATATTATTTTTAAGCCCAAAGTACAATTCCTACCATGATTAGTCCTACAAGTTCATTTATCAATTTATCCTCATAGACCAGATGGATCTTTTTTATTTTTCCAAAGTGATCATTAGTCAATCTATTTTGACTTGGGAAGATATATCTCCCAAAAAGAATACTCAAAGATAGAAAGATCTAACTTAACATACATGTGGAAAAGCTCACTATCTAGGAAACAACTAACTAGATGTGACATTCTCTAAACAAAAACAAGAAGGCAAAGAGAAACCTCCACACCAGAGAGTACCAAAAATACATATATTGAGGACGTAGGCACTCAAATACATTAAAAGCATAAAATATATCCAGATCTTCTAACATTTCAAATACATATTCTGATCATCATAAGAAGAACAATGACATAAAGAGCATAAACATTCATCATCAAGAGTAAACATAATCAAAGGTAAATATACTTACATATAGAATGCAACAAGAGAAATGAGCTCTCAAGCTCTAAGTGCTAAAGCTGGAGGAAGTTCATCTCTGTACACTGGTTCCCAGTAGTGGCATAGCTAGCAACACCTCCCAACCATATGGTACTTGTAGGCCCAACCCCCATGCTCGTGGAGATAGTAGTCCGACCACAAACATAAGACAAACACGCCAACAAAGAAGTGGCTAACACACACGCCAAACAATGCATAAATCATAGGAGAGTAGTATGACCTAACACTATATACATAAGTACAAATACATCACAACATGGAAAACACTCAACATGTGGACCAACATCCAAGGTGCATACCAAGCACATCCATAGAACAACAGGGTCACTACTCAATACTAAAAAGGTCATCTCATCACAATGACGAAGCACATCCAAAAAAAGATGCAACAAGGCATAAATCAAAAAGACTCAAAAAGTCATAAATATCTTAAGGATCAAGTAAACTTAATTGGTCTCAATACCAAGGGTATGGGTCCCTCAAAACTCAACATAAGAGCATAACTCAACTATATCTTGGATGTGGTCTCAACACCATACATCCACATACCACATGAGAGTTCATTCTCAAGTATGAGGTGTACCATCAGAAGGGAAGAAACAAAAACAATAACAAAGGTAAATTACACTGACATAAAATAAAATAAAATACTCGAAAGAAGAAGATTACATACCACACGCTCTAATGGCCACATTGCCAAGAGCATGAATCTCAAGATGATCCGATAAATAAACATGTGGCATAAAAAAATTTACATGTTTCATGACATATCTATTACCCAAATATTGAGCAAAGAGCTCAAAACATAAAAATATCAATTTTTGACAAAATTCGATAAGGTTTCTAAAAAATCAGCATTTTAACTTGAAAGGTCACTTTCAGGCTAAAATATAAAAATACCCAAAATGTCATATAACCATTCCGGTTTTCCCATCATATTCTTTGTAGCAAAGAAAACTTGTACCAAAATCTAATTCATGCACAACATGACGAATGACGGGTTCTGAATAGCATGCAAAACGGTGCGATGAATAAAAGTCCAAAAATCAAATTTAGATTGAGGCTACAAAATTAAAACCCATTGGTCTAAATCTACCCAACAACACACTTTTCAAATAATATTTCAATTCTGGTTTCATAATGAGTTTATGTTATTCACATAAATTATCACATTTGCATTTATATATCACTATTCACATGCAATCTTCAAATGACCATAACCATATGAGAATGGACTCAAATTGATTCAAGTAAAAAATTCTATTATATAATTCTATCATTGCACAAAATAATATGAATTCAAAACACCTAAATTCTACTTTTTACATTTCTTCTATTTTTCAAGCAAAATCATAAACGCTCATAAACTCCATTAAAATAGTTTCAATTTTCAACTTTCAAAAATCAAAATTCTAAATATACCTTTTGGTTCTAAAAGTACCCAACACCCCTTTTTTAACATAAAATTTTCATTTTTACTATTTATAAAAATTTAGGCAGCATAACACTATTTTACTTCATTTATCCAAAATGCAAGCATACATATATTCATACAAACCCAACCAAGTGAAAGAAATAGATGAGATCGTAGGAAAATGACTATTTTCATCTCACTAAACTACTCCAATTTACTTCAAGTAAAAATATGGATTAAAACAAAAGATATAGAAAGCCCTACCTCACAGCAAGAGGAGAAATCCAAAATGAAAGGGAAGAAATAAATACGACATGAAAGCAGGTGAAAATTTTGGCATAGTTTAGCAATCCCGCTATGATTCCAATGAACCGCTTGGTGCTCAAATCTGGCAAACAGATCACTCCCAATGAAAAAATCCTCAAATTACATACAAGAGGGTTTGAATAATTTTTTGCTCTCCATTTATGAAAGTGTGTGAAAAATGAGTTCTAATTTTTTATTATAAGTCACTTTTTCCACTTAAAACCAAAAAATGATAAAATAATAACTTAAATTAAAATAAATTAGAACCCCAAATTCACCCTGAACTCAACTTAGATTAATTTATCCAATTCTAATTAAATAGAATAGCACTACGATAAAATTATCAAAAAATGTAAAATACTTGCTAATAATAATTAAAAATATCATTATTAATTAAATCATCTTCTGTGACAATTGCGGGACTCTAATGCACAAACACACAACTAGTCTTTCACAATATGCAATATGAATTCTAGATTTACCAACTTGAACAAGAGGGAGTAATATAATAATAAACTATGGATACATCGTCCAAACAAGGACGATATTGGCTCAATATGAAAGGTCAGAACTACTATCTCATGTGCCACTGTTAGGAATATAGACACGCACTCAATCCCTACAACTAAGGGTGAATGTGTCTGGTACCTATTTAGTAACATGAAAATATCAAGTACAACTATTCATAATATATAAAAGACCGAAGCAAATATAATACAGATAATCATAATGATGGATAACAAGACACTGTGTGGATCTCGCAAGCAAGTGACTACAACTCTACATCACTTCGTACCAACACCAATAGGAAAAATGCATAGCAAAATGTGGTACATCATATACAACATATAACCATATATAATTACATTATCTTGAAACATTTAAATAAATCATTTTTAACAATATGACCATATGTCAATTTAAATCTTCCTAAAATTTCCAATGGCATATAAGGCACAATGTCTAAGAATTAGTGACAATCATCATAACCTACTAATCCAATCTTTTGAATGTACAAATTAATATATTTAATCAATAAAGTACCATCATGAATATACTATTCAAAATGGTAAATAACAACATGATATAACATCATAGTATTTCATTTACTACAACATATTTTTAGTTAGATCAAATAGTATTTAACATCAAGTATACTTACCTCATTGTAATGAATGATTTGGAGAGGTACTACAATAAGAGCACATGTAAATACATACTTACTAGCTTGATTAGTATTAGAGATTTCATTCATGGTACCACTCCCTACGCCCCAGATGTTATAGAGGCCATACTTGAGAGGAAGAGACAAGAGGTTGGCTTTGGTCTTTCTCTTAAGGAGGTACAACCTTTAGTGCCTAAAGCGACTTTGAAAAAGGAAGCTTTCCCATCTTATGCAGACTTACAATATGTGAAGGGATATCAGGTTACTAGGTGTCAGGATCTTTCTATATCAGCATTGATATACTCATGGTTTCTAGCTGCTCATGGTGGTTATCCAAATGATGACGAGATTCTATTGTACTTTGCACAACATATTTTTGTTGAATTTTTTTAGAGAGGGTTGTTAATTAAATTGATTTTCTGACACATATAGGACAGGAGCATGGCAGACTTGCTAATAGAGATGCTTTTTGTCAAGTTGATTGCTAGAGGCTAGTACACAGGGCCATTGTTGGTTAAAGGGAATCTTCTATAGCTCCTTCATTGGGTCCTATTGCAGATGATGTTATTCATAGCACCTAGCTTCAAGGTGTGATTGATAGTGCGGGGGACATTACAGCAGCTTCCACATCCATATCTAGTGATCAGGCTAGTCAGTACTTGATATCTCAACGATACTCCAGATCATCAAATGGAGCATCCTCTAGTAGGACTGTACATGATATGTATAGTGCAGTGGGAATCCCTTCACTTTCCAACCTAGAGGGACTTACAAGAGAGATGACATGGGTCACATTAACTAGTTTAGTTGAAGATCTGTTGGATGCATATGCATTTATAGAAACAAAGCATGATATCCCCATATCGGATGTTAGAGCTCATGTGGGTATTGTCAGATCTGATCAACCACATCCTTCTCACCTAGACCATGGCCATAGTGGTACTTCCCATGAGGATCCATCTACTGACCACTCTATTACTGTAGAGGGAGACACATAATGCACAAACCCTTTAGACAATGCAAGGCACCAGTTCTTTTGATATTTTCCTTGATGATGTTGACTTTAGCATGACCACTATGGGTTGTCTAGATTTGCTAACACATGATGATACAACTTCAATGTCATCTCATTTGGTTAGTTTATTTTATTCATCATTAGAGAGACATGTGCAGTCTACTCTTGTTGCAGATGCAGAGTTGATCTTGGACTAGACGCAACAAAATCTGGATATCTTGGTTAATAGGATCGAAGCTAGGGATCCTAAGAACTATCAGGTACCACCATCTACACATGTATAAATCAAATTATATATTTAATGTTATAATTTAACTTATTTATTTGCAATATTTCATCTAGCATGTAAATTTACTATTTTTGAAATTTTCAAAATTTTAATACATGATATATATATATATATATATATATATATATATATATATATATATATATATATATATATATATATATATATATATATATGATAAAAAAATTCTCAACTAGGATATGCCTCTTGTTACTCCTTCTTTGAGCACTCATCATGTACATCCTCGGAGCTCACTCGATGATGACATCAGTAGTGGACAAGTGAATTTTTAATTTATTGATGTGTGTACATGTACTATGTGTTTACACACTTTATACAATATTTTCTTGTAATATTTTATCAAACTTAAAAATATGTGTACATTTATATATTAATTTATATCTCTTTCTCTATAGGAATCTACACATCCTTCACAACATGATAGTCACTCTGGGTCTAACCACTTAGTGAGGAGTCGTCATGATGAGTCCTAGGTACTTTCATATTTTATCTAGACATATTACATATATTCATGTTTGGTTTTAAATTTCATTTCTAGACTCTAGAGTCGGTTGACATATGTATTGCACACTTTGATATTATTTGATTTGTAGGCTCTTTTGATAGAATGTTTGACACATGATTGGTCCATATGTTTCATGCTTAGAGTACTTGATCTATGATTGATGTTTCTTATATGTTATATACTTTCAATCTATATGTGTGCATGTGTGATGAACTTACATACTTTCAATCTATGTGTTTTTAATGTATATGTACATTTTTTATTCTACATGAACATGTAATTTTTATATAAGTATTCTGTATCGTCTTAAAATGGAAGCACTTCCATGTTAAGAGAATTTAGCCCTCTGAGTAAATGGTTTGGGGTCATGTTAAGCACCTTGATCAGGTCTTTGCATGTATTTGGCTTTCTCCCCGCTTTCCACTTCTTCCCTACACTTGATTTCTTTATTCTAGGTGAAATTAGAGTTAGGATCCCAAGGATTCTCCTTAATTTCCCTCTTTCGTGGCTCTATTTTCTAGGTAGGATTTAGAAATAGGTCCTCCTAGCCTTCATCATAGTAATCATAGGATTTTATGTCTATCCCTGGCATTCTGTCCTATTCTGATATCATTTCTAGGTTTCTGGGCATCCCTGGGACCTCCTGACCTGATTCTAACTGAATCTGGGCCTAGGGTCAAATTCAAGGTTGATCTTGACTAGGTTAGGATCGAGCTCAAACCTAACTAGGTCAAGATCAAGGTTGAACTAGACTAGGTCAGGTCCAACCTCGATTTTTCCCCCCTCATTCAAATTTCCAATTTCTTTGATTTCTGGGCATCAGGCTTTTGGGATATTTATTTTCCTGCCTCCGGATTGGCCATTTCAGGTTTTGGGATGGTAAATCCTCTAATTGCATTTAATCTAGGTATATTTTCTAAAGGTTAGGACCTAATTAGGATTTAATTCTCCAAGGTGGCCCCTCTAAAGGATTGTGCCCTACTTCACTATAAAAGAAGGCCTTCCTCTCTCATTTGATCCATCAAGTTTTGTGAGAACATCCACAATCAAGCAATTGCAAGCTCTCAAGTTTAAGAAAGTCTTCAAGCATTAAAGTGTTCAAGCATTCATCCATCAAGGAGATCCATTGTTAGCTATTAAAGGATTCAATCTCTTTGGAGCCCCCTTTAATGATCCATCCTTCTACATTCATTCAAGCCTTCACATATGCAAAGATCAAATCAAGATTGGTGTTGAAGATCAAATGTCATTGATTAGAGACATCCTACATCCATTGAAGCATTTCTACTTGTGGATTTGAGAATTCGAATCCTCTACAAGGACTTCAACATAAGCGAGGTGATTTGTTTCAATTACTTTGTTTATCCACAGTATATTTCAATTCAATTTCAAGGTTAATTTCTAAACTAGGGTTTGACCAAGGCAAACCCCCTATACAAAAAAAAACCCATCTTCTTGTAGGTACAAGTGTATAATTTTAGATCTGAGATCAAATTTGGATACCCTTTTCGGCAAACTTTCAAGATCTGCAAACAGAATCAAAATCGAACTTCAAATAAAGAATGTAGTATTTGACCTTTTATGAAGGTCAAACCCGACCTGAGCTCATCTTGGAGAAAGATTTCTAAATTTTCTCTGTCTCAACATTTCTAGTCCATAATAGGTTGCAAAATTGCTCGAAAGTATACACAAACATCAGAATTTGACATTTTCTAGATCTACCCTAATTTGAGGTTAGTATTTGTATTTCAATTATTCTATATTTCAAGCATAATTTCCTTCATAGGGAAATATTGGTTTTACTCTCTCTCTCTTCCATATTCTTCATAAATTGATTTGATTGTGTATTAGCCTCTTGGTTGATCAAATTGGATCTCTTCTTTGAGAATTTGGGTTTGAGAATAGATCTCATATTTCCCCCCTTTACATTTGAATAGTGGTGAATCCATTTTACCTCTATTCATTTTGGTGAACCTGACTAACTTGCTCTCTTTCTTTTTGGTGTTGGATTTCCCTTTGTCTTATTGTGTGTGTTCACCTTCACTATTATTTTGTGGAATTGGATGTCGTATTGTGCTTTCCTTTTATCTTATTAGTATTAGATTTTTCCTTTGTGTAAGATCTTGCATGCTAATTAGATTTGATATTCATGCTCTATGTGTTCTTAGTCTAGTTCATTTGCATTGCATTGGTTTATGAGCTTTACTACCACTAGTCCTACTTATAACATTTTGGTTAGAAGAAGTCGTAGACTCATGGGTGCCTTTAATCCTGAATCCTCCTCTCCTTTCCTTAGGATCCCAGATGATAACTTGATTCTTCATGATTCCAATCCTACTATGGAGCAAAACTCTTCTCACTCATCTCATGATGAGGATGACACTTTAAGAGTTCCTCCTGAGAAAGTCCAAAAACTTTCCACTGAACTTTATAAAATGGGTAATTGTCTTCTTTAAGAGAACCATAATCAAGATTCCATTCAAGCTATAGAGGCTCTTAAGAAAGTTCTTTGTGATAGTGATCAAGGTGTTAACCTCTTGCATGGTATTACTCACCTTGTGCATTCAAATGTTAAACCTTTAGTTCAAGAAGCTCAAGATTTAGGGTTGATTCCTCCTATCACTAGTGTTGAACCTCCTTCTAATCCTTTACCTAGTATTCCTATCTATACTCCTTCTTTGGTGACTATGATGGTTCCCTCTATTCCTATGAGTGTTCCTCCTGTGTCCCTTCCTACATCACAACCTTCATATCATAATGTTCCTTTCACTTATTCCAATCCACTTGCAACTGTAGTTCCCAGTGTTCCTCTAGTTGTGTCTTCTATTCCTATAGCTTCTTACACTTTACCTAGTGTGTCTAATGTTGTTACTCCTATTTCCTCTAATGATTCAACAATCATCAGTTTAGCTCAAATTGTATCATCCTTACATCAACAACTTTCTTCTTTAACTCAAAACAAGTTAAGTATTCCTACATGTGACATGGGAAGTCCCATGTCCTGAGACATCATTCATACTCCTGTTCCTCAGCAAGGTGAGATGCCTCATCTTGAGAATTATAATGGAAAAGGAGATCATGTTCATCATGTTAAAACATTCCAAATCCTTTTTAGTGATTATGCTCATGACCATAGGATTTTAGCCAAACTGTTTGCTAGAACCTTCAGTAACAAGGCCTTACAATGGTATTGTTCCTTGTCTCCTTATTCTATTGATTCCTTTCCACAACTTGCTAATGTCTTTATTCAACAATTTCAAAACAACATTGGCCTGCAAGTGTCTTTGACTGATTTAATGCATTGTAAACAAAGTGCTAAGGAAAAATTGACTAAATTTATTGGTAGATTTAAGCATTTGTATGCTTAGATTTCCTATCATGTTCTTGATATTGATATTCAACGTATGTTTATTTCAAATTTGCAAAAGGATATTAGAGATAAGATTTTGCTTACTGAATTTACCTCTTTTCAATAACTTTGTGCAGCACTTCATCATTATCAATTACAAGTGAGTCAATTTGAGAGCAACACTCCAATGGCTCCTATTCCAGTTGATAAGAGTGATGCTGCTCCTAATCCAAACAAATTTCAAAAATTCAACAACTATGTCAAGATAAATAAACAAGTGAATGCAGTTGCTGATCAAGTTGTTGTTGCATCTCACAATGCCACTTCTACATCCACTGCTTTTCAATTAAATCATGTGTTTACTCCTCTTTCTAAATCTTTACATGCGATTATGAATAGGTTGTTAGTTGCTAATATGATTACTTTACCTCCTATTCGACCTCTTTTACCTACTACAATTGCATCTAAATCTTTTGATCAAAATGTTTTTGTCAATATCATCGTCAGAATGGTCATGATACTGAGAAATGTTATTCTTTAAAACATAAGGTTCAAGATCTAATTGATTCTAAGGCTTTATCTATTGATAATTTGGATAGTAGTGGGAATAAATCTATCTCTCCTCCTAATCAGAACCTTCAAATCTATACGAACCCTTTACCTACACATGATACTAATACTATTGCTCAACCATCTGCTATGGAAATTGTGTATGATTCAAAGATGGATGATCTCAATCATGTTGTTAATCAAGTGGAGCATGTTGATCAATCTGTATCTCCACCTCAACCTCAACTTCAACCTCAACCTCAGATTCAACCTCAAGTTCAATCTCAACCTCGACCAAAACCTAAACCTAAAATGAAAACTCAACCTAAACCTCAACAACAATTTAAGAATAAGAGACCTTAGGAACTCTTGATTACCTTTGATGACTCTAAGACTATTAAAGCTCCTAATGGTCCCCTTTACATTGCTGCTAGGATTGCTCAAAAACCTACTCATGGTTGTCTTCTTGATCCTACATCCTTAGTCAATGTTATCACTGAAGAAAATATTTTTATGAAAAGATTACAATGTGACTTTTATGATGCATCGAATGTGTGGATTCAAACTTGCAATGGTTTTCTTTATCCATCCTTTGGTTCTATTACTTTACCGGTTGAACTTTGTGGAAAAATTGTGAACACTACCTTTGTTGTTGTTCCTACTTTTGATCAATTTCAAGTTAAGCTAGGTTTGCCTTGGTTAACTATCATGCATGCTATTTCTTCACCTATCCATAAGTGTCTTAAGTTCATTCATGATGAAGAAGTGAAGATGATTAATCATAGTCTATATCAACCTTCCAGGCCTAGAGATTGTGCTGCTCTGGATTTCTTTTGGCCTTCATTACCTAATTCATGTCCTCCTTGACCTGATAATCTTTTTAAATCATATCAAGCTTATAAACATCATAAAATTATTGAATTAAGTTCACCTCCTAGGGATCTTAATCATTGCCTTTTACCTACACCTTCTATACCTCCTTTAACTATGACTTCTAGCTCTGTTAATCAAGTTCCTTCTACCAAACCTATCAAAGATCCTTTGATTGTTTCTCCTATGGTTAATAATCCTATTGATCTTCCTAAAGAACTTGTGAAAGATCCTATGATTTTTCCTCCTAGTTCTCAACTTATTTCAAATAAATCAAAACAAAACCGATCTGCTAATGAACATCGTAAAAAGCATCGTGCTCATGCTAAAGCTCAAAGATCTCTACCTTTTACAGATAAACATATGCATAATGTGGTAGAACATATTGTTACTAATAATGATGTTCACATGCATGATTATGATTATTCTATTTGTATCTTAGATCCTATTTTGATTAATTTGGATGAAGAAGATACTCTTGATGATACTAATGATGTTAATGATGAATATGAAACTATTGACATTGACATTTGTTTACCTAATATGCTTTCATCACAATTAACTCTTACACCTAGTGTCGAACATTGTGATTCTCAAGAGGATCCTTGTTTGGAACTAGCTATCATTCCTACTATGTTGGATATAGTCCCTCTTGCGATTTACCCACCTTCCCTAAATGATATACAATGAGATGGGGAAAGTAGGTGGCACACTTGATCACTTTGTCCTTCATGGTAGCTTTATGTGTGTTTTTCTATTGTACTATGCTTCTCCTGTATTGTGTTTTCTAAATTTTGTTAGATTCTTTTATACGATCCTTGTTACTTAGTTGGTGCAAGGTGATAAAGGAATCAAAACTGTTGTTCCAATTCTTCTATATGTATGTCTATTCTTCTATGCATTATTTAATGTTATGTCATAACTGTTCTATTGTTCGTAAATGTTTCCTTGTGTAATCTGCTTGGATTTGAGATATGGTAGCACTAATTCTTTTTGGTCTCCATGTCATGGTCTGAAAAGATTCTCCTTCGTATATCTTATGTGATCTTTCCTCCTTTGTGATTGTAGTTCTACTTTCTTTGGGGAATGATGTCAATTCATTTGCAATAATATCATATATATATTATCTTATGATCATACTGACCCCACGGTAGGTAGATCCCTTCTTTGTTCTCTGTATGTTTCTATGAATTTTTTCTTGATTTGTCTTCGTTTGGGGGCATCTCGACGTGGAAATGTAATCAGTGGAGTTGTTTATGTTTCCATTAAATCCATTGCTCCTATTAAAGTGTCAGCAATGACTTTAACATGGTGGCATACACTCTACTCACCTGTTGCACACATGCACTTTCCAATACACACATATTTTTCAAGACACTTTTTCCCTTTTTGGATTAGTAATTAATCCTTAAAGCATGGATTTATATTTTAGGATCTCTTGATCCCTCCCGTTTCAAATACACATATTTTGATCCCTTAAGTTTGAAAGTGTCCTTAAGACTGGATCTCTTTTTTTTTTTGGTTTTATTCTTATGGAATAGAATATTCCTAAGGATGAATCCTTGATGGATTGACTAGTGAGTAGCCACATTCACTAGCTAGTTCAATTCCATCTTTCCAATTGCGCCATTTTTCTGTGGTTCACAGTGGGACATAAGTTCTCATTGGGTGAGGTAATCACACCTTCTTTCTTTCTCTAGAGATGTTTCTCTTATTGTGATCTAGGAGTCAACAAAGACCTGAGTCCCTGGGGGCTTAAGGTTTCTCTTTGTCCCTTGGATTATGATAAGATTATCTTTTCATTCTAATCTCCTTTACCAAGATTTTGCATCGAGTCCATACTCTTGCTAAAGTGGGGGCTTAATGTATCATCTTAAAATGGAAGCACTTCCATGTTAAGAGCATTTATCCCTCTGAGTAAGTGGTTTGGGGTCATGTTAAGAACCTTGATCAAGTCTTTGCATGTATTTGGCTTTCTTCCCACTTTCCACTTCTTCCCTACACTTGATTTCTTCATTCTAGGTGAAATTAGGGTTAGGATCCTGAGGATTCTCCTTAATTTCCCTCTTCCATGGCTCTATTTTCTAGGTAGGATTTAGAAATAGGTCCTCCTAGCCTTCATCATAGTAATCATAGGATTTTATGTCTATCCCTGGCATTTTGTCCTATTCTAGTATCATTTCTAGGTTTCTGGGCATCCCCGGGACCTCCTAACCTGATTCTGACTGAATCTAGGCCAAGGGTCAAATTCGAGGTTGATCCTGACTAGGTCAAGATCAAGCTCAAAGATGGCTAGGTCAGGATCAAGGTTGAACCTAACTAGGTTAGGTCCAACCTTGATTTTTCCCCCCTCATTCAAATTTCCAATTTCTTTGATTTCTGGGCATCAGGCTTTTGGGATATTTATTTTCCCACCTTCGGGTTGGCCATTTCGGGTTTCAAGATGGTAAATCCTCTAATTTCATTTAATCTAGGTATATTTTCTAAAGGTTAGGACCTAATTGGGATTTAATTCTCCAAGGTGGCCCCTCTAGAGGATTGTGCCCTACTTCACTATAAAAGGAGGCCTTCCTCTCTCATTTGATCCATCAAGTTTTATGAGAACATCCACAATCAAGCAATTGCAAGCTCTCAAGTTCAAGAAAGTCTTCAATCATTCAAGTATTCAAGCATTCATCCATCAAGGAGATCCATTGTTAGCTATTAAAGGATTCAATCTCTTTGGAGCCCCCTTTGATGATCCATCCTTCTACATTCATTCAAGCCTTCTCATATGCAAAGATCAAATCAAGATTGGTGTTGAAGATCAAATGTCATTGATTGGAGACATCCTACATCCATTGAAGCATTCCTACTTGTGGATTTGAGGATTCAAATCCTCTACAAGGACTTCAACATAAGCGAGGTGATTTGTTTCAATTACTTTATTTATGCACAATATATTTCAATTCAATTTCAAGGTTAATTCCTAAACTAGGGTTTGACCAAGGCAAACCTCCCATACAAAAAAAACCCCCATTTTCTTGTAGGTACAGGTGTGGAATTTTGGATCTGAGATCAAATTTGGATACCCTTTTCAGCAAACTTCTGAGATCTACGAACAGAATCAGAATCAGACTTTAAATAAAGAATGTAGTATTTGACCTTTTATGAGGGTCAAACCCAACCTGAGCTCATCTTGGATTAAAGATTTTAGGTTTTCTTTGTCTCGGCATTTCCAGTCTGTAATAGGTTGTAGAATTGCCCAAAAGTATACACAGACATTAGAATTTGACATTTTCCAGATCTACCCTAATTTGAGGTTAGTATTTGTATTTCAATTATTTCATATTTCAAGCATAATTTCCTTCATAGGGAAGTATTGGATTTACTCTCTCACTCTTCCATATTCTTCATAAATTGATTCAATTGTGTATTAGCCTCTTGGTTGATCAAATTGGATCTCTTCTTTGGGAATTTGGGTTTGAGAATGGATCTCATATTTCCCCCCTTTACATTTGAATAGTGGTGAGTCCATTTTACCTCTATTCATATTCAATCTATGTGTTTTTAATATATTAATGTAAATTCAATAATTTCAATAGAGTACATGTGTACATGTTGGATTATATATGAATTTGATGTTAAATATATATACATGTGTTTACATACAAGTTCTTGATCTATGTGTTTTTAATCTATACATGTTTGATTATATGAATGATGTTTTATTACATGTTTATGAACTATGAATGATGTAAATGACATGTGTTATATAATTTAGACCTATGTTTGATATCTTACTTATATTTATACATTCTATAATATGCACATACTTTTAATTTAATGTTGATGTGCTTTGGATTTTATATTTAAAACACGTTTCCTAATGTAATCAACTATAAAAATAAAGTGTCCTAATTAAGTGACATAAGGTAGGGGCCAAGAGGGGACAAAAAATGGCACACCCTAATGATCCAAGCTTGCTCAAAACATGCAGAAGTAAACAAATACAACAGTGAGAGAGAGAATGCAGAAGCTTTCATATATTTCATCAAATAGAATGATACATGTTGGGCTGTAAGGCCTTCCCATTTATGGCCTGATATTACAATGAAATAAAGAAGTCCTCAAAGATGTGAGGATCTATCAAAATCTCTTATTCTATCTTCTATATTTGATCCAAAATCTGCCTCCTAACTAGAACCAAATAACTACATTTATACAAGAGTCTACCAAACTGAGTCAGCCTTCAGATCTATAATCAATAGAAGGAATGGTTAGATCTAGGACCACATGCCTCCCAATGATGGATTCCAACATTAAATATGTGACCTATAATAAATGCACAAGTCAGCTCAACAAGAACTCAAAAGAAACCACTCAGTAAGCTAGGATGACCAAGCAACAGACAAGCATCATCAAGCGCCAGTAAAATAATCGACCACCCAGGAGATAATCGACCATACTCGGTAACCAAAGGAAACCAACCAACTACCAACCAACTTAGTCAAAGTAGTAACTAAGAAACACAAACAAACTTTAAAATGTTTTTGGTGACACAGGATTGCCAAGGACCCGAGATGCTCTTGTTGGAGATTTTCCAGCAAGCCAATACTGACTATATGTTTGTCATTGATGACAACATATGGAAAATAGAATGTGTGGATGACTTGTGTAGTAAGATTTGAGTATATGCAGCATGCACATGTTATAAGTGTGATATCATGGATGCAGAGGTTAACTATTAGTTCAGACAGTTATATAGCAGCTTGTGTCAGCAATGTTCTATGTATGATTGTCTGTAAACTTGTCATGAAGCCTTGCACCTTTGGATATGTGATGGAGACATGTTAGTGATGTTACATTCATGGTTGTAGAGTCTGATGATCAGTAGAAGTGAAGTTATGCAGTCACTATTCACCAGTAGCAGTTTCTTGTATTTGTTCAAAAGAGCCAACAGAGATGATATTGGTTCTGGAGTTGCACCTATCATTTCAGTATGCACCCTTGGATTTAAGCTTGGAGAAGAGTTAGTGATGTTTAGTTAAGAGCACATGAAATAATTTATCTTGTAGAGAATGATCCAGTTATTTTGGTAGAGCCGACAGTGTATAGCATGCATCTACAATTATCTTATTAGACAGGTCCTAGAATGTGTTGTGTGCTTAGTAGAGCCAACTGAATTGTTATTGGAGTTTTTTATGGCTTCTCTAATATGATTTCAAGGTGGTTCTAATAGGCCGACTTGATTATATCATTTAGAGGAAATATATTTATAGACAGTCATTTGTGATTGCTTGAGTGTGGTTCATGGTTGATAGCAAGAGCAAAGAAAAGTGTGTGAAGTGTTGAGCCATCAAAATAAGGTCTATGTGACCAAGTAAAGTGTGTGTGTCATACATTGGAACTGATCTAGACATCAGGTCAAAGTGCAGTTCACCAAGATCCATATATAGTGTGTATCTGTTAAATAGAAGGTTGTAGCCTTCACCCCTTTGGTAGTGTGCTCTTGGATAGTGCATCCTCTCCCCTAATAGGGACTATTGTAAAAGAATCCTAATAGGGTCTGACCCTTGACTAGGTCTACTATACTAAATATATTGTAAAGCAACTCCTAACAGGGTTAAGGATCTTCTAACAAGGATCATAATACACTAGTGCATAATATTAGTGGGTGTCAATTCCCACCAGGGTTTTTACCTATTTGGGTTTCCCCGTAACCAAAATATTGGTGTTGTGTTCAAGTGTTCTTTCATTTTGTTTATTCTTTATGTTTAAGTATACTTAATTGGATAAAGAATTGAAACTTGTAGATAACTAATTCACCCCCCACCCCTCTCTCAATTATCTCTTGGGACTATTCCTAACAATTGGTATCAAATCCAAGTGCCTCATAGAGAAATTTTAATAGCTTGAGGTTGATCAGATGGCATTGTTTAGAAAAGAAAGTCCTAAGTTTGAGGGAGAGAATTATCTTTATTGGAAGAACAAGATACTGACTCATTTGCGACGCATTGATTTTGAAGTTTTTGATGTAACTATCAAAGTAGTCAAGATCCCTACCTTAGAAGACCTTGCAAATGATGATGCTACTAAAAATCAAAAGGAATTGTTTCATCAGAATGCAATAGCCAAAGAATCCCTTATCAGTGCCCTATCTGATAGTGAGTTTTCAAAAATAAAGAAGGTAGATACAACCCACAAAATATGGAAGTACCTAGAAGACATATTTGAAGCAGACAAACAAGAAAAGGATGCACATTGAAAGACATCGAAGAAAAGATACAATGCATTAGAAATGTTTCTTGAAGAAAACATCAGAGCTTACAATCAAAGGATCAATGAAGCAATTGCTGGAATTAGGAACAATAGTTGAGAGATCTCAGAGGAAGACATTATGGACAAATTGATGACTACTCTCACTCCATAATATGAAAGAAAGATCAACATCCTTGATGAGACCATGAAGCTTACATAAAATTTCAAGAGAGAGACCTTGATCAGCAAAATATCAGCTTTTGAGATTTCAAGATTGAAGACAGAACCTAAAAGTGAGACAGCCTTCAAAGCAACAGTCCATGGTAAGAAATCTGCAAACACTTTTGGTAATTTTGATGATGATGATGAAGAGAAAACACTAGATGATTTCATTGCTATGATTGATAAAAGAGAAAAGAAAGGAAAAGGAAAATATGAAGGTCAATTTTAATTTAACTACTTTTCATGTAATAAGATTGGCCACTTTACATCTAAGTATCCTACAAGAGCTAGAAAATTCAAAAATGACTAAAAGCCTAAGTACTCTAAGGAATGTTACTATGCTAGAGATGGAGTTTCAGATGATGAATCAGCTGAAGAAGAAATTGGAATCATTGCTATTATAGATAAAATGAGTAATAAGACAAATCATGAAGATGAGAAAGAGGAACAAGAACTAGCATTGATTTCACAAGCTGATATAAGGACAAACTGGATTATAGATAGTGGTTGTTCACATCACATTATAGGTGATAAAGACAAATTTGTTCATCTAAAAAAATACACTGGTGGCATGGTTAGATTTGGAGCTAACACTCCTAAACCTATCATTGGCAGAGGAGCTATCACATTGGACGGATAGAACAATACTGATGATGTTCTCTATGTATATGGTTTGAAACATAACCTTCTTAGTGTTGGGCAGTTACTTGGAAAAGGTTATCAGTTGGAGTTCAAAGATGACAAATGCATCATTAAAAACAAGGATGGTGTTATGATTACATCATGCTCAAAGAATAAAGGTAATGTTTTCTAACTCAATTCAGAAGCAAGTTGTTTTGTTACTAAAGTTGATGACAGTTGGTTGTGGCATAAAAGACTATGTCATATCAATTTTGATAACATAGTAAAGATAAGCAATGTAAAGCCAGTAAGAGATCTACCTAGCATACCAAAGCCAGTTGATACTATATGCAAGGAATGTGTTATGGGAAAGGATGTGAGAAACTCATTCAGGAGCAAACACAATTCAGTACAGAACAAGTTGGATCTAATTCATATAGACCTATGTGGTCCAACTCAAACAAGATCATACTATGGTGAAAGGTATTTCATTTTGTTTTTTGATGACTATACTAGAATGGTGTGGGTTGCATTCTTAAAAGACAAGTTAGAAGCATTTGAGAAGTTCAAAATATTCAAAGCTAAGGTTGAGAATGAATCTAGACTAAAGATAAAATATTTGAGATCAGATAGAGGAGGAGAATTCACCTCTGACAGATTCTATGAGTACTGTGAAGAACATGGCATCAAGAGGTAGTTGAGTGCACCTAGAACCCCTCACCAGAATGGAATTGTAGAGAGAAGGAATAGGATAATCCTTGATACAGTGCCCGCCATCATGATTGAAGGAAAAGTTGCACACACCTATTGGAGAGATGCAGTCAATACAGTAGTCTATACCATCAATAGAATTCAATTAAGGACTAGCGCAGACAAAACACCATATGAGCTATAGTTTGATAATGTTCCTATAGTAAAATACTTCAAAATCTTTGGAAGAAAGTGCTACATCAAGAGAGATGAAGCAGTAGGAAAGTTTGATGCAAGAAGCGATGAAGGTATTTTCCTTGGTTACTCTACTAAAAGTAAAGCTTATAGATGTTTTAATTTAAGATTGAAAAAGATCATTGAAATTTCTCATGTTAAGATTCATGAAAATTTTATGGTTCAAGAAAGATATCATGATTACTCACTCATGATTGAAGAAGAACCTAGACCCTCCACTAGTGAGACAGTTATTGAAGAAATTTTTGATAGTATTGATGTGTTATTCAATGACCCTGAGACACGTAAAGAAGAAACTCCTAAGGAAGATGAGAAAGTATCACCTAAAGTTCCAAAGTTTACATCTAGAAACCATTCCAAGAAAGACATCATTGGAGATCAGAGTGGAAAAGTCTTAACAAGATCACAAGAAAAGAACTCAGCTAGCAATGAGGTCATATGTTTACTATCTCAGATTAAACCTTTACGTGTTGAAGATGCATGTAATGATTCAAATTGGCATGAGGCTCTGAAAGAAGAACTTGATCAGATTATTAAGAATGACACTGGGGAACTGGTCCCAAGACCTAGTGATAAAAATATGATTGGAACAAAGTGGATATTCATAAACAAGATGAATGAAGATAGTACAGTAGTAAGAAATAAAGCAAGTTTAGTATGTAAGGGATATGCGCAAAGACAAGGCATTGATTATTCAGACACATTTGCACCTGTGAGAAGATTAGAAGCTATTAAGTTGTTTCTAGCCTATGCAATAGTCAAAAACTTCAAATTTTATCAGATGGATGTCAAGTCAGCATTCCTAAATGGTGAATTAAAAGAAGAAGTATATATTGAGCAGCCAGAAGGATTTACCCTACAGACAGACCTAATATGGTATGCAAATTAAAGAAAGCCCTCTGTAGACTTAAGCAAGCCCCTAGAGTCTAGTATGAGAGACTTGATGGATATCTAACAAAGATTGGATTAAAGAAAGGAGCAGTAAATTGTAACCTATTCATAAGAGAGACATCTGAAGGACTACTACTTGTAGCTATATTTTTTGATGACATTATCTTTGGAGGTAATGACAAACTTAGTGCTGAATTTTCTAAGGAGATGCAAAGTGAATTTGAGATGAGCATGATTGGACCTATCAAGTACTTTTTGGGATTGAATGTGCAACAGTCAGAGAAAGGTATTTTCATTAATCAGTCCAAGTATGTGAAAGAGATATTGAAGAAATTCAAGATGGATTATTGCAATCTTGTAGGGACACCTATGATAACTGGATGCAAGCTTAAAAAAGAAGATGACTCACTAGTAGTAGATATAAAATTGTACAATTCTATGATTGGCAAACTCATTTATCTTACTCAAACTAGACCTGATATTTCCAATGCAGTTGGTATAGTTGGAAGATTTGCAGCAGAGCCTAAACGAAGTCACCTCATCGAAGTAAAAAAGGATATTCAGATACTTGCAAGGAACTATAGACTATGGTCTATGGTATCCTAATTCAGAAGATGTTGAGCTTCATGTGTATACTGATGTAGATTGGGTAGGATGCATTGATGACAAAAAGAGTACATCAAGTGGAGCAGTGTTTCTTGGTGACAGACTTGTCACTTGGACAAGCAAGAAATAAAATTTCATTTCTCAGTCAACAGCAGAAGCGGAGTATGTTGCAGCAGCCCTACATTGTTCTACATTTTTTTGGATCAAGTAGATGATAAAGGATTTTGGAATTCAGATTGATTATCCTATTATTATTCACTATGATAAAACTAGCACTATCAACATGTCGAAGAACCCTGTGATGCATGCAAAGACAATGCACATTGAGATCAATTATCACTTCCTAAGAGAGAAAGTGGCAGAGAAAGAATTCAAGTTGGACTATGTGAGTACTAAAGATCAGTTGGTAGATATATTCACAAAGCCCTTGCCAAAGGATACTTTTGAGTATCTCAAGGAGAAGTTGGGAGTAATTCCCTTCCCTGATTCTGCTTAGAAGAAAGAAGGAAGAGCATCAGTCCTTAGGGACTGATGGATGGTGGACTACTCTACTTCAGGAGTATTACCAATGCTAAAACTATTTGGTGCCATTTTCCATTGATGTCAAAGGGGGAGTAATATATAGTCATGAAAAATAGATGTAAAAAAAGGAATAATATACTAAGGGGGAGTTGTATTTAGTTATGGAAGCGGTTCAGTTGCGAAAATGGAGAATGTTGAAGAATATTGCAGCAGATTGAGGATTCATCCTTGGGGGGGTTTTGAAGATGAAATGGAGAATGTTATAAAATAAATTTTCATTTGGAATGGTGGAGTTTTTCATTCCATATGTTTTCATCAATGCCAAAGGGGGAGATTGTTGGAGATTTGCCAGCAGGCCAGTAATGACTGTATGTTTGTCATTGATGACAACATATGGTAATTAGCATGTGTGGATAAATTGTGTAGTAAGATTTGATTATATTTAGCATGGACATGTTATCATCATGATATCATGGATGCAGAGGTTATCTATTAGTACAAATAGTTATATAGCAGCTTGTATCAGCAGTGTTCCTGACAGAGTAACAGGCAGTGTTCTGTGTATGATTGTCTATGTATTTTTCATGAAGCCTTGCACCTTTGGATATATTATGGAGACATTTTATTGATGTTACATTCATGTTCTCAAAGTCTAATGATCATTAGAAGTGAATTTATGCAGTCGCTATTCAAAAGTAGCAGTTTCCTATGTTTGTTCAGAAGAGCCGACAAAGATAATGTTGGTTCTGGAGTTGCGCCTATCATTTTAGTATGCAACCTTGGATTTAATCTTGGAGAAGAGTTAGTGATGTTCATTTAAGAGTTCATGAATTAATTCATCTTGTAGAGAAAGATCCAGTTATTTTGGTAGAGCCGACAGTGTGTAGCGTGCGTCTACAATCATCTTATTAGATAGGTACCAGAATGTGTTGCGTGCTTAGTAGAGCTGATTGAATTGTTATTGGAGTTTGTTATGGCTTCTCTAATATGAATTCAAGGTGGTTCTAACATGCCAACTTGATTATATCATTTAGAGGAAAGATATTTATAGGCAGTCATTTGTGATTGCTTGAGTGTGGTTCATGGTTGACAGCAAGAGAAGAATAGAGTGTGCGAAGTGTTGAGCCATTAGAAGAATGTCTATGTGACCAAGTAAAGTATGTGTGCCATACATAGGAACTAATCCAGATAGTAGGTCAAAGTTCAATTCACCAAGATCTAGATATAGTGTGTATTTGTTAAACAGAAGGTTGTAGCCTTCACCCCTTTGAGCAGTGTGCTCTCAAATAGTGCATCCTCTCCCCTAATAGGGACTATTGTAAAAGACTCCTAACAAGGTCTGACCCTTGACCAATTCTACTATACTAAATATATTGTAAAGAAACTCCTAACATGGTTAAGGATCTTCTAACAAGGATCATAATACACTAGTGCAAAATATTAGTGGGTGTCAATTCCCACCAGGGTTTTTACCTATTTGGGTTTCCCCGTAACCAAAATATTGGTGTTTTGTTCAAGTGTTCTTTAATTGTGTTTATGCTTTATATTTAAGTATACTTAATTGGATAAATAATTGAAACTTGTAGATAACTGATTCACCCCCCCCCCCCTCTTAGTTATCTCTTGGGACTATTCCTAACAACTCCTGCATCAGACACCTGGGGTTATTTTGAAATGATTCTCTGAATCATTTGGTAGGTATGATCCAAGCTATATCCAACTTAGACTATAAAATCCATGAACTGTCTTCCATCAGTCTATTCTTCCATTTTACCAGATATTCCATATATTTTTTTCCTCTTGTACTCTTGCCAACTCTTTCCTTCAAAATCTATTCAATTTCTTCATTCTACTTCTTAGGATATTTTGTCAGTACCATCACTTCTTCATCAGGCTCATGATATTCATATAAATCAGCAATGTTGAAAATTGGTGATATGTCCATGTCATCAGGTGACTCAATCTCATATGCATTTCCACTATCAAATTTCTTCAAAATCTTGCAAGGTCCAAACTTCTTCATCTTCAATTTCCCATATGTTCCAACAGGAAATTGGCCTTTCTTGAAATGAACCATCACTTCATCACCAACATCAAAAGTTTTGTCTCCTTGATCTATCATCTCTATCCTTGTATTTTTTATTACTGTCTTCGAGCTTTAGCTTCACATCTTCATGCAATGTCTTCATGTACTCATCAAATTTTACTCCTTCAGCACTTCTCTTGTTTTCATCAGCAATGTCTCTCAAATCAGATATTCCTCTCGGTTGTGTGCCATTCACAATCTCAAATGGTGTCTTTCTAGTACTCCTATTCACTAAATTATTATATGCAAACTCTTCTTGTGCTAACACAGAATCCCAATTACTAGGTGTGTCTCCAACTAAACATCTCAAAATATTTCCCAAACTTCTATTCACAACTTTAGTCTATCCATCGGTTTGTGGGTGAAATGTAGAACTATATTTTAACTCAGTGCCAAATTTCTTCCAAAGGGTTTTCCAAAAGTATCCAACAAATTTACTGTCTCGGTCAAAGATAATACTCCTCGATAATCCATGCAATATGACAATTTCCTTAAAGAAAAGATCTGCTACATGTACTACATCTGATGTCTTTCTACATGGTATAAAATGTGCCATCTTATAAAATCTATCCACAATAACAAATATTAAATCATTACCTCTTACTATCTTCAGTAAGCCAAGAATAAAATCCATACTGATGTCGATCCAAGGTTTCTCAAGAATAGAAATCGGTACATACAATTGAGTATTCTGACTTACTCCTTTTGCAACTTGACAAATTCCACAACTTTTCACAAATTTTTGAACATCTTTATACAACTATGGCCAATAGTACTTCTCCTTTAGCAAATTCCATGTTTTATCAATACCAAAATGTCCAGCCAAACCACTACTATGTTTCTCCTTTATCAAATTAGTTCTCATTACTCCTCTTGGTATACACAACTGAATGCCTTTAAACAACATACCTTCTTGAATAAAATATTCATCCCATTTAGTATCTTGTTGATCTTGAATAGGTGCTCTGCACTTTCTCCATGGCTCATAAAAATCAAGGTCCAACTCATAAGAATCTCTCACCTCGTCAAAACCAAGAACTTCAACTTTCATCTCGGTCATCAAAGATCTTCTTCTAATCAATGCATCAACAACTTGGTTAGTGACTCCACTCTTATGCTTTATCACAAATGTATAACTCTACAGATACTCAACCCATTTCATATGTCTCTGATTCAACTTATTCTGACTACCCAAATACTGTAAAGCCTTATGATCAATATACAACACAAATTCAATTCACTCGGTATCAAATAATATCTCCATTTCTTCAGTGTTTGAACAATAAAATAGAATTCTTGATCATACATAGAATATTTCCTTCTAGCATCATTCAACTTTTCACTAAAGAAAGAAATAGGTTTACCTTCTTGACTCAACACAACTCCAACTACATTTCCACTTGCATCACATTCTACTTGAAATACCTTACTAAAATCAGGTAATGCCAAAATAGGTAATTCAACAACCTTCTACTTCAGAGTCTCAAAACTTTTTTCAACTCCATGTGTCCACTTGAATTCTCTTTTGTCTCCTCTCATAGTCTCAGTCATAGCATTACAAATTGAACTAAAATTCCTTATGAACTTTCGGTAAAAACTTTCCAAACCATGAAATGAGCTTACCTCACTATCATTCATAGGTGTAGGCCAATTCAAAATAGCTTCAACCTTTTCAAGATCCATCTTCAAACCATCAACTGAAATAACAAATCCCAAATATACAATCTCCTCTTTCATGAATGAACACTTTTTCAGATTGATCAACAACTTTTCTTCTTTCAATATCTGCAAAACTTGTCTAACATGCAACAAATGTTCTTCTTTGGTCTTACTGAATATCATAATGTCATCAAGATATACAATCACAAACTTACCCAAGAATTTCTTCAAAACTTCATTCATCAACCTCATAAAAGTACTCAGTGCATTAGTTAAACCAAAAGGCATAACCAACCACTCATACAAACCTTCTTTTGTCTTGAAAGTAGTCTTCCATTCATCACCTTCTTTGATTCTAATCTGATGATACCCACTTTTCAAATCAATTTTGGTGAAATATTTTGCTCTAGTCAAACTATCCATTATGTCATCCATTCTCGGTATAGGAAACCTATACTTCACTATTATCTTATTAATTGCTCTAGAATCAATACACATTCTCCATTCTCCATTCTTCTTAGGTGCCAATATAGCAGGTACTGCACAAGGACTCAAACTTTCTCTGATCAAACCTTTCTCCAGCAACTCTTGAATCTGTCAGTTCAATTCTTGATTCTTGGTAGGTGTCAACCGATGAGGTGCCTTATTCGGTAAACTAGCTCTAGGGATTAGATCCATACAATAATCAATGCTTCTTTTCAATGGAAAACCATCAAGTACATTATCAAAAATGATATCACTGTACTTGGTGAGTAACTTATCAATCTCCTCAAGGACATTATCCTCTATTTTCTTACTCAATTTGTTAGGAATCATAGAAAAACATACATCATTCTTTTTCAAAGAGTTAAAAAACTTTCTTCCTTCCATCAAACAAACTTTCACAGATATGCAAACATTACTAACAAGTTCTTCCATCAAAGGCAACAAGATTTGTTTCTTTCCATCAGCCACAATAGTATACTAATGTAATCTCCCATCATATATAGCATGTCTATCATATTGCCAAGGTCTACCCAACAAAATATGACAAAAATCCATAGGCATGATATCACATAACACCTTATCATAGTACTTTCCGATCTTCAAATTCACATAACATTGTTCACTTACCAGGAGTGTATGCTCATCTTTGATCCATGAAATCTGATAGGGTTCGAATGTACCAACCTTTATAACTATAATTTTGTGACCATCTCTTCAGATGCTAGATTCTCCAAGCTACCACTGTCAATGATTACCTTCCAAACTTTACCAAAAACTCTACATCTGGTTTTGAACAAACTTTTCCTTACCAGATCTTCCTTCTTGCTTTCATTCCATAGTGCTCTCCTTACCATTAAGTTATTTTCTTTCTTAGGTTCATTCAGTGACTCTTCTTACACCAAAGCATATCTACTACTACCAGCCTTCTTACTTGCATGTGTACACTCAAAAGATCTATGTCCTTCTTCTCCACAATTGTAACAAGTTCCTCAGAAACTTCCTCTTCTATAACCACCTCGGTAGTTACTACCTCTACCTCTAGATGAAATTTCACCTTTCCACTCGGTCTTGCCTTTGTCCAGATTTGTCTTTTCTAGTTCATATCTACCATTTTCACCATTAGATCTACCTCTTCCTCTAGGGAATCTACCACCTCAACCTCTTTGTATTTGCTCATGTCTTTTGTTCAATTTCTCCTCGACCTTCAATGCAAATTGATAAGCCTCTTCAATGTTTTCCAACTTGACCATACTAATTTCCTCTTGGATGGAAACTCTCAAACCATTCAGGTATCTACCAATTCTTTCCACATCATCTTCATCATGTCCAACTCTTATATCTAATCTATATAATTCCTCAGTATATTCCTTTACCGAGCTATCTTTCTATCTCAAACTTTGCATTCACTGAACTAGGTCAATCTGATAATCACAAGGTAAGAACTTTCCTTTCAATTTGTTCACTATTTTATTCCATACCTTGATTTTTTATTTTCCTTTCCACTTCCTATCCAGCTACAGATTTTCCCACCATAAGGATGCATGAATTTTCAATTTTGTTCTTGCAATCTTCACCTTCTTGTCTTCAGGTATGTTTTCATATTCAAAATACTTTTCCATCTCGGTGTTCCAGTCCACCAATTCATCAGAATCTAGCTTTCCACCATACTCAGGAGGATTGAAATGTGGTGTAGACTTTAGACTTGTCAAAGGCTTCAAAAATATTTCTTCACCTTGATCTATAATAGGTGCAAGTTTTTCATTTGCCTGTTCTTCCTCAAGTTCATCATCACTAACATCTTCAAGATGTCTACCTCTTCTTTGGGCTATTTCAATAGCTTCTAATCTAGCAGCAATCTTCCTTAGCATATCTACCAATCCTGGATCTACATCTCACCTCCCATGAACCATCTTGATAACCCTCTACAATTGCATGTCAGATCATAATCTGCTACCCCACAACAATCAACTAGGGCTTCAAGAGGAACCTAAAAACCTAGATCCATAGACCTAGATCAAGATCTCACCTTGCTCTGATACCACCTGACGCAAGGCAAGGGCCAAGAGGGGCCAAAAAATGGCACACCCTAATGATCCAAGCCTACTCAACACATGCGGAAGTAAATAAACACAACAGTGAGAGAGAGAATGCAGAAGCTTTCATATATTTTATCAAATAGAATGATACATGCCAAGCTATAAGGCCTTCCTAGTTATGGCTTGATATTACAATGAAATATAGAAGTCCTCAAACATGCGAGGATCTGTCAAAATATCTTATTCTATCTTCTATCTTTGATCCAAAAACTACCGCCTAAACTACAACCAAACAACTACATTTATACAAGAGTCTACCAAACTAAGTCGGCCTTCATATCCATAATCAATGAAAGGAATGGTTAGATCTGGGACCACACACCTCCCAAGGATGGATTCCAACATTAAATTTATGACCCATAATAAATGCACAAGTCAGCTCAATAGGAACTCAAAAGAAACCACTCAATAAGCTAGGATGACCGAGCAATAAACAAGCATCACCGAGTGCCAGTGAAATAATCGACCGCCCAGGAGATAACTGACCATACTCAATAACCAAAGGAAATTGACCAACTCAGTCAAAGCAAGAATTGAGCAACATAGACAAACTTCAAAAAAAATTTGGTGACACAGGATTGCCAAGGACACGAGATGCTCCTGCATCATTAAGTAAGTTGCAGCATGCAAATTCAATGTACACATTCATATTCCAAAGTTAGAGTACTTGTATCCACATGACCTAATTAATCAAATTAGAATAATTTAATAAAGTAAATTTCAACATGTATTTAATACACATTCATATTCAAGTAGGTAATCATATCCAAATAAGACATTTTTTAGATATATTATAAATTTTTGAAAATTGCTCCATTCACTATGGGCACTAGTAGGAAAGAATGGAGCTAAGAAAACCTTCGATCTCGCCCATGAAAAATTTAGTAAAAATCATATTTCATGTGTTATTTAGTCCACATCAAGTGGTTAATCTCTCTCTTAAATAACATTTAATATTCTCTCACGGTCATGATCAGTATCAAGTCTCCACTTATGAATGCCACATCTTTTCACTGGATGAAGAGATAGGACATTGGAAATTACAAGATGGCTATAATGATAAATCTTGTTGTTAGGTTGATAATCAATAAAATGAATCACATGTTTAAGTATTTTGATTTGATTCAAATATGTTCCTTATACAATAATTGAACTTGCACAGACAAGTTCAACAATGTTATATATAGATGTGAAATTAACCATATAAAGAAACATATAATTTCATCACAAGTTGGACCTCACTCAAGTTTAATAGGTGAAACATAAATACACTACTAGCCTATGGGAAACATAATTTCATTGCTTGTTTCATTCTTTGTTAGCTTCATCCTCTCCTTGCTGCAACGTAATAAATAGTAACTAACACCTTCCACATTTTCAGGCTTTGCTACTATAGCAAAAATATGTCCTGCAAAAAGTGAACTTTTAATTTAACATGTAAATATAAATTAAAAAAAAATTATTTATGAATTGAGTTTATGAATCCTTTATATATATATATATATATATATATATATATATATATATATATATATATATATATATATATATATATATATATATATATATATATATATATATATATATATATATATATGTATGTACACACACACACACATATGTACACGTACCAATTTTGATCAAACCTAAAATATGGTCATAATTAGTTGAAATAAATGGAATGTCATCAAAGATTTCATCCTCAACTTTCATCATTTGTGTTTGTAACATCTAGTGGAACCAAATTCCATTCACTAACATATCCACATTTTTGGATGATACATTCACCATAGTTCTAACTAGGTCTAATTAGGCATCAAAGTGTAACTAATTGGTCCTAATAGTTCTAATTGGGTCTAATTAGGTCTTAATAGGTCATATTGGTCTAATTAGGTACTAATAGACCTCTAATTTAGTCTAGTTAGGTCATAATTCTCTCTAATTATGATTAAGGGGTCATATTGTTCATATGATGTCTAATTGGTCTAATTAGGGCCTAATAGGTCTAAATAGGTCCTAATAGATCATATTAAGTCTAATTAAGTCATTTTAGGTGTAATTGGGCATCAAAGTGTAACTAACTAGTCTAATTAGTCTAACTAGGTCTAATTGGGCATCAAAGTGTAACTAATTGGTCAAGAATTAGGTCTAATTATGTCCAATTAGGTCTACTTAGGTCCAATTAGGTCTAATTAGGTCAAGTAATACATCTAAATAGGTCCTAATAGGTCATATTAGGTCTAATAGGTCATATTAGCTCCTATTAGGTCCTAATAGGTCCTAATTGGGTCTAATTGGTCTAAATAAGTCTAATTAGGTCCTAATAGGTCCTAATTCAGTCTAATTGGTCTAAATAAGTCTAATTAGGTCCTAATATGTATAAATAGGTCTAAATAGGTCTAATTCATCCTAATAGGTCTAGTGTTAGGTCTAATTAGTCCTAATAGGTCCAAATAGGTCCTAATTGGGTCCTAATTGGTCTAAATAAGTCTAATTAGGTCCTAATAGGTCTAAATAGGTCCTAATAGGTTTAATAGGTCATATTAGGTCCTATTAAGTCCTATTAGGTCCTATTAGGTTCATATGATGTCTAATTGGTCTAACTAGGTCTAATTAGGCATCAAAGTGTAACCAATTAGTGGACTAATAGGTCTAATTAGGTCTAAGTAAGTCTTAATAGGTCATATTAGGTCCTAATAGGTCTAAATAGGTCCTAATAGATCATATTAGGTCTAATTAAGTCTAATTAGGTTCTAATTAGGTCTAATTGGGTCCTAATAGGTCCTAATTGGGTCTAATTGGTCTAAATAAGTCTAATTAGGTCCTAATATGTACAAATAGGTCTAATTGGTCCTAATAGGTCTAGAGTTAGCTCTAATTAGTCCTAATAGGTCCTAATTGGATCCTAGTTGGTCTAAATAAGTCTAATTAGGTCCTAATAGGTCTAAATAGGTCATATTAGGTCTAATAGGTCATATTAGTATTATAATAACAGTGTCCCAATCAATTGAGAGGGGGGGAGTGAATCAGTTGATGCCAATATATATTACTTTAACTTTAACTTAAAACTTATTGCTTATAACAAAACCCTAAACTGAAAAAGTGAATGCAACAATAACACACATACACATGAACACTAATATTTATTCTCGAGGAAAACCTTATTAAGGGAAAAAAATCAGTGGGGATGGTACCCACAAACATTTGCACTATAGGTATTATAACCCTGTTAAGAGTTCAGACCCTATTAGGAGTCAAGTATTACAATATGAAGTTTTAGGTTAAAGGACATACCCTATTAGGAGCCTTTTACAATGTGATCCCAATTGAGGAATCAACCATGTTAGGAGTCCAGCCCTGTTAAAGAAAATTACCCTATTAGGGGTGTATGATACATCAACCTAATTAAGAGATTTGAGAGTTAAATCTACCCTCAGGCTCTCCAAACCTTGCAACTTCAAATTTGAGATAATTCTATTCTGAAACTGCTTCTAGCCTTCTATCACTACCAAGCAAGCTCTAACTTGTACCTTAGTGCATAACTACTATTCTTCAAATAGTAGCCAATGCATCCTTAAGCTCACATTCACCTCTGCATCTCACATATATATTTCCTCACATATTTTCTAAGGTTTTCAATCCTTAAATACAAGTTACAATAATCGTATCCAACTCGGCCTTCATAGGATAAATCCTATTTACAAAATACAAAATGAACCCATGCGAAGATGCACATGACACCTCTTACAATTTAACAACATAGTAGCTACATTAATTAATCATTTAGATCCATTGATTAAGCTCACATGTCATATTACTTGAAACATGTTCCAAGTCAACCTCAAAATAGGTCTTCACCAATGCACACACCATAGCTAGCATCACCTATACGATCATGACACCATATGACTGTAATAAGCTCTCAAGCCAGTGTCCAAAATGAACCTATGTTCACACATCATAACTCAAACAACCATGAGTGTTATCCACAAAGTTATGCAATCAACTCTGTGAAAACATGGTTTCTATCTTCTGAAGAATAGTTTCCATTAAACTTTTCATAACTCTGTCCAATCAACTCATAAGAATGTGTGATCATGGATGGTGATCCAAGACATCATTAGGAGTCTCCCTCTAAGTGTGCACATACTGATTTGTTGTATTATGTCCATAAATTTCTCTACAACCTCTTTTGTAGGTTCCTAAACAACCAAACAATAGGATATGTTGTCATCAATGACAAACTCTATCATGAATGCAACACAAAACCAATGTAGCATGCCAATATCATTACTATGATACTCCCCCATAGGAATACCATCAGCATTCATGCTAACAATTAGGTCCTATTAGGTCCTAATAGGTTTATATGATGTCTAATTGTTCTAACTAGGTCTAATTAGGCATCAAAGTGTAACCAATTGGTGGACTAATAGGTCTAATTGGGTCTAATTAAGTCTTAATAGGTCATATTAGGTCCTAATAGGTCTAAATAGATCATAATATATCATATTAGGTCTAATTAAGTCTAATTAGGTCTAATTAGGTCCTAATTAGGTCTTAATTGGGTCTAATTAGGTCCTAATTAGGTCTTAATTAGGTCTAATTAGGTCCTAATTAGGTCTTAATTGGGTCTAATTAGGTGCTAATTAGGTCTAATTGGTCTAAATAAGTCTAATTAGGTCCTAATAGGTCCAAATTGGGTCTAATTGGTCTAAATAAGTCTAATTAGGTCCTAATAGGTATAAATTGGTCTAATTTGTCCTAATAGGTATAGAGTTAGGTCTAAGTAGTCCTAATAGGTCCTAATTGGGTCCTAATTGGTCTAAATAAGTCTAATTGGGTCCTAATAGGTCTAAATAGCTCCTAATAGGTCATATTAGGTCTAATATGTCATATTAGGTCCTATTGTATCCTAATAGGTTCATATGTTGTCTAATTGGTCTAACTAGGTCTAATTAGGCATCAAAGTGTAACCAATTGGTGGACTAATAAGTCTAATTGGGTCCAATTAAGTCTTAATAGGTCATATTAGGTCTTAATAGGTCTAAATAAGTCCTAATAGTTCATATTAGGTATAATTAAGTCTAATTAGGTCTAATTAAGTCCTAATTGGGTCTAATTAGGTCCTAATAGGTCCTAATTGGGTCTAATTGGTCTAGTTAGACCTCGAATTGGTCCTAATAGGTCCTAGTTAGGTCTAGTTAGGTCTAATTGGTCCTAATAGGTCTAGTTAGACCTCTAATTGGTCCTAATAGGTCTAATTGGCCCTAATAGGTCCTAGTTAGGTCTAATTGGTCCTAGTAGGTCCTAGTTAGGTCTAGTTAGGTCTAATTGGTCCTAATAGGTCTAGTTAGGTCTAATTGGTCTAGTTAGACCTCTAATTGGTCCTAATAGGTCTAATTAGTCCTCATAGGTACTAATAGGTCCTAATTGATCATAGTAGGACCTAATAGGTGGACTAATAGGTCCTAATAGGTCTAGTTAGGTCTAGTTAGGTCTAATTGGTCCTAATAGGTCCTAATACATCTAATTGGTCAGGCTAATAGGTCCTAATAGGTCTAATTGGTCCTAATAGGTCCTAATAGGTCCTAGTTAGGTCTAGTTAGGTCTACTTGGTCCTAATAGGTCCTAATAGGTCTAGTTAGGTCTAATTGGTCCTAATAGGTTTTAATAGGTGGACTAATAGGTCCTAATAGGTCCTAATTGGTCCTAATAGGTCCTAATAGGTCCTAATAGGTCTAATTAGTCAGGCTAATAGGTTCTAACAGTTGCTAATAGGTCTAATTGGTCCTAATAGGTCCTAGTTAGGTCTAGTTAGGTCCTAATAGGTATAATTAGGTCTAGTTAGGTCTAATTGGTCCTAATTGGTCCTAATTAGGTCTAATATGGTCCTAATTAGGTCTAATATGGTCCTAATAGGTCTAATTAGGTCTAGTTAGGTCTAATTGGTCCTAATAGGTCTTAACTAGTCCTAATAGGTCCTAATTAGGTCTAATTGGTCCTAATTAGTCTTATTAAGTCTAATTAGGTCTTCTTTATCAAATTCAGTCTTCCTAAGATGATATATTTCTCATGCTTCTTCATGTAGTCTTTGTTTAGTGTTTGGGTATGTGCAGGATCATGGTATGCCAAAAAGTGGTGATGTGAAAAAATGAACTTTTCACTCGTCCAAAAGTGCACTAAAAATTTTGTTGACTTTTTAGTAGGCCTGGGTGTTAGTACACCTAGCCAAGCGAAAAGCCAAAGCACAGGCCTAATCAGATATCTGATTTTATATCAAATATCTAATTTTCACCAGTAAATTATATTTGTAGCCTATGGTCGCGTTCAACATTTTCATTGTGAAAACATTGAACATAGATCTAAGGGTTTCAGATATTCGATACAATCTCATATCCAATTTTCTCAAGATCAATAAGTAAGTTAAATTTTTAAGTTTGTATTGTTTTTATTATTTTTTAATTGAAATTTGTAGTTTTTTATATAAAAACTAGGGTTTAAATGAGATTATTTATTATTATTTTTTAAATTGATTATAATTATCTATTTAGGTTTTAATTGTAATTAGACATGGACTTAAACCAATCAGAAAACCCTTCCAATGATTCCACAAATAATCCAGAACCACCTCCAAACTATTGTATATTGCTAATGCATTCAAGAGATTGTTAGATACATTTAATATGTTTAATCACTACGTTGAGTGATGTTGGAAGTACTACTATTGCCATTCAAGTTTTGTCACTGATGTCAACATATGTTTCTATGAAGAGAATAGGCTGGTTATCATAGTGTATAGATATTGTACGAATGTTTCAGAGTGTGAAAAGTTAGTTGTGTGTACAAGAAGGTGTTGTGATCTTATATCTAAGATTGCATGATGTAATATTTCATATTGGTTGAGTTACAAAAGATTTGATGAAGACTAGTTACTAGACAGTGACAGTGGAAGCTGACAAAGTAACTCTCTGAGTTCTTGGTATATCTTATAGGTGATGAGGATTCAGTGTATGTGAGCTTAATGGATGAAAAATAGGGTACTGAAGAATGTTTTTTGATCTTACCAAGGTACATAAAGTAGGATGATGTTAGCTATGGCATGTTTTCTGGAGATGACCTATTTTGAAGCCAACTTCAAAGTTGTAGCATGTATCATGAATGGTGAGCATGAATTATGTATGTCGGTCCTTAATTATTGAATTGTAATTGTTGTATAATTTTTTTAGATACCACCTGTATATTAGAAAGGAGTTATGTAACTATTTGGATATTAGGAAAGCCTAATTGGCCAACCTGATCATTTACTTTGTAATAGGGTATATATGTAAGATTTTTTCTTTTGAAAAGATATGGTAGAATGGATGTGATGTAAAAGAGGGTTGTGGAAGCTACGAGCTTGTGTCTATTGGATGTAGAGTAGAGGATAACTTATATACTTCATTGGAACTGATCAAGCAAAGACAATTTCTATCAAACAATTAAAAGATTGTGTATCTCTTTACATACACTTGTGTTTTGAACAGTGAGTTCTGAAGGTGGGCATAACCTTCTTTAGGTAGTGAGCCTAGGTAGTGAGCCTACCTTATTTTATTGACTTCTAACAGGTTTTTTCCTATAACAAGGACTATGTACTGTAATGTTTTAATCAGCTCGTAACAGGGCTAGATATTCTAACAAGGATACTATACTCTTAGTACATCATTAGTGGGTGTTAATTCCCACCGGGGTTTTACCTTTAATAGGGTTTCCTCAAAAAAAATATTATTTTATTTTGTTTGTATTCATTATGTTCATTTGATTTGATATTTCTGATATTCAAAGTTTAAAGTTTAATAATCTATCATACAACTGATCCCTTCCCCTCTCAGTTGTATTGGTGGACTGTTATTCCTAACAATTGGTATTAGAGCTACTGGTCCTTACAGAGAAAGCTTAAAAGATTGAGGTGATCTTGGAGATGGTGTTCTATAAGAAGGATAGTCTAAAATTTGATCCTAAAAAATTTGACAGTTGGAAGAACAAGATGCAAACTCATTTTCTATGCTTGTGCATTGAGTAATGGATGATTACAAAGAGTGACAAAACCATGAAGGTTGAGGATGAATTGGATAAAGCTACTGATGAGGAAAATAAGACATTTTTAGATAACATGGTCACAAGGGAAGCACTGATCAGTTCACTCTTTGAAGGAGAATTCATTGAAGTTAAAGATCTAGATTTGACACATAAGATTTGGACAAGATTAGAAGCATTGTATGAAGGAGACAAGTTTACCAAGCAAGAAAAGTTACTGAATTAGAAAACAATGATGGAGAAGCTACAAATGAAGGATGATGAAAATATTAGGGATTATGTACAAAGAGTTATAGAGGTTGTGATTGGAATCATAAATTTTGGAGGCACTTATGAAGAGGAAGAAGTCATTGCAAAGATCCTTAGATCATTGACACAAATCTACAAGACCAAAGTTCAAGCTATAGAAGAGATTATACCTTTGACTCCAAACTTTAGTAGAGAAATATTGATTGCAAAGATAACTACCTTTGAAGCTACAAAAATAGGAGATTATGCACCTAAATTTGAAACAACATTTAAGGCATTTACACATAGGAAGATAATATCTACAATTCTAAGCACCAACAGTGAGAAGATAAAAGAAGAGCTTGGTGAATATGCTGATGAATGGGAACAGATACAAGAAGAGGAAAGAAAGCTAGATGAACTTGTTGCACTGATCGCTAGAAGAGAAAAGAGAGGTAAGGGAAAATTTAAAGGAAAGTTACCTTTTAAATGGTTTTCATGCAATAAGATAGGTCACTTTGCATCTAGATGTCCTACAATAGTTCCCAAGCACAAACCTAAGTTTTTCAAGCCTAAGTATTCAAAGGATAAGTAATATTATTATGCTAGTGAAGGTATTTCTGATGATGATGGTTTGGATTATGAATAGATTGGGTTTATTGCTATTAAATATGAAAAACTAGTACATGAGGAAAAAGAATAGTATCACATGTTGATAAGAAATCTAAATGGGTTATAGATAGTGGTTGCTCACATCATATGACTGGAGACAAAAACAAGTTTGTTAAACTAATGAAGTATAATGGCGATGTTGTAATATTCAGAGATAATGTTCCTAAACCTATCATAGGAGTGGGATCTATTACTTTGGATGGAAGGACTAATATTGACAATGTACTTCTTGTTGATGGACTTAAGCATAACTTGTTCAGTGTTGGACATTTGATGGATAAGAGATATCAATTAAATTTCTTTGATGATAAATGTTTTATCAAAGGTAAGACAAGAAACTTGATTGCAACCGGTACTAAATCTAGAGGTAATGTATTTGAGTTAAATACATCTTAAGCTTCTTATTTTGTTGCAAAGATAGATGACATTTGGTTATGGTAGAGAATATTTTTTCATGTTAATTTTGATAATATTGTGAAGGTAAGCTTGACTAATGTAGTAAGAGACCTACCAAATTGTGAAACCATATAACACCATATGTAGAAAATGTGTTATGGGAAAAGAGACTAGAAGTAGTTATAAAAGTAAATCATATACAACAAAAGGAAAGTTGGATCTAGTACATACAGACCTATGTGGACCTACAAGAACAAGATCATACTATGTTGAAAGGTATTTTATACTTTTTGTTTATGACTTTTCTAAAATGATGTGGATCACTTACTTGAAAGAGAAATCATAAGCATTTGACAAATTCAAGATATTCAAAGCAAAAGTAGAGAATGAATCAGGTCTAAAGATAAAATGTTGGAGACTAGATAGAGGTGGAGAATTTTCTTCAAATCTATTCAATTCATATTATAAAGAGCATGTAATACAAAGGAAGACATTTGCTCCTAGGAATCCACAACAAAATGGGATAGCAGAGTGAAGGAACAGAACAATATTGGACGCTGCTAGGACAATGTTGCTTGAAGGAAATATATCTCATGTGCATTGGAGAGAATTTTTTGGGACAACAGTGTACACATTGAATATAATTCAAATCAAAGAAGGTACAAGTAAGACTCCTTATGAATTGTGGTTTAATCATTCTCCTGCTATAAAATATTTCAAAATATTTGGTAGTAAATGCTATATCAAAAGAGATGATGAGATAGGAAAATTTGATGCTAGAAGTGATGAAGGAATTTTCCTTGGTTATTCTACTAAAAGGAAGGCTTACAAATGTTTTAACCTGAGATTAAGGAAGACGATTGAAAGTAACAATGTGAAGATAGATGAAAAATTTTAGATATAAGAGAGAATGTATGATTGTAATTAGAATACAGAGATCAAGGAGGCAGCTACTACAAAAGAAGAACTTGCTGAGACTGAATGTAAAAATGAGACTTGTGATGATGACACAAATGAGGCTACTGAGATTCCTAAGACTCCAAGGTATGTAAAGAAAAATCATCGTGAAATCCAAATTATTGGTAATACAAGTCAAGGAGTAATTACTAGATCAAAGACAAGGGAAGAAATTTGTTTGATTTCTCAAGTTGAACCAAAGACTACTGATGAAGCTTGTAGAGATAAATATTGGATCAAATCTATGAAGGAAGAATTAGATCAGATAAAGAAAAATAACACTTGGGAATTGGTTCCTAGACCTAAAGACAAAAATGTGATAGGAACTAAGTGGGTTTTCAGAAACAAAATGAATGAAGAAGGAATTGTTGTAAGAAACAAAGCAAGATTGGTATGTAAAGGTTATTCACAACAAGAAGGCATAGATTTTGAAGAGACATTTGCTCATGTTTCTAGGATAGAAGCTTGGAGATTATTTTTTGCTAATGTTGCACATAAGGACTTCAAGGTATATCAAATGGATGTAAAATCTACATTTCTAAATGGGGATCTTGAAGAAGTTTATATAGAACAACCCGATGACTTCCTCCATCCGAAGATGAAGACATAGTATGCAAGTTGAAGAAGGCACTGTATGGATTGAAGCAAGATCCAAGGGCTTGGTATGCAAGGTTAGACAAATACTCTCTTCACCTTGGGTTCAAAAAAGGTAATGCTAACAGTAACTTGTATTTAAGAGCTAGTGAAGATGGAATTTTGATAATAGAAGTTTTTGTTGATGATATTATCTTTGGAGGAAATGATGAAATGTGTAAAAGGAACTTTCTAAAGAAATAGAAAATGAATTTGAGATGTACATGATAGGTGAAATGAAATTATTTCTAGGGCTGCAAATAAATCAAAGCAAGAATGGGATTTTTATTTCTCAAACCAAGTATCTTAAAGAAATGTTGAAAATTTTTGGAATTGAAGACTGTAAACCAGTTGGTACACCCATAGTAACTAGTCACAAACTAACAATTAATGATGAGACAAAGAGTGTTTTTTAGACCAAGTACAAATCAATGGTTGGTGGATTACAATATATGACTCACACCAGACTGGATATTACTAATGCTATTGGAATTATGGCTAGATATTAGGCAGAACCTAAAGAGACACACCTAGTTGCTGTAAAAAGTATATTTAGATATCTGAAAGGAACAATGGAATATGGCTTATGGTATGATAGAAATGATGAATTTGAACTACATGCTTATACTCTGATTGGGAAAGGACTATTGATGATAGAAAGAGTACTAGTGGGGGTACATTTTTCCTTGGGAAAAAGTTGGTTTCATGGCTAAGTAAAAAGCAAGATTGTATAGCTCAATCTACTGTAGAATCTGAGTATGTTGCTGCTACTATTAACTACACTCAAATTGTTTGGATGAAACAAATGCTTAAAGATATTGGAATAAATTTTGATGAACCAATGGTTATCCATTGTGATAACACCAATGCAGTAAACATGTCAAAGAATCCTATGATGCATTCTAAAACTAAGCATATTTCTATTAAGTATCACTTCTTGAGAGATAAGGTAGCATAGAAGGAAATAAGGTTGGAATACATTAGCACAAAGGAACATATAGCAGACATCTTTACAAATCCATTGCCAAAAGATGCCTTTGAGTATCTTAGAGGTATGCTTGGGGTGCATGCCCCTCCTAGTGAGAATTAAATGATGTAGGGATGCATCAGCCCAAAGGTTTTCAGAGCCTTATCATGTTCTGGACTTGATGTATGGATCTACTCCTCATGGGGAGTGGTTGTTGAAGATAATTGATAACTTATGGCACCCTTTTCCATTTTTTTCAAAGGGGGAAAGAGACTATGTGAAAATCCTATGGGAAAGAGACCATGTGGTAAAGGTACTAAGAGAATACTTTTTGGGTTGATGGATTCTCCCATATATTGCCATCAATGCCAAAGGGGGAGGTTGTTGGATATTGCTAATGCATTGGGGAGATTGTTGGATACATTTAATATGTTTAATTACTACATTGAGTGATGTTGGAATTACTACTTTTGTCATTCGTGTTTTGTCACTAATGTCAACATATGTTTCTATGAATAGAACAGGTTGGTTATCACAGTGTACGGATACTGTATGGATGTTTCAGAATGTGTGAAGTTAGTTATGTATAGGAAGGTGTTTTGATCTTATATATAAGATTGTATGATGTAATATTGCATATTGGCAGAGTTATAGAAAATTTGGTGAAGACTAGTTACTAGACAGTGACATTGGAAGTTGAAAGAGTAAGTCTCTAAGTTTTGGGTATATCTCAAGGAGATGAGGATTTAGTGTATGCAAGCTTGAGGGATGACATATAGGGTAATGAAGAATTTTCTTTGATCTTATAAAGGTATGAAAAGAAGGATGACATCATCTATGGCATGTGTTCCTGAGATGACCTATTTGGAAGTTGACTTCATAGTTGTAGCATGTATAATGAATGGAGAGCATGAATTATGGATGTCGGTCCTTAATTATTGAATTTTAATTGTTGTATACTTGTTTTAGATACTTTTTGTATCTTAGCAATGATTTATATAACTATTTGTATATTATGAAAGCCTAATTGGCCGATCTGATCATTTATTTTGTAATAGGGTATATGTGTAAGATATTTTCTTTTGAAAAGATATGGTAGAATGGATATGATGTAAAAGAGGATTGTGGAAGCTACAAGCTTGTGTATTCTAGATGTAGAGAAGAGGATAACTTATATACTTCATTGGAACTAATCAAGAAAAGGCAGTTGCTATCGGACAGTTCAAATATTGTGTATCTCTTTATATACATTGTTGTTGCAAACAATGAGTTTTGAAGGTGGACATAACCTTCTTTGATTAGTGAGCCTACCTTATTTTTCTTAACTCCTAATAGGGTATGTCCTCTAACAAGGACTATGTACTATAATGTTTTAATCATCTCCTTACATGGCTAGATCTTCTAACAAGGATAATATACTCTCAGTACATCATTAGTGGGTATTAATTCCCATCGGGGTTTTACCTTTAATAGGTTTTCCTCAATAATACATATTGTGTTGTTGTGTTAGCATTCATTGTTTTCATTTGATTTGATATTTTTTCTATTCAAAGTTTAAAGTTTAATAATATGTCATACAATTGATTCACCCCCACTCTCAGTTGTATTGGTGGACTGTTATTCCTAACCCAAACAATCCCCCACTTTTAGAAGGCCAACCAATCTTAAACCCTCGACATTTAGAGGCTCTCATAGGAGACAATCTAAATCATCTTAGAGGATATCATACCACATATGCCAATATCCCCATATTTTCCATGTTGAACTCCATTATTGAAAACATGGAGAAACTTACAGAGCAACATAATGTTGCACTTCTTTGGCACAATTCCATGCATGCCTAGTTTGACGATGGGCTTGACTATGATCAAGCTATAAACCTAAACATAAAAAAACATGACATATGTAATCTTTTTGTGGATCTCAAAACCAGTTTAAAAGTGGAACTTAAAAAACCCAAGTTGTCAATTAAATGGTGCACAAACGATGCAATATGTGACAAATTTTTGGACTGTTGGTGGATGGTTTTAGATAGACCAACTCACATGAATTTGGATGTCCCATTCTATTTCATAAAAAAATTGTATGCTAAATTTATGCTCAGTCACAAGGTAAATTATTGGAGCATGAGACCAAACCAAGGTGTAGGCTTAGGCCCTGTTAGTGCTTAAACTTGTAGATGATTAAAAGGATTCAAAAACATCTAAAATCACAACTCTAGCATTCCCAATAGATGCATATAAAAAAATCCAAACACTAAGGTACTAAGGTTTACAAAACCTTCTTCTCTTTGAGCTTAAAGCTCAAGCGGGTTTACCTTTCAGAATTGCTTCTATAAAGCATTACAATAGTGATCTATGTGCTTGACATAGATTATACAACTTTGAAACATACAAAAAATTTAAAATGAATAGGTTATTTGATTTGTTGATGGTGAAAAAATACAAATTAAGTTTATAACCAATGCCATATCCTAGGGCATCAGAGTCAAAATTCTACATCAACAGAAAACTTATCAAAACAAATATCCCAAAAATCAAATAAGGTGCCTTACACTCCATTTTCCCAATTGCTAAATCCTACTATCAAATTCAAATATAGATTACAAATTCCCAAAGATCTCCCTTAAGATTTATTCTTTCCTTGAAAGAAACTCAAGCTTAACCCCTATATCTACCTTGTAAACAATGTACTAAAATGCCTTACAAATTAATACATAAAATAAATTCAAACATCCACATGTGAAGACAACCAAGATAAACAAAGGAGTTCTAGTATATTGTATTGATATTTCAACTACATCAATACATTGTTGACAGATAATTGTAACACAAAAATAATATTATTAGAACTCTCTTTACAAAGTAATATCCACCACCCCTAGAAAAGAAGAAAACTTGCTATATATATCACTGGCTATCTTGGAATCCTCAAAGAAAGGATGCAACAATCTTCAGATATCTAGGATGGTGACTTGCACTATAGACAGAAGTACAAAACATGATGACTAAAGTGTTGGAGATTTGCTAGCAGGCCAGTACTAACTATATGTTTGTCATTGATGACAACGTATGGAAAGTAGCATGTGTGGAAGTCTTATGTAGTAAGCTTTCAGTATATGTAGCATGGACATGATATCAGCATGATATCATCAGTGTAGAGGTTAACTATTAGTACAGACAGTTATATAGCAGCTTGTGTCAGCAGTGTTCCTGACAGAGTAACAGACAGTGTTTTATGTATGGTTGTCTGTAAAGTTATCATGGAGCCTTGCGTGCTTGGATATATGTTGAAGATATGCTAGTGATGTTACATTCATGGACATAGAGTCTAATGATTAGTATAAGTGAAGTTATGCAGTCGCTATTCACCAGTAGCAGTTTCTTATGTTTGTTCAGAAGAGCTGATAGAAATTATATTGGTTCTGGAGTTGCACCTATCTTTTGGGTATGCACCCTTGGATTTAAGCTTAAATGAGAGTTAGTGATGTTCGGTAAAGAGTGCATGAAGTAATTCAGATTTAGGAGAAAGGTCCTTTTGTTTTGGTAGAGCCAACCGTGTGTAGCGTGCATCTACAATTATCTTATTGGATAGGTCCCAGAATGTGTTGCATGCCTAGTAGAGCTGACTAAATTATTATTGGAGTTTGTTATGGCTTCTCTAATATGGTTTCAAGGTGATTCTAATAGGATGACTTGATTATATCATTTAGAGGAAATATATTTATAGGCAATCATTTGTGATTGCTTGGGTGTGGTTCATAGTTAATTAAGCAGAGTGTGCGAAGTGTTGAGCCATCAGAAAAAGGTCTATGTGACCAAGTAAATTATTTTTTCTATATATTGGAATTGATCTAGATAGTAGGTCAAAGCGTAGTTCACCAAGATCCAGACAACAGGTCAAAGCACAATTCACCAAGATCCAGATATAATGTGTATCTGTTAAACAGAAGGTTGTAGCCTTCACACCTTTGAGTAGTGTGCTCTCAGATAGTGCATCCTCTCCCCTAACAGGGACTATTGTAAAATAATCCTAACAGAGTCTGACCCTTGACCAGGTCTATTGTACTAAATACATTGTAAAGCAACTCCTAAAAGGGTTAAAGATCTTTTAACAAGGATCATAATACACTAGTGTAGAATATTAGTGGGTGTCAATTCCCATCGGGGTTTTTACCTATTTGGGTTTCCCCATAACCAAAATATTGGTGTTGTGTTCAAGTGTTCTTTCATTGTGTTTATGCTTTATGTTTAAGTATACTTAATTGGATAAAGAATTGAAACTTCTAGATAACTGATCCCCCCCCCCTCTCAGTTATCTCTTGGGACTATTCCTAATAATTGGTATCAGAGCCAAGTTCCTCAGAGAGAAATTTTAATAGCTTGAGGTTGGTCAGATGGAATTCTTTAGGAAATAAAGTTCTAAGTTTGATGGAGAGAATTATCTTGATTGGAAGAACAAGATGGTGACTCATTTGCAGTGCATTGCTTTTGAAGTTTTTGATGTAACTATCAAAGCAGTTAAGATCCCTTCCTTGGAAGACCTTGTAAAGGATGATGCTACTAATAAGAAAAGGGAATTATTTCATTAGAATGAAATATCCAAAGAATCTCTTATCAATGCCCTATCTGATGGTGAGTTTTCAAAAATAAAAAAGGTAGATACAGCCCACAAAATATGGAAGCACCTAGAAGACATATTTGAAGGAGACAAACAAGAAAAGGATGCGCACAAAAAGACATGGAAGAAAAGATACAATGCATTAGAGATGCTTCCTGAAGAAAATATTAGAGCTTACAATCAAAGGATAAATGAAGCAATTGCTGGAATCAGAAACAATGGTGGAGAGATTTCAGAGGAGGACATTTTGGACAAGTTAATGACTACTCTCACTCCTGAATATGAAAGAAAGATCAACATCCTTGATGAGACCATGTAGCTTACATCAAATTTCAACAGAGAGACCTTGATTAGAAAAATATTAGCCTTTGAAATTTCAAGATTGAAGACAGAACCTAAAAGTGAGACAGCCTTCAAAGCAACAGTTCATGGTAAGAAATCTGCAAACACTTCTGGTAATTTTGATGATGATGATGAAGAGAAAACTCTAGATGATTTCATTGCCATGATTTCCAAAAGAGAAAAGAAAAGAAAAGGTCAATATGAAGGTCAATTTCCATTTAAATTCTTTTCATGTAATAAGATCGGTCACTTTGCATCTAAGCGTCCTACTAGAGCTAGAAAATTCAAAAAGGATTACAAGCCTAAGTACTCTAAGTAATGTTACTATGCTAGAGATGGAGTCTCAGATGATGAATCGGGTGAAGAAGAAATTGGATTAATTGCTATTATAGAAAAAATGAATAATAAGACAAATCATAAAGATGAGAAAGAGGAACAAGAGCTAGCATTGATTTCACAAGCTGATATAAGGACGGACTGGATTATAGATAGTGGTTGTTCACATCACATGACAGGTGATAAAGGCAGGTTTGTTGATCTAGATAAATACAATGGTGGGATGGTTAGATTTGGAGATAACACTCCTAAACTCATAGTTGGTAGAGGAGCCATCACCTTGGATGGAAAGAATAGTACTGATGATGTTCTCTATGTAGATGGTTTGAAACATAACCTTCTTAGTGTTGGACAGTTACTTGGAAAAGGTTATCAGTTGGAGTTCAAAGATGACAAATGCATCATTAACAACAAGGATGGTGTTATGATTGCATCGAGATCAAAGACTAAAGGTAATGTTTTCCAACTCAATTCAGAAGAAATTTGTTTTGTTGCTAAAGTTGATGATAGTTGGTTGTGGCATAAAAGACTATGTCATATCAATTTTATAACATAGTAAAGATAAGCAATGTAAAAGTAGTAAGAGATATACCTAGCATAGCAAATCTAGTTGATACTATATGTCGGGAATGTGTGATGGGAAAGCATGTGATAAATTCATTCAGAATTTAGTAGAGAACAAATTGGATCTGATTCATACAGACCTATGTGGTCTAACTCAAACAAGATCATACTATGGTGAAAGGTATTTCTGATGCAGGAGCATCCTGGGTGTAAGAGCAATCTTGCATCACCCAAAATATTTCTAGTTTCTTTTCAATAAGGGCTATCTTGTGCAGAGCTTCTATTTTTGGAAATTTACTATTTTTAGTAAGTTTTCCATTCATGCTTAGAATGGTCTATTTTCTTCCCTGGAGGTTCATTATGGTTATATCAGCCTGCCAGTAAAGTTTTATTGCTAGATCAAGTCTAGTTTTGAAGATATTGAAAAAAAATTATATTGGTAGCAGGGTATAAAAACTTTGAGCTCAATTTTGAAGGCTTTAGAGGCCCCGAATGAGATTGAAACTTGGCTGAATGAAGCTTTCTTAATTTAGGCATTGTAGAGAACTTCATGCCCTTTTCAAAATGGGGTTATAATAGTCAATCGAGTCAACGGGTGCTGACTTATGGTCTCCGGAAGTTGGGTCACCTGAAATGGCGAAAAATGATTTTCCTTCAAAAAATTTGTTTGGGTTTCAAAAGTTGTTTTGAGCCAAAAATGATGTAATAAAATGAAAAATAAAATAATTCCAAGTTTGGGCGGCCTTATTGGCTAAAAACCTGGAACCTTCCTAGGCGGTGGAAAATTGCCTATATAAGCAAGGCTATAGTGTTGTCTTAGGTAGTTTGGGGCAATTCTAGGTAGATCTGGGTAATAATTCAAGGCTTTTTCCTATAGAATATTGTAAAGGGAATGCCCATTTGGCTTTGCATATTGTAATTCTAAAATTTGTAATTCCACATTTGTGGAGATAATAAGAAGCCCATTTTTCATTTTTGCAAATTGTTGTTGTTTCTCTATTTATGTTATGTGTTTGTGGTATTAAGGGGAGCACCCTTCATCAATTTCATTTTGTTTGTTGATGATTATACTAGGATGATGTGGGTTGCACTCTTGAAAGACAAGTCAGAAGCATTTGAGAAGTTCAAAATATTCAAAGCTAAGATTAATAATGAATTTGGACTAAAGATAAAATGTTTCAGATCAGATAGAGGAGGAGAATTCACCTCTAACAGATTCTATGAGTACTATGAAGAACATGGCATAAAGAGATAGTTAAGTGCACCTAAGACCCCTCAGCAGAATGGAATTGCAAAAAGAAGGAATAGGATCATCCTTGATACAACGTGCACCATCATGATTGAAGGAAAAGTTGCACACACCTACTGGAGAGATGCGGTCAATACAGCAGTCTACACCATCAATAGAATTCAATTGAGTCCTAGCGCTAACAAAACACCTTATGAGCTATGGTTTGGTAATGTTCCCATAGTAAAATACTTCAGAATATTTGGAAGCAAGTGCTACATCAAGAGGGATGAAGCAATAGGCAAGTTTGATGCAAGAAGTGGTGAAGGTATTTTCCTTGGTAAAGTTTATAGATGTTTCAATTTAAGATTAAAAAAGATCATTGAAAGTGCTCATGTTAAGATTGATGAAAATTTTATGGTTCAAGAAATATATCATGATTACTCACCCATGATTGAAGAAGAACCTAGACCCTCCACTAGTGAAACAATTATTGAAGAAATGTTTGATAGTATTGATGTGTTATTCAATGACCCTGAGACAAGTGAAGAAGATACTCCTAAGGGTGATGAGTTAGCATCACCTAAAGTTCCAAAGTCTACATCTAGAAATCATTCCAAGAAAGACATCATTAGAGATTAGAGCAGCAAAGTCTTAACAAGATCACAAGCAAAGAACTCAGCAGGTAGTGAAGAGGTATGTTTACTATCTCAAATTGAACCTTTAAGTGTTGAAGATGCTTGTAATGATTTAGATTTCCATGATGCTTGAAAGAAGAGCTTGATCAGATTATTAAGAATGACACTTGGGAACTGGACCAAGACCTAGTGATAAGAATGTGATTGGAACAAAGTGGATATTCAGAAACAAGATGAATGAAGATGGTACAGTAGTAAGAAACAAAGCAAGGTTAGTATGTAAAGGATATGCACAAAGAGAAGGCATTGATTATTCAGACACATTTGCACCTGTGAGAAGATTAGAAGCTATTAAGTTATTTTTAGCCTATGCTACAATCAAAAACTTCAAAGTTTATCAGATGGATGTCAAGTTAGCATTCCTGAATGGGGATTTGAAAGAAGAAGTATACATTGAGCAGCTAGAAGGATTCACCTTATCAGACAGACCTGATATGGTATGCAGATTGAAGAATTCCCTCTATGGACTTAAGTAAGCCCCTAGAGCATGGTATGAGAGACTAGATGGATACCTAACAAAGATTGGATTCAAGAAAGGAGTAGCAGACTGTAATCTATTCATAAGAGAGACATCTGAAGGTTTACTACTTGTAGCTATATTTTTTGATGACATTATCTTTGGAAGTAATGACAAACGTAGTGCTGAATTTGCTAAGGAGATGCAAAATGAATTTGAGATGAGTATGATTGGTCCTATCAAATACTTTTTGGGATTAAATGTGCAGAAGACAGAGAAAGGCATTTTCATTAATCAGTCCAACTATGTGAAAGAAATATTAAAGAAATTCAAGATGGATGATTGCAAGCCAGTAGGGACTCCTACGATAACTGGATGCAAGCTTACAAAAGAAGATGACTCACCAGCAGTTGATATAACATTTTACAAGTCTATGATTGGAAAACTTATTTATCTTACTCAGACTAGACCTGATATTTCCAATGTAGTTGCCATAGTTGGAAGATTTGTAGCAAAGCCTAAACAAAGTCACCTCATGGCAATAAAAAGGATATTCAAATACTTGCAAGGAACTATAGAATATTGTCTATGGTATCCTAATTTAGAAAATGTTGAGCTTCATGTGTACACAGATGCAGATTGGGTAGGATGCATTGATGACAGAAAGAGTACATCAGGTGGAGCAGTGTTTCTTGGTGATAGACTTGTCACTTGGACAAGCAAGAAATAGAATTGTATTTCTCAGTCAACAACAAAAGCGGATTATGTTGCAGCAGCCTTGAATTGTTCTACAATTATTTGGATCAAGCAGATGATAAAGGATTTTGGAATTTAGATTGATTATCCTATTGTTATTCACTTTGATAACACTAGCACTATCAATATGTCAAAGAACCCTATGATGCATGCAAAAAAAAAAGCACATTGACATCAAGTATCACTTCCTAAGAGAGAAAGTGGTAGAGAAAGAAGTCAAGGATGACTATGTGAGTACTAAAGATCAATTGGTAGACATGTTCACAAAGCCCTTGCCAAAGGATACTTTTGAGTATCTCAGGGAGAAGTTGGGAGTAATTCCCTTCCCTGATTCTACTTAGAGAAAGAAGGAAAGGCATTAGTCCTCAGGGACTAATGGAAGGTTGACTACTCTACCTTAGGAGTAGTATCAGTGCTTAAAATGAATGGTGTGCTTTTCCATTGATGTCAAAGGGGGAGTAATATATAGTCATGAAAAATAGAAGTAAAAAGGAGGAGTAATATACTAAGGGGGATTAGTATTCAGTTATGACAGCAGTTCAGTTGAGGAAATGGAGAATGTTGAAAAATATTGCAGCAGATGGAGGATTCATCTTTGGGGGAATTTTGAAGAGGAAATGGAGATTGTTATAAAATAAATGTTCATTTGGGTTGGTGGTGGTTTTTCATTCCACATGTTGCCATCAATGACAAAGGGGGAGATTGTTGGAGATTCGCCAGCAGGCCAGTACTGACTGTATGTTTGTCATTGATGACAACATATGGAAAGTAGCATGCATGGAAGTCTTATGTAGTAAGATTTTAGTATATGTAGCATAGACATGATATCAGCATGATATCATGGGTGCAGAGGTTAACTATTAGTACAGACAGTTATATAGCAGCTTGTGTCAACAGTGTTCCTGACAGAGTAACAGATAGTGTTCTGTGTATGGTTATCTATACAGTTATCATGGAGCCTTGCGCACTTGGATATATGTTGAATATATTCTAGTGATGTTACATTCATGGACGTAGAGTCTGATGATTAGTAGAAGTGAATTTATGCAGTCATTGTTCACCAATAGTAGTTTCTTATGTTTTCTTAGAAGAGCTGACAGAGATTATATCAGTTCTGGAGTTGCACCTATCTTTTGGGTATGTGCCCTTGGGTGTAAGCTTAGAGGAGAGTTAGTGATGTTTAGTTAAGATCACATGAATTAATTCAGCTTGAGGAGAAAGATCTAGTTGTTTTGGTAGAGCCAACAGTGTGTAGTGTGTGTCTACAATTATCTTATTGGACAGGTCCTAGAATGTTGCGTGCTTAGTAGAGCCAACTAAATTATTATTGGAGTTTTTTATAGCTTCTCTAATATGATTTCAAGGTGGTTCTAATAGGCTGACTTGATTATATCATTTAGAGGAAAGATATTTATAGGAAGTCATTTGTGATTGCTTGGGTGTGGTTCATAGTTGATTAAGCAGAGCAGAGAAGAGTGTGTGAAGTGTTGAGCCATCAGAAGAAGGTCTATGTGACCAAGTAAAGTATTTTTTCTATACATTGGAACTGATTTAGATAGTAGGTCAAAGTGCAGTTCACCAAGATCTAGATATAATGTGTATCTGTTAAACAGAAGGTTGTAGCCTTCACCCCTTTGAGCAGTGTGCTCTTGGACAGTGCATCCTCTCCCCTAACAAGGACTATTGTAAAAGACTCCTAACAAGGTTTGACCCTTGACCAAGTCTACTGTACTAAATATATTGTAAATCAACTCCTAACAGGGTTAAGGATCTTCTAACAAGGATCATAATACACTAGTGCAAAATATTAGTGGGTGTCAATTCCCACTGGGGTTTTTACCTATTTGGGTTTCCCCATTACCAAAATATTGGTGTTGTGTTCAAGTGTTCTTTCATTGTGTTTATGCTTTATGTTTAAGTATACTTAATTGGATAAAGAATTGAAACTTGTAGATAACTGATTCGCCCCCCCCCCCCCCCCCTCTCAGTTATCTCTTGGGACTATTCCTAACATAAAGACTAGAAAAACATAAAGTATTTTTCCAACAAATGGAATCTTCACAGCTGACACCTTGGTCTGAGGATACTTCTGAGTGGTTACTTGAGGTTGTTGCATGAATGATGTTCATTAATACAGGCTAACCTACATCATTCTTTGTATGATACTCGCTCTCCCTATATTTTTGGATCAGGTGCCAAGTGGGGCTCACTCTTCCTCTTCTACTTCTAGCTCCATGACAGTTGGCTTCTTCTTTTGCCTTGTATTCTTGTCCCATGCTGCCAGATCATCTTCTGAGGGCCAATTATACCCCTACAAATCCTGTAACAACTTGATCTACCTATCCCACTTGGAGTCAATGATGGCCTTAATATCTACAACAAACTTGGTGCATTCATTTTCAACCTTGATCAAGTTATCAATTATGTTATTGCACCCACTCATGTCCGAAGAGCCATCATTTCCAAGGAAGGCCTCCTATTTGATCATCACCTAGCCCATGCCTGACTTCCACTCATCCAAACTTAGTACACTTCCATCATCTTTATAAATCGAGGGCAGATACTTTCTATAACCTTGGTTAGACATGGCCAACTTGGCCTTTACCTGATTTGATTTCCCTTTGAAAAATCTTGAGGTGGCACTGACTAATCCTATCTTCTCAAAAATCTCAATAACCACTTCAGGGATATCTTGCCTATGAGGCTGCAATGCATCAATTTTTTCAAACAATGAGCTCCTCCCAGACCAAACACTAAAAAGTGGCTCCAAATTAGCCATTGCCTCATTCACCTTTTCATTAGCCTTATGCAACATGCCCACTAATTGATGGAAGGAATCCATTTTTTCCTTAATTTTCTCACATCTATGTTGCACAACATTTGATATGGCCTTTAAGGCTGCATCAAGCATTACCTTCTGTAAGTCCTCAAATGGCCTATCAGAAGTTTCTGCCACTAGCTGAGTTGCAACTTTAATTTGCAAAGTTGGAGGGGGAGCTACCTTTGATGCCTCTTCAAGATTAGCCTTTAGATCATCCAACTCCTCTTCCAGAGCCTTGATTTACATTAGCTTTAGGTCTTTGTCCTTGGCAAATTTCACTAAATTTTCAAACAGCTGAGCATATATGTTTGATAATTGGGCTATCTTTGCTTCATTGAGGTGGGAAAAATGTGTCACAGCCTTTGACACCTCAAGGTCACTAGTATTCTGGACATTCCAAATGATTTTTTTCCCCTCCATCTTATCTTCTATGCTCACCAAAGAAGGCTTTTGGGTTCTTAGGGTCGGAGACCACATTGCAACAGCTTGGGACTTAGGATCAAACCCACTTCCCCTTATCATATCTCCAATGTGCACCTCATAAGATAAACTACCCTCAGGTTGCTTTCTAATCTGATCAATGATGAAGGCAGAAGTTAGATCCCATCCAGGAGTCAAAAGCATCCTACTAGACTTCACCATTTCTCTAGCATCGTCAACAGTTATATTTTCAAGGATAGGGTCATAAGAAGTTAGAGCCCTTAAGGTCTCATCACTTGGTTCCATACCCTCTGGTAGAGCCTTAGCCACTTCTTTTTGCTTCCTCCAAATAAGAAAATTTCTAAATTCATCACTCTTGATGAATTGATCATCACTGAGGAATTCTTCTTGATACAACTCCCTTTCATCTTTTCTAACAATTCCTCCTCTTCTTTTGACACAATCTTGTTGCCCTCTCTGATTGTCTTCCTCAGATTGTGATGGTATGCATGATCACCAGGCACCCGAACAGAAGCCCTGTCAAAAGCTCTCTTTTGTTTCTTCTCCTTAGAGGGCCCACCTACCTCAAGTTTTTGCTTTTTTTGTGGTGGTTCAGGGGTATCCTCTACCTCTTGAGTGACATCAATAATAGGAGGTTCATTTGTTTGAGGTGGACTATCACTCTCCTGTGACTCATCTATAAATTATTCATAATCAGAAGTGGAATAATTCTTATCCACATCTAACTTCTCCTCAAGCATCCCTTCCAATTGACTAGACATGGCGCCATGCATGTCAATCATTCTATCAAGTCTCTGCAAATAGGGGAGATCAGGAAAAAACCCTCCAAAATCAATTTTGGCCGCCTTGAGTTGGTCCTCCAACTTAAATAAATCATAAAATTTGGTGAGCCTCCTGCCAATCTCATCTTCATCTAAGATGTTCCTGATCACATCTTCTTCATCACAGCCCTCGTGTTCTCTTATTGTCCCAATGTTGGGAACCAGTGCCATTCTTGTAGTTCTAATGAAATTTTTAGAGTCTACATATCTACAACTGCCAGAGGTCATCTTGAAATGGTTGAGCCATGCACTGATTTGAGGCAATGTCCTCTTACCAACCAAGAAATTCCCAATCTTGAATTGCCTTGGTGTAAATGTACCCTTTCTGTGAGGAGCTGTTAGGATTAACAAGGCAGAAATAACAATTATGTGCAAATATAACTAATATCAAAAAATAACAAACCACACAGAATAGAACACAAGACACACAGATTTAACGTGGTTCACCCAATCCCTGGGCTACGTCCACCAACAGCGAGTCCAATATTATTATTATCCAGTGATTACAACCTGATTACAATCCGTAATCCCTTACAGCCCAATTCTACCGCAAGTACTAAAATCATACATAATGAAAATCCCTAACCCTAAGCCATATTATACAATATTTTCCTGCTTTAGGGTTAGAATGAGTTATAAGTAGTTGGCCCAAATAACCAAAAAGTAGTCGGCCTCAAAAAAAATTTCCTTGGGGGCTACACCCCCGAACCCCTGCTCTTGGGGGCTGCCGCCCCCAAACCCCCGCTCGGGGCTCGGCCTGGCCCCGAACCCTGGCGAGGTCGGGAGGAAAAGTGTACAGTACTTTCCTGGATAGTACTTTCCTGATTAGTCACCACAAACTAACAATCTCCTACTTGGTGACTGATTAGTATCCACACTATACTAAAAAACCTCCCACTTGGAGACTGATCCTGTAGCAATACCGCTACCCACATGAGGCTCCCACTGGATTGAACCACCTTGGACTCAGTTGTTCATTTATTTTGTTCAGTCTAGAAGACCAACTGAAGCTGAACATGAGTTCAACTTCTCCCTTGTTACTACCTTTGTAAACATATCTGCTGGATTATCATCAGTATGAATCTTTTCCAGCCTTAACTATCCATCATCCAAAACTGACCGAATGAAATGGTACCGCAACTGTATGTGTTTTGTCTTTGAGTGCAAAGCAGAATTCTTGGCAAGATGAATGGCACTTTGGCTATCTGTATGTAGAAAATTATCCTTTTGTGGATGTCCCAATTCTTCCATGAAGAATTGAAGCCATATCATCTCCTTGGCTGCCTCTGTAGCAGCAACATACTCTGCCTCTGTAGTGGATAAAGCAACCACCTTTTGTAGTCGAGAAATCCAGCTCACTGTTGTCCCACCAATAGTAAATATATAACATGTAGTACTCCGCCTGCTATCTATATCTCCTGCCAAATCTGAGTCAACATAGCCTTGTACAGTAGTAGTAGAACCCCCAAAGTGTAAACACTTACTAGATGTGCCTCTCAAATATCTGAGAATCCATTTGACTGCATTCCAATGCTCAAGACCAGGGTTACTCATATAACGGCTAACGACTCCCACTGCGTGTGCAATATCTGGCCTAGTACATACCATAGCATACATTAAGCTCCCTACAGCTGAAGCATAAGGTACCTTAGACATTTTAGTCTCTTCTTCTGGTGTCTTGGGACACATATCCTTAGTCAATTTCAAATGACTAGGCAAAGGTGTGCTGACAGCTTTGGCATTTTCCATAGAGAAACGTTGCAACACCTTCTCAATATAATCAGCCTGAGATAGAGACAATTTCCTATTTTTCCTATCTCTACAAATTTTCATACCAAGGATTTGTTTTTCTGCCCCCAAATCCTTCATAGCAAAAGATTTTGCTAACTGTTGTTTCAACCCCTTAATGTGATCCATGTTAGACCCAGCTACAAGCATATCATCAACATATAAACATAAAATAATGTAGCTGTCATCATCCAACCTCTTAAAATAAACACAATGGTCAGAATGACATCGACTATATCCATGCCCATTCATAAAAGTGTCAAATTTAATATACCATTTCCGAGGTGCTTGCTTCAAGCCATATAAACTCTTCGACAATCTGCACACCAAATTCTCCTTACCCTTGACCTCAAATCCTTGTGGCTGAACCATATATATTTCTTCATCCAAATCACCATGAAGAAAAGTTGTTTTAACATCAAGCTGCTCTAAATGCAAATCTTCAGTAGCCACAATACTTAAAATAGTACGAATAGAAGTCATTTTAACAACTGGAGAAAATATCTCATCAAAATCAATACCATGTTTCTGTGCAAATCCTTTTATGACTAATCTGGCTTTAAATCTTTTCGTACCTCCATCCTCTTCTTTGATCCTGTAAACCCATTTATTCTGTAAAGCCCTTTTACCTGCAGGTAACTTACATAAATCCCATGTCTAATTTTTCAGCAAAGAGTCCATTTCATCTGTCATTGCAGACTCCCACTGAAGCTTTGTATCCACCTGCACAGCTTCATTATAACATTCAGGTTCACCAGCATCTGTTAACAGAATAGAATACAAAGATGGAGAAAATCTTTCTGGAGGTCTACTTAGCCTTGTTGACCGTCTAACACTCACTGGGGTGTGTGGTATTTTTTGTTGCTGTTGTTGCGGAGCATAAGGAACTACTGGAACATGAACTTGTGGAGTATCATCTAGTACTACATAGTCATTTTCTTTCTTCTCATGCTGCAGCAACAGATCTTTGTACAATACTTTCTCATTGAATATGACATCCCTGCTTCTTACAATTTTATGATTTTCAAAATCCCAAAGCCTATAACCAAATTCATCAATGCCATACCCAAAAAATACACATTTCTTTGACTTAGCTTCCAGCTTGGTTCTATTTTCAGAATCTATAAGTGCAAAAGCTTCACAACCAAAGGTTTTGAGAAAAGAATAACTCACCTTCTTACCACTCCATGCTTCCTCTGGAATACCACAGTCCAAAGGAGTAGAGGGGCCTCTATTGATTAAATAAACAATAGTGTTCACTGCCTCTGCCCACATATTTTTGGGCAGCCTAGCATGCAACCTCATACTCCTTGCACGCTCCATTATTGTCCTGTTCATGCGTTCAGCCACTCCATTTTCTTGTGGAGTCCTTGGTACAGTTTTCTGCCTATGAATACCATTAGAGGAACAATATTCTTCAAATTCTGTGCTGCAATACTCACCACCATTATCAAATCTGAGACATTTTAACTTTTTACCAGTCTCATTCTCAACCAAGCATTTCCATTTCTTAAAAGTTTGAAATACATCAGATTTCTAACTAAGGAAATAAACCCATACTTTTCTTGTTGCATCATCTATAAATGTAACATAATACAGAGAGCGACCAAGGGAAGATACCTAAGCTGGTCCCCATACATCTGTATGCACAAGCTCTAATCTCTCATTTTTCTTTTCCTTCCCACTCTTCACAAAACTAACTCTCTTTTGTTTTCCATAAACACAACTTTCACAGAAATCCATATTGACACATTTCAGACCAGGTAAAACTTTTTTTGAATAAAGTAATTTCATACCTTTTTCACTCATGTGCCCGAGTCTGTTGTGCCACAGTGCTGTGTCAGAATCTACAGCAACAGTTTGATGTTCTTCCTGCTCAACTGCAGCCACTGTTCCTGAACATTCATTATCTTCTGAAACAATTAAAGTAGAAGGAATAGTATGACCTGTACAAAGATATAAGGTGCCTACTTTCACACCTTTTGCTACTACTAAGGAACCTTTTGAAACCTTCCAATTTTTATCATTAAAAGTAACTGTGCAACCCTCATCACCCAGTTGCCCTGCTGAAATTAAATTCCTACTCAACCTTGGAACATGTCTTACCTCTTGTAGTAGCCAATGATTCCCATTCTGCAACTTAATCTTAATTTTTCCCTTTCCAACAATCTGACAGGGTTCATTATCTCCCAAATAAACTAGCCCAAAATCCCCTTGGACATAATCAACAAAATAACTTCTATGGGGTGTAGCATGAAATGAAGCCCCAGAATCTAAAACCCATGAATCATCAATACTTTCTAAGGACAAGAGCAAAGCATCCTCCTCGGATTTGTTACTTACCACATTTGCCTCTTTGTTTCCATCATTTTTGTCTCCTTGATCTTTCTTCCGAGACCAACAATCTTTCTTCTTATGACCTGGTTTTCCACAGTACCAGCAATCATTTGGCCCTTTAGATTCAGACCTCTTTCCCTTTGATTTTCCTCTTGATTTCCCATGATTTCCAGAGTTGTTTCCTCTATCTCTTGTTCTGCCTCTGCTTTCTATGTTCAATACACTACCCGATGTGGATGCCCCTGAGCTTTTCCTATGAATTTCCTCACTCAATATAACACCAATAACATCATCATACTTTAGGGTATTAGAACCAGAAACAGAATTACTAACAGCCATTACCAAGCCATTCCAGCTTTCTGGCAAAGAACACAAAATCAAGAGAGCCCTAACCTCTTCATCAAAAGTAATTTTAACTGAGGTTAATTGACTTGTAACTGTATTAAACTCATTCAAATGATCAGTAACTGATCCACCTTCTACCATTTTCATATTAAATAAACACTTCATAAGAAATACCTTGTTTGAAGCTGAAGGCTTTTCATACAACTTCGCTAGGGTTTCCATCAGATCTTTAGCTGTCTTTGCTTCAGTAATATTGAATGCCACCGATTGTGCCAGGCATAGACGAATACTCCCCAGTGCCTTCCTATCCAAAATATCCCAATCCTCCTGAGACATTGATTGCTCTTTCTTGGCTACTCCCTCTAATGGCCACCATAGATCCTTCTGATAGAGATAATCCTCCATTTGCATCTTCCATAACTAGAAGTTCTACCCATTAAACTTATCAACCTTCAGCCTACCCTCGTCTGCCATTTCTCCCACTTAACCGAGAGACTCTCCCACTAACTCGTGAGACCTGCTTTAGAGAATAGATGAAAGAATGAATGAAATAACCTCACTCTGATACCAGTTGTTAGGATTAACAAGGCAGAAATAACAATTATGTGCAAATATAACTAATATCAGAAAATAAAAAACCACACAGAATAGAACACAAGACACACAGATTTAACGTGGTTCACCCAATCCCTGGGCTACGTCCACCAACAGCGAGTCCAATATTATTATTATCCAGTGATTACAACCTGATTACAATCCATAATCCCTTACAGCCCAATTCTACCGCAAGTACTAAAATCATACATAATGAAAATCCCTAACCCTAAGCCATATTATACAATATTTTCCTGCTTTAGGGTTAGAATGAGTTATAAGTAGTCAGCCCAAATAACTGAAAAGTAGTCGGCCTTAAAAAAAAATTCCTTGGGGGCTGCGCCCCTGAACCCCTGCTCTTGGGGGCTACCGCCCCCAAACCCCCGCTCGGGGCTCGGCCCAGCCCCGAACCCCGGCGAGGTCGGGAGGAAAAGTGTACAGTACTTTCTTGGATAGTACTTTCCTGATTAGTCACCACAAACTAACAGGAGCTAGATGTTCTTTGTCAGTCCAAATCAACTACCATAAAAATTCTAATTGGGCAACCCTTGGTGGTACAAACTTTGGAAGTAGATGAGGGGTTGAGGGTGTGTGCTAAAATGTTGTCACACTTCTATGAATCCTTAATGCAAGAAAACTCAAGAATGAGCCCTCACAAATTGATCCATAGCTCCCTAGGCATGGAGTGCAAGGTTTTTTAAGAATGCTCTCAGCTAGAGCTATTAAGCCTATAACCTTGCTAGTAAACCATGCAATGGGAGATTCAAGGAAGACAAGGGCAAGAATGCCAATATCTCCAATGAAGCCAAATGTATGCAATGCAAAGCAAATCTATATGACAATGCAAGTTAATCTATTGCATAAAAGGAAATCTAAGCTAAGAATGAAGCTATGAAAATGCAAATACTATGCATGAAAATGAAATCTAACTATGAAGAAAGAAAGCCATGATGATGCAAGAATGAAGACAAGAAGATAGAGTGTTGATGAAGATCCAAGATGAATGCCAACAATGCTCCAAATCTTCAAACCCTAGATGCAAGAATATCTCCAAAAGCTCCAAGATGACCTAGAAAACCTGTAGCATAACAATAGCATAAAAATTTGTGTGTGCAAATGAGGAAGAGAGCTCTTCTTTTATAGGAGGTGAAAAATCAATGGACCATGGAGATTAAGAGGCAAAAGATTTAATCAACGGTGGAGAAAAAAAGAAGCTTGATCCTTGTGCACAAATATCCTCCAATAGGAAAATTAGAAGCATTTACTTTATGTTGAGCATTTACTTTATGTCCATGTGAGACAAAAAGTGCTTTTCTTTTATTTTTTATTTTATTTTTCTTTATAAATAAGAATTAAATGCTTTCTTTGTGCAACTTAGGATAAGAAGAAAAGTGGGGCTTTTTATTTAATAAAAGGGGAGGAAATTCCTTTTAATTAAATAAAGACTTAGGATAAGATGGTTAGCCCATAGAAAATAATCAAATAAATGATAGGACTAGGATTTGATCAAGAACAAGCAATTGATGATTTTAGCAAAAATGCTAGCAAGGGGCTAATAGTCTAGATGACCATTTTTAGGTGTATACAGAGGGCACCCATAGACCCTAATTATGGTGCTATTCTCTCCTAAATAGAAATCACCCCAATTGTAATTTCCCTGCCATTTATTCTCATACTGCATGGGCCTCAAAAGTTTCAAAACCCAAACTTGCAACCTCAACACATTAGTCCCCATCAAATTGAGAATTGGGTGGACTATCCAATTTTGGAAAATACAAAAATCACACTCATTGGAAGTGTAATTCTAGACCCTGAGCCAATATTGTACTGGATTGTGTTGTCCCTCAAACATGAACCTAGGCTTAAGAACCCTTCCATCCAAACTGTTGATATTGAAATACAAGATCAAGTGCATCATAAGGGAGTAATGCATGAACCTAATGGGCCTTTTATTTTCTTTGATAGATACTAGACCTTCATGCATTCTATCAATTACATACTAGATGTAATCATATTCAGTGTTGGCATGAGAATTTTGAATGTCCAGAATTATCATCAACAAATCAGCAGGCAATTTCTCTACATCTCCATCTATTCCTAGAACTCAACATAACCCATGACACAAAAAATTCATATAGAAGTTGAGGGATTTGAACTCATAAGGGGAATTCATGCTTGCAGGGAGACGAGCTATGTACTTACTTGATTTTGGAATGTGCCTAACCATTTGACTTTTTACTGAACCTATATGATTGGCGTATGTTTGCTTTTCTTTTTTCAAATCTATGTCAGTAGAGGAAGAGGAATATAAATAAAAGGCCTTCATGAATGACCCTCTATCCAAAGTCACTAAAGCAGATTGGTCACCCTTTCTAATTGTCTTGGAAATTGGGTCATACACCCTAACCAACTCAATGATTAAATCCACATCCAAAAGGACATCAGGTACAATCAATTTTGCCATCCCCAAAGCCCAAGCATTGCAAATTGGAATTTCCTTATTTCTATTATTATAAAAATAGGTGAATATAGTGTAACCTAAACTAGGAGGGGTGGTAGCATCTCTGCAATTCTCCATCAAGTCCTTGAAAGCTTCATCAGTAGCTTTCTTATTCTAGTTCGTCGGGGAGTAGCTTGAGAAATTCATCTAAGTAATTTGGTTTTCCTTTCTCTTCACCACCTTGCTCCTTGGCTTCCCCACTGGAAGATGCCATGCTCAGCTCTGGTTGACTCATTTTTATACTCTGGTTATCTTTTCAAATCTGCAATCTCTTGAACACCTTGAAAATCTCTACAAATGCTCTGATAATCTTCACAACTTCAGAAAACTTTGAACATTGTAAGCAGTGAAATTTCATCTATATATCATCAACAATTGAATGCATGTAGTTGCCAAAATCATTGCAAATTTATCCACAATCACTTTTGCATTCAATTCCGCACATTCACCAATTTCAAATCAAGGCTAACCGATACTTGGATGTTGACGGGTTGATTAAAAAACTCAGAAATAAAGTAGAAAAGAAATGATCACAGTTTAGCTTTAAAACCCTTGATCAAATCTGATTGGATAGCTTTTTACTTTATTCTAGCTTGGCGTGATACTTTTCCACATAGCAATGGCACTTAACCATTTTCCTTTAATGAGTAATTAACTGGGCCTGATTCAGAGATCCAACGAACAAAGGCTCTCGCAATCTCTGAATGAAATGTTAACCTTGGGTTAGATTTGGAGATCCAATGAACAAGCCATTTATGCAATCTCAAAATGTTTTATTAACTCATGATCTTTCTTCAAGATTTAGCAACTACCGTTGATCCCAGAGATGATCAAAGGTCCTCAAACTTACCTTTGGAACTCACCAATAACTTAATCACTATTAAGAGAATGAGCGACTGAAGGCATTCGCTAGTTCTCATAATACTTGGATCAACCATGGTCTAATTCAGAGATTTAGCGAACAAAGACTTCGCTAATTCTCACAATTCTTAACTCAACCCATCAATCATCTGGCGATCCGGTGAACAAAGACCTTTTCTAAACTCAAGCCTCTTGAACCTTGACCATAGTTCCCATCTAGAGATTCAGAGACCACCTTTATCTCTTAATCTCCAAATACTTTACTTAACTCTTGATTTATCTCACGGTTCAGCGAATAAAGGAATCTTGTAATCTCTAAATGAAATGCTTGACCATGGTTTTATTATGAGATTGGGAAAATAACCTTATTCACCAAATCTCTGAATACTTTTCTTGAATTGGGTTTGATTCTAAGATTAAGCACTGGTCATAGATCCTGAAAGCCATCAAGGGTTGTCACTGAGTCGCCCAATATTTTAAATCATCACTGCTTAATCATGAGATTTAGCGAATACCTTATTCACTGAATCACCAAAAGATTTAGACATTAGCTACTTTATTCAGAGATTAAGGGACTGGGGAAAAAATATATCTTTACCATACTTAGTCATTGAATTGCTAAATCCTTTTAGTGAAACCACCAAAATCAAGAGAACATGAGACTATTGCATAGTCACTAAATCATTGAATGCCTTATCATTTTTCCAGTCCATCATGAGATTAAAACATCACCATTGATCCCATAGATAATCAATGGTCCTCACTCAATTGCAAGAAAAATTAAGACTTGACCGCCCAATTCAGCGATTAAGAGATAACTGTTGTGCCAAGTCACTGAATGTTATGAGAAAACCGCCAGAGATCATGAGAATGGGAGACCATACAGTTGCTAAATCATTGAAGGAAAGAATAAGTATGGTTTTAACTTGGAGATTCAGCGACCAAAGGAAAACATATCATAGACTTAGACATAGTCTCCAGTTCGCTAAAAAGGAAAGTGACTTGACACATTATTATGAGATTCAACGAATGCCTAAGGGAAAGAAGAACCATGTGCAAATTGAAAATCTTAAGTGGCCAAAAAGGTAATGCAAAAAGATAAAGAACTAGGGAAAACTTAAGATACTTTGAAGGATTAACCCTACCAAGGGAAAAAAGACCTAGGGCAAGGATTTTCAGAGGAGAAACATGACAAATCTTGAACTTTCCAACCTCAAACTAGATAAAAACACTTGCAGGGACAAAAACAAAGACCTGAAGTGACATTCTCATAAAACTAGAAAATTACCTAATAGGCCCTCCTCAGGAAAGGCTATGGCCACACTGAGTGAAATCCTGCACATATGTCCCCCCTCCCAATATTTCACCACCTCCTACAGTGCAGCATCTTGATATTATTGTTGAGGCCATCTCATAGACTATTCAAGCCATTCACACCTTGAGTGATCTACTGGTTATGCAGAGTGCAGCATTTTTTCATCCTCGTGTTGATTCTTCTAGCCCTTCCACATCCTCCATGAGCTCACATGTTTGTGTGCCCCACACTTGCATTATGTGCAAGAATCTGTGCTTAGGTACCCTGAATGATAGTGATGCATATAACTACATCTTCGAGGTGGATGATACTACACAGCACACTACAGGCACTGAAGCACCTCTTCAAGATGTACATTAGGGGCATACAGAGCCATGGACTCTGACTATTATGGTAAGGGTAAACAGTTCACTTGTTACATTGTATTTAATTTTAAACATTCATATTTTTAGTAGAATTTTCTTATAATGATTTCCTACCTATTTTTTTTATGTGTTACATTTATGTTCAATTGATGAAAGAGAAAGAGATGGAACAGGTGGAGGGGTCCACACTTTCGATCATATCATTTGACCTTGACACTTCCATGGTACATATGTCTTAATGTACTCATTGGTTTCCTTTTATTATAATAGTATATGTACATGTATTTTCTAATTTTTATGATCATCTTATTACATACTGATGCAGGTGTCACCAATTTCCATTGGGGGGCAATGTGAGGGGGTTCAGGCATTTGGTGTTGACAAGGGGAAGGTAATTAAGTAATTTAGATTGTTTATGCATACATGTATACTTTTCAGTTGTGCGTACTCATTTTTAATTTACATGGTTTATTTGGAAGAGGGTGGTGTCTGATGATGTTGTGAGACCCTTTTTCCATGATAGAGTCACATGCATCTATATTCGCAGTGATAGCCCCACGGTACATATATTTCTAAAGTAGTTTGTGTGTATTTTACTATCAAGAATATACAATATGATCAAGTCATGATTTTATGAAGTATCTGTTTGACTTTATAGCTCACCCCTAGTTTGAGGGAGGTAGAATGCCAAGGGTTTGTATCGTTGATGACTCAGCCGACATTTCCTGAAGAAAGTTCAACACAAGTAAGTTTTAATGTTAATTCAGTTATTTTGTAAACATATATTTTCTACCAAGGATTTAACATTAAATAGTATAACTTGTAGATCAATATCATGTTCGTAAACATATACAGTCAGAGTTGACATTGGTGGCATTATCCCTTCACTACCACGGACATATATTAGGTCTCATGTCCACGTGAGGAGACAGAGAGGTGAGGTACATGAGAGTTCAATTTTAGTTATTTATTTATTTATTATTGTTGAATATGATTTTTATTTTTTATTTTTTATTTGTAGAAACCATATAAATTAAGTAATCTAAGTTGGGGTTTCACTTTTTTGTTTGAATGCAAGATCCATCAAAGCCAAAGAGTACTTCAAAGAGGCTACATTTTGATGATCCACCAGTACAATAGGATATCCTAGAAACATTAGTAGTTGAACTTATTATTTTGAGATGCCATATGACACATTTTAAGATGGTGTATGCCACATTATATCTAGATATGTTGATTTTGTAAATATGTACAAAATTATGGTTCATTTTGATATATATGAAACTTGATATTAATTTGTTAATTGTGTGTTCATTTATTCATTGTTAGTATGTAAATATGTTTGTGTGTATGTACTCATGTGTAGGATTTATGCCTTAAGTATATTCATGTATATTAAAGTACATTCTTCATAACCTAAATTTATGTGTATGGGCTATGTGCATGACTTAAGTGAATTCATGTGTATGCTTTATAATCTATGTGCTACATGTATGCTTCATGACTTAAGATCATTTATGTGTATTCTTTATGTGCTATGTGTTCTCACATGTGTAATTCATAATTTAAGTGAATTCAAAATTTATGTGCTACATTGTATTCATGTGTAACTGATGCTCTCAACCAAGAAAATCCTTCAAAGTTCACTTCACAAATCCAGTGATCACCTTGTCAAATCAACTCTTATGCAATATATCATTTTATAACTCTATTATACATTTGAAAGAAACTTCATTCCATGATAATAAATAATAACATTCATGTAATGATGCTTCTACATCAAGATTTTATCAAACTGTTATTGAGAAAAATAATGACCTATCATTCTAGGTACCAAACCCTCCTTTCTAAGGTCTCTAGGTCAGGGCTTGTTCAAAAAGACTCTTGCAAATCTCTCTAGATCCCCTCAATGAATCTAACACATCCCTATGGACCCAAATAGAATATATCCATCACAAAATATACTCATCCATTGGATATGTTGTTTTCTGCCAGTTTTGGGTCCGAGCCGTTACTGCAGTTTTGGTGTTGATTTTCTGCCAGTTTTTGGGTGAAACATGTGGTGTTTCTTCTTGCGATGTTCCATGTGATCAAATGAGACCTTGTTCACTTAAAATAATTTTCTTGGGTCATGTAAGGACCTAAATCCAAAGGTGCATCAATTTATATTCATTATATCATTATTTTTGGTTTAAATCTTGAGACTGGACCTATATTGTAATTAAATGCCTGACTGGCCGACTTGTGGCTTAGCTGGCCATATAAGGAGTCTAGATTTATGTATTAGGGCATAAAATTGAGATCCAAGGAGGATAATTATCAATATATATCATTGGAGGGAAAGATAGGATGTGAGTTGTAATTTTGATTTGACGCAGGGGCAGGGCAGATACAAGCAGAATCAAGCAGAATTGAGTCCACTTGAATCCACAAACAAGCCCTGCTCAGAGTTACATAATGGAAGGAATATAAAATCACATGAAATCAGTGAAAATAAATGGATATGGACAATCAACTGGCAGAAACAATAGAGAATTATATCATTTCTTTCAACATGCCCAGCTGTGAGGCCTTCTGAGTTTCGGCCTTATACAATGAGAATTATGAATTCAAAATTACAACTCGCATCCTATTTTTCTCTCCAATGATATATCTTGATAATTATCCTCCTTATATCTCCTCCGATCCTCCCTTGATTCCCTACTACATCAATCTAGACTCCTTATATAGCCAGCTAAGCCACAGGTCGGCCAGTCAGGCATTTAATTACAATATAGGTCTAGTCTGGAAGATTTAAACCAAAAATAATGCTAGAATGAATATAAATTGATGTGCCTTTTGATTTAGGTCCTTACATGACCCAATAAAATTCCTTTAAGTTTTAAAGGTCTCATTTGATCATACGGAACATTGCAAGAAGAAACACCACACGTTTCACCCGAAAACTGGCAGAAAATAGGTCCCGGGGAAAAATGGGCATAAATTTTTACTCATAATTAATTAGGGCTTGCGCTCTTGGGAAATGATATTAATTTATGTCCTCTAAAATTATTTAAGAGTGAAAAGGCTGATTCCTTATGGATCAAGGTCTCCAACATGAACAATCAGCACCAAAACTACAATAATGGCTCGGACCCAAAACTGGCAAAAAATAGGTCCTGTGCCATAATGGCCATAACTTTTGACTAATAATGAATTAGGAGCTGAAAATTTTTGAAATTATATTAAATTAGGTCCTCTTTAATTCCCTAATTTCACAAGATATTATTCTCTAAGGATCAAGGTCTCCATGGTGCGCAAACAGCCCCAAAACTGCAAGAAAATACTGCTTCGACGGCAAGGAAACAGCTCTAACTTTCAAACTATCCATCCAAAATTTATGTGCTCATAGGAGAAGGTTCCCAAATAGTTCCTCAACATAATTTAAGCTTCACATACCATGAAACCATAAAATTCAAATATTATAAAGAAAACAATAGCAAACAGGTACAGAAATCAGGAAATGTTTTTGGTTGATGCAAGATTGCTCAAAGACCCAAGATGCTCCTGCATCAGACACCTGGGGTAAATAAAGAGCTGATTTCCACATCAAGAACTACTCATATTCTAACCTAAATCATAAATATCTAACTCATCTTGTGTAATCCATAAACTACCTTCAACTGGCTTGTCTTTCCATTGAACTAGATATTCCATGTAGTCTTTTCCTCTTGTACTCTTGCCAACTCTACTATTCAAAATCTTCTCAATGTTGTCTTTGTTCTTCTTAGGATAGTCCAGATCATCTTCAATGTCATCATTTGTTTCAAATTACTCAAATATATCAGAAATATTAAATATAGGTGATATATCCATGTCCTCTAGTAATTCCACTTCATAAGCATTTCCACTGTCAAACTTCTTTAGAATCTTACAAGGTCCAAACTTCTTCATTTTTAGCTTGTTGTAGGTACCAACTAGAAATATATTCTTTTTCAAATGAATCATAACCTCATCTCCAACTTCAAAAGATTTATGTATCCTTCTCTTGTCTACTCTCTATTTATATTTCAGATTAATGTCCTCCAAATTCTTTTTAACTTCATCATGCAAAGTTCTCATGTATTCTACAAAATGATCAGCTTCAGCACTTCTTCTGGTCTCAGTAGGTAAATCTCTTAGCTTTGTGGTTCCCTTAGGATGAAATCTAGTAACAATCTCAAATGGTGTCCTCTTAGTACTTCTATTCATAGAATTATTATATGCAAACTCTGCTTGTGCCAAAATCAAATCTCAATTAGCAGGCTTATCTCCAACTAAACATCTCAACAAGTTTCCCAAACTTCTATTCACAACTTCAGTCTATCCATCTATCTGAGGGTGAAATGTAGAACTAAACTTCAAATCAGTATTCATCTTCTTCCAAAGTGTTCTCCAAAAGTAACCAATAAACTTAGTATCTCTATCTAAAACAATAGACTTAGGCAAACCATGCAATTTTACCACTTCCTTGAAAAATAATTCAGCTACATGCAATGCATCAGATGTCTTCTTACAAGGTATGAAATGAGCCATCTTAGAAAATTGATCAACCACTACCAAAATAGAATCATTACCTCTCTGAGTTCTAGGCAATCCAAGAACAAAGTCCATACTCACATCTTCCCAAGGTCTATCAAGTACAGGCAAAGGTGTGTACAATCCCAAATTCTGACTAGTTCCTTTTGCTACTTGGAAAATTATGCAATCGCTAACCATTCTCTGTACATCTCTATAAATTTGTGGCCAAAAGTATCTTTCTAAAATCAAATTCATAGTCTTATCAATCCCAAAATGTCTAGCAAGTCCACCACTATGTTTCTCCTTTATTATGTTTTCTCTCATAGATCCTCTAGGTATGCACAACTAAACTCCTTTAAACAACATGTCTTCTTGAATGAAATAATCAGTCCACTTATCACTCACTGTGTGTTCCTTACAAGATTTTCAAGGCTCTGCAAAATCAATGTCAGTCTCATACAAACACTTCAAATCATCAAAACCAAGTACCTCAACTCTCATATCTATCAGCAAACTTCTTTTTTGGCTCAAGGCATCAGCAACCTTATTTGACTATTCACTACTATGCTCTTTCATTTCTCTTGTAAATGTTTTATCATCAAAGAAGCATACTCTGACTGTGGTACAGTGACCTTCATCAAACTTTTCTATCAAAGGCAATAATACTTGTTTCTTTCCATCCATCCAAATAGTATATTGATTCAATCTACCATCATGCAAAGCTTTCCTATCATACTACCAAGGTCTACCCAAAAGAATATGACAACAATCCATAGGCATAATATCACACAAGACTTCATCATGATAATTCCCAATTTTTAATTTAACAAGGCATTGTTCACTTACAAGTAGTTTATGCTCCTTCTAGATCCAAGCAATATGGTAAGGCTTCAGATGTTTCAATATCTACAATTACAACTTGTTAACCAGCTCTTCGGATGCCAAATTATCATAACTTCCACTGTCAATGATTACCTTGCAACATTTGTCAGCGATCTTACATCTAGTTCTAAACAAAATTTTCCTCAAAATAGGTTCCTCATCAACTTCTTCATTCCACAAGATCCTTCTTAGCATTAATTTCCCACCATGTTTAGGTTCATTAGACATTTCCTCAACTTCTTCACAAGCCAAATTATTTCTACCATTACCTCCAGTCTTCTTTCCAGAGTTAGTACATTCAAAAGCTCTATGTCCTTCTTCACCACATTTGTAACAAGTACCTTTAAACCAAGATCTCTCTTCTCTTTTCCCATTATTGTTATTCCTATAGTAACCAGTATAGCTACCTCTAGAGTAATTACCTCTTTTAGTAGGTTCATATTTCCATCTTTTATCTTGTGCTGCATTGTCAGATCTGATACTTTCTCCATAAGATCTTCCTCTACTTCTCTGAAATCTGCCACCTCTTCCTCTTTATCTTTGTTTATGTTTCTTTGTCAATCTCTCTAAAGCCTTCAAAGAAAATTGGTATGCTTCTTCCACACTATCAATCTTCACATAAATGATCTCATCTTGAATAGATATCCTCAAGCCATTCATATATCTAGCCACCTTCTCAACTTCATCATCCACATGTCTAGATCTGATATCCAATTTGTAAAATTCCTTAGTATATTCTTTCACACTCATGTCCTTTTGTCTCAGATTTTTCATTTTCCTCATCAGACTAACTTGGTAGTCAGCTGGAAGAAACTTCTTCTTCATCTTTCCAAGCATCTTCATCCATGTCTTGATCTTTTCTTTTCCTCTCTTCTATCTCTTAGTTTGCAAATGATCCCACCAAAGAGATGTGTGACCTTTCAACCTTGTGACTACTATCTTAACCTTCTTATTATGAGGAGTACCTTCATACTCAAAGTACTTATCCATCTTAGAGATCCAATCCAAAAGTGCATCGGTCTCAAGTCTTCCATCATAGCAAGCAACTTCAACTACAGGTCTAGAGTTAGCCTTACACAAAACTCTCTAAAGTCTTTCCTCATCTTGTTCAATTTCAGGTTCAACATTAGGTGTTTCTTCTTCTTCATCATCACTAACATCTTCAAGATGTGCTCCTCTTCTCTGGGCTATCTCCATAGCTTCAAGCCTAGTTGCAATCTGTCTCAACATATCCATGATAGCATTATCATTTCCTCTACCACAAACCATCTTGATAATCAGGTTCCAGGAAGATCCTAACCTTCTACAAGTTATAGGTCAGATCTCAGATATTCCAGCCTACAACAAAATCCAATAAGGTTCTACACATTCCAATCCACAAGAAATAACTCACTCTGATACCACTTGATGCAAGGGGGGGCAGATACAAGCAGAATCAAGCAGAATTGAGTCCACTTGAATCCACAAACAAGCCCTACTCAGAGTTACACAATGAAAGCAATATAAAATCACATGAAATTTGTGAACATAAATGGATATGAGACAATCAACTGGCAGCAACAACAGAGAATTATATCATTTCTTTCAACATGCCTGGCTATGAGGCCTTCCGGGTTTCGGCCTTATACAATGAGAATTATGAATTCAAAATTACAACTCACATCCTATATTTCTCTCCAATGATATATCTTGATAATTATACTCCTTAGATCTCCTTTGATCCTCCCTTGAATCCATACTACATCAATCTAGACTCCTTATATAGCCAGCTAAGCCACAGGTCGGCCAGTCAGGCATTTAATTACAATATAGGTCCAGTTTGGAAGATTTAAACCAAAACTAATGCTAGAATGAATATAAATTGATGCACCTTTGGATTTAGGTCCTTAAATTACCCAAGAACATTTCCTTTAAGTTCAAAAGGTCTCATTTTATCACACGGAACATCACAAGAAGAAACACCACATGTTTCACCTGAAAACTGGCAGAAAATAGGTCCCGGGGAAAAATGGGCATAACTTTTTACTCATAATGAATTAGGGCTTTTGCTCTTGGGAAATGATATTAATTTAGGTACTATAAAATTAATTAAGAGAGAAAGGTCTTATTCCTTATGGATCAAGGTCTCCAACATGAACAATCAGCACCAAAACTACAGTAACGGTTCAGACCCAAAACTAGCAGAAAATAGGTCCTGTGCCAAAATGACCATAACTTTTGACTCATAATGAATTAGGATCTGAGCCTTTGGGAAATGATAGTAAATTAGGTCCTATTTAAGGCCTTGGGTGAGAAAAATATTATTATTTAAGGATCAAGGTCTCCACGGTGCGCAATCAGCCCCAAAACTGTAGGAAAATATTGCTCCGACAACAAGGAAACAGCTCTAACTTTCAAACTATCCATCCAAACTTTATGTGCTCATAAGAGAAGGTTCCAAAAGAGGTCCTCAAAATAATGTAAGATTCACACACCATGAAACCATAAAATTCAAATATTATAAAGAAAATAATAGAAAATAGGTACAGAAATTAGGAAATGTTTTTGGTTGATGCAAGATTGCTCAAAGACCCAAGATGCTCCTACATCATTAAAGTAAATTATTCATAACCTAAATTTATTTGTATGGGATATGCACATGAATTAATTGAATTCATGTGTATGCTTTATAATCTATGTGCTACATGTATGCTTCATGACTTAAGATAATTTATGTGTATTCTTTATGTGCTACGTGTGCTCACATGTGTAATTCATCATTTAAGTGAATTCAAAATTTATGTGCTACATTGTGTTCATGTGTAACTGATGCTCTCAACCAAGTAAATTCTTCAAAGTTCACTTCACAAATCTAGTGATCACCTTATCAAATCAACTCTTATGCAATATATCATTTTATAACTCTATTATACATTTCAAAGACACATCATTCCATGAGAATCAATAATAACATTCATGGAATGATGCTTCTACATCAAGATTTTGTCAAACTGTTATTGAGAAAAATAATGACCTATCATTCTAGGTACCAAACCCTCCTTTCTAGGGTCTCTAGGCCAGGGCTTGTTCAAAAAGACTCTTGCAAATCTCTCTAGATCCCCTCAATGAATCTAACACATCCCTATGGACCCAAATAGAATAGATCCATCACAAAATATACTCATCCATTGGAGTATATGCTCACAAAAATGACTGGTGCTGCTTCATGCACCTTCAATTAGCATTTACCACCATTTTTGGTCTCTCCACCACCATATATCCCGTATATCCCTACAACCAAACACTATTGTAAAAGACACTAGTTAATTCTTTGCCCTCAAATGCCAATGAAATGACACAATATGGACATGGAAGTGATAACAAGACAATAAATAATTAATTTATTCCATTTAAAATCACATACATATTCCACAATGCATTCAAATGACCATCCTTAGTCTCTTTATATTTTTCAATGACCATTTATGGTCATGTCCCCATTTCTCTTGGAGTAGAAACATTTGTTCATTATGGTCACAAACTGATGCTTCCATCATGTCTGGTTGGGTAGGTTTACCCTAGGAATGGTCCCACTTTGCCTCTTGACACACTAGAATGCTCGCCAACATACACAATGGTGCTTAGTGCACCTTGGGGACACTTTGGTCCAACATGTTCACAAATGTTCTACTAACTTCATGTTCAAAATGAGGTTGTCACTAGAATTTACCCACCTAATGAGAGCTAATGGTGTAGACCATTCAGTGCTAGGATGAACGGTTTGGAAGAAACCCAATGGTGCAACTTTCAACAAACCCTCACTGCAAGTTTTGACATCAAGCGAGATTGGCGTGCCAAATTCAAAAAAAATTGAATATCCCAAAAAGGAGAGAGGTTATTGAAGACCTCAAAAACATGATCTTGTAGCATCTCATATTTTTCCAATACCTCTCACAGGGTCCAAGATACGATCCTCAAAAGATCATTTCCCAATCATGCTTAGTTCACCTTGGGGACACTTTGGTCTGGTATGTTCGTGAACATTCTAGTGACTCTATGGTTGAAATGGGGTTGTCACTAGCATTTTCCTATCCAACTATAACTAATGGCATAGACCATTTGGTGCCAGGATGAACAGTTTGGAAGAAACCCATTGGTGCAACTTTCAACTAACCCTCACTACAATTTTTGACATCAAGTGAGATTGGCATGCCAAATTCAAACAAATTTAAATCTCCAAGAAAGGAGAGAGTTTATTGTACACATCAAAAACACAATCCTATAGCATCTCATGATTTTTTGATACCTTTCACGGGGTCCGAGATATGATCCTCGAAAGATCATTGCCCAATCGTGCTTAGTGCACCTTGGGTACACTTTGGTCTGGCATGGTCAAGAACATTCTAGTGACCCTATGGTCAAAATGGGGTTGTCACTAGCATTTTCCTACCCAACTGAAGCTAATGGTGTGGACCATTTGGTGCCAAGTCAAATGGTTTGGAAGAAACCTAGTGTTGCAACTTTCAATTGACCCTCACTGCAAGTTTTGGCATCAAGAGAGATTGTCGTACCAAATTTAGACAAATTTGAATCTCCCAAAAAGGAGAGATTTTATCGTAGGCCTTAGAAACATGGTCTTATAGAATCTCATGTTTTTGCTATACCTCTCATGGGGTCCGAGATACATGCCTCAAAAGATCTCTGCCCAATCATGCTTAGTGTACCTTGGGGACACTTTGGTCTAGCATGGTCATGAACATTCTAGTGACTCTATGGTAAAAATGGGGTTGTCACTAGAACTTACCTACCCAACTAGAGCTAATGGCATAGACCATTGAGTGCCAAGACTAATGGTTTGGAAGAAACCCAATGGTGCAACTTTACACTGACCCTCACTGCAAGTTTTGGCATCAAGGGAGATTGACGTGCCAAATTAAAAAAAATTGTATCTCCTAGAATAGAGAGAAGTTATTATAGGCCTCAAAAACAAGGTCCTATAGCATCTCATGCTTCACCTATACCTCTCATGAGGTCCACAATACAAGCCTCAAAAGAGCATTTCCCAATCATGCTTAGTGCACCTTGGGGACACTTAAGTCCGACATGGTTGTGAACATTCTGTTAGCATTGCAAAATTATCCAACATAAACTCTATGTTTTTAAAATTTGATGCATTTCCAAAAGAGTTTTTTGTTTGTTTAATGGTTTCCTTCAATTTTTTAAACCTTGGCCATAGTTTGCAGAGGAAGTCTACTTGTAACCTAGAAATCCCTCATTGAATATCATGTTGAAATAACCCTAGAGGTTTTCATTTTGGAAATAAACCCTAGGTCAGTTTTCTTTTCCTTCTAATTGATCATTACTTTATCAATCACTTAAGTTTCTTTTATGGCATGTTCTTTCTTTTATCACTAGACGGGGCCATAATTTCTAAATTCCTCATTTACTCAATGACCTTTTTAATTTTTCCTAAGTCTCTGTATCCTTTTCCTAAGTCCTGACATTTTATTAAACTATTATCTTCCTTGTTGATCCATGGCTGGCACAATTCCAAAATGAAGAAATTATTGAGGATTAACCATCGCGGGATCATGACAGTCGTTGATGCATTAGAGGAAAATGAATCAAAGAAAGTGGGACCAGTTAGTTGGGTTTCATATCTACCATTTGATCAAAACAATCTGACGATGTGCGTTCACTGGCCCCAATCACTAAAGAAGTTAAGGTTTTTTCATCTATACTTTAATGTAATGACTGACACAATCCCATGATGAAAAGATAATTGAAGATTAGTGATTGTAGGATTGCAACAACCATTAGATCTTCCATTTGGTAGGGTGCGACATCAGTGGGTTCGACGCATAAGTTTTCATAAAGGATCGAATATCTTTCTTTTCATCAGACAATTATCGCAATGCCTTGATGAAGAATTGAAGGAAGTTTATTGATTGTAGCATCCTGACAACCATAAAATCAACCATGAAGACATAAAGCATGATAGTGGGTTCAAATCATAGATAATTAAAGATGACTATTGGATGCTCTTGATCTAACGGTGATAGTGAAATCTAAGTATTAAGAGGGTTCGAAGGGTTGCAATTTTAGTCACCGTGATAAGTATTTAGATCTAATGAATGGTGTGAAGTTTCAATGAGAACATGCTCAAGATTTAGTGATTTTGGCATCACAACAACTGTTAGATGTATTTCAAGTAAAGATCGACAGTCCTATTGTTGGAGATTTTCCAGCAGGCCAGTACTGACTGTATGTTTGTCATCAATGACAACATATGGTAAGTAGCATGCATGGAAGACTTATGAAGTTATCTTTTAGTATATGTTGCATGTACATGTTATCAACATGATATCATGGGCGTAGAGGTTAACTATTAGTACAGATAGTTATATAGCAGCTTGTGTCAACAGTGTTCCTGATAGAGTAACAAGAAGTGTTATGTGTATGGTTGTCCATACAGTTATCATGGAGCCTTTCACGCTTGGATATATGATGAAGACATATTAGTAATGTTACATTCATGAATGCAGAGTCTGATGATTAGTAGAAGTGAAGTTATGCAGTCACTATTCACCAGTAGCAGTTTCATGTATTTATTCAAAAGAGTCGATAGAGATTATATTGGTTCTAGAGTTGAACCTATCATTTCAGTATGCACCCTTGGATTTAAGATTTGAGAAGAGTTAGTAATGTTTAGTTAAGATTGCATGAAGTAATTCAACTTGAGGAGAAAGATAAAGTTATTTTGGTAGAGTCGACAGTGTGTAGTGTGCCTCTACAATTATCTTAATGGATAGGTCCCAAAATGTGTTGCATTCTTAGTAGAGCTGACTAAATTATTATTGGAGTTTGTTATGGCTTCTCTAATATGATTTCAAGGTGGTTCTAATAGGCCTACTTGATTATATCATTTAGAGGAAAGATATTTATAAGCATTCATTTATGATTGCTTGAGTGTGGTTCATAGTTGATTGTGAAGAGCATAGCAGAGTGTGTGAAGTGTTGAGCCATCAGAAGAAGGTCTATGTGACCAAGTAAAGTGTTTGTGCTATACATTGTAACTGATCCAAATAGTAGGTCTAAACGTATTTCACCAAGATCTAGATATAGTCTATATCTGTTATTCAAAAGGTTGTATCATTTTCCCCTTTGAGTAGTGTGCTCTTGGACAGTGCATCCTCTCCCCTAACAAGGACTATTGTAAAAGACTCCTAGTAGGGTCCAACCCTTGACCAAGTCTACTATACTAAATATATTGTAAAGAAACTCCTAATAGGGTAAAGGATCTTCTAACAAGGATCATAATACACTAGTGTAGAATATTAGTGGGTGTCAATTCCCACCGGGGTTTTTACCTATTTGGGTTTCCCCGTAACCAAAATATTGGTGTTGTGTTCAAGTGTTCTTTCATTATGTTTATGCTTTATATTTAAGTATACTTAATTGAACAAAGAATTGAAACTTGTAGATAACTGATTCACCCCCCCCCCCTCCCTCTCAGTTATCTCTTGGGACTATTCCTAATAATTAGTATCAGAGCCAAGTGCCTTGAAGAGAAATTTTAACAGCTTGAGGTTGATCAGATGGTATTCTTCAAAAAAGAAAGTCCTAAGTTTGATGGAGAGAATCTTGACTTAGGACTATCAAAGCAGTCAAGATTCCTACCTTAGAAGACCTTGCAAAGGATGATGCTACTGATAAGCAAAAGGAATTATTCCATTAGAATGCAATAGCCAAAGAAGCCCTTATCAGTGCCCTATCTGATAGTGAGTTTTCATAAATAAAGAAGGTAGATACAGCCCAAAAAATATGGAAGTACCTAGTAGACATATTTGAAGGAGACAAACAAGAAAAGGATGCATGCAAAAAGACATGGAAGAAAAGATACAATGCATTAGAGATACTACCTGAAGAAAACATTAGAGCTTACAATCAAAGGATCAATGAAGCAATTGTTGGAATCGGGAAAAATGGTGGAGAGATCTCAGAGGAAGACATTATGGACAAATTGATGACTACTCTCACTCCAGAATATGAAAACAAGATCAACATCCTTGATGAGACCATGCAGCTTATATCAAATTTCAAGAGAGAGACCTTGATTAGCAAAATCTCCGCTTTTGAGATTTCAAGATTGAAGACAGAACCTAAAAGTGAGACAGCCTTCAAAGCAATAGTTCATGGTAAGAAATCTACAAACACTTATGGTAATTTTGATGATGATGAAGAAGAAAAAAACACTAGATGATTTCATTTCTATGATTTCCAAAAAAGAAAAGAAAGGAAAAGGAAAATATGAAGGTCAATTTCCATTTAAATGTTTTTCATGTAATAAGATTGGTCACTTTTCATCTAAATGTCCCTTAAGAGCTAGAAAGTTCAAAAATGACTACAAGCCTAAATACTCTAAGGAATGTTACTATGTCAGAGATTTAGTTTTAGATGATGATTCAGCTAAAGAAGAAATTGGATTTATTGCTATCATAGAGAAAATGAACAATAAGATAGATTATGAAGATGAGAAAGAGAAACAAGGGCTAGCATTGATTTCACAAGCTGATATAAGGACAGACTGAATTATAGATAGTGGTTTTTCACATCACATGAAAGGTGATAAAGACATATTTGTTCATCTGGACAAATACAATGGTGGCATGGTTATATTTTGAGATAACACTCCTAAACCCATTGTTGGTTGAGGAGCCATCACCTTGGATGGAAAGAATAGTACTGATGATGTTCTTTATGTTGATGGTTTGAAACATAACCTACTAAGTGTTGGACAGTTACTTGACAAAGGTTACAGATTGGAATTCAATGGAAACAAGTGCATCATTAACAACAAAGAAGGAGAAATAATTGCATCAGGATCAAAGACTAAAGGTAATGTTTTTTAGCTTAATCTAGAAGCAAGTTGTTTTGTTGCTAAAGTAGATGAGAGTTGGTTGTGGCATAAAAGACTATGTCATATCAATTTTGATAACATAGTTAAGATAAGCAATGTAAAGGTAGTAAGAGATCTACCTAGCATAGCAAAGCCAGTTGATACTATATGCAGGGAATGTGTGATGGGAAAGCATGTGAGAAACTCATTTAGGAGAAATCTCAATTTAGCAGAGAACAAGTTGGATCTGATTCATACAGACCTATGTGGAACAACTCAAACAAGATCATACTATGGTGAAAGGTATTTCATTTTGGTTGTTGATGATTACACTAGAATGATGTGGGTTGTATTCTTGAAAGATAAGTCAGAAGAATTTAAAAAGTTCAATATATTCAAAGCTAAGGTTGATAATGAATTTGGACTTCAGATAAAATGTCTGAGATTAGATAGAGGAGGAGAATCCACCTCTGATGGATTCTATGAGTACTACAAAGAACATGGCATAAAGAGGCAGTTAAGTGCACCTAGAACCCCTCAGCAGAATGGAATTGTAGAGAGAAGGAATAGGATCATCCTTGATATAGCGCACACCATCATGATTGAAGGAAAAGTTTCTCACACCTATTGGAGAGATGTCATCAATACAACAGTCTACACCATCAATAGAATTCAATTGAGACCTGGTGCTGACAAAACACTAGATGAGCTATGGTTTGGTAATGTTCCCACAGTAAAATACTTCAAAATCTTTGGAAGCAAGTGCTACATCAAGAGGGATGAAGCAGTAGGCAAGTTTGATGCAAGAAGTGATGAAGGTATTTTCCTTGGTTACTCTACTAAAAGTAAAGCTTATAGATGTTTCAATTTAAGATTGAAAAAGATCATTGAAAGTGCTCATGTTAATATTGATGAAAATTTTATGGTTCAAGAAAGATATCATGATTACTCACCCATGATTGAATAAGAACCCAAACCCTCCACTAGTGAGACAGTTATTGAAGAAATGTTTGACAGTATTGATGTGTTATTTAATGACCCTGAGACAAGTGAAGAAGAAACTCCTAAGGTTGATGAATCAACATCACCTAAAGTTCCAAAGTTTACATCTAGAAACCATTCCAAGAAAGACATCATTGGAGATCAGAGTGGCAAAGTCTTAACCAGATCACAAGCAAAGAACTCAGCTAGCAATGAGTTAGTATGCTTACTATCTCAAATTGAACCCTTAAGTGTTGAAGATGAATGTAATGATTCAGATTGGCATGATGCTATGAAAGAAGAACTTGATCATATTATTAAGAATGACACTTGGGAACTGGACCCAAGACCTAGTGATAAGAATGTGATTGGAACAAAGTGGATATTCAAAAACAAGATGAATGAAGATGATACAGTACTAAGGAATAAAGCAAGGTTAGTATGTAAGGGATATGCGCAAAGAGAAGGCATTGATTATTCAGACACATTTACACCAGTGAGAAGATTAGAAGCTATTAAGTTCTTTCTAGCTTATCCAACATTCAAAAACTTCAAATTTTATCAAATGGATGTCAAGTCAGCATTTCTGAATGGTGAATTAAAAGAAGTATATATTCAGTGGCCAGAAGGATTTACTCTATCAGACAAACCTAATATGGTATGCAGATTGAAGAAAGCCCTCTATGGACTTAAGCAAGCCCCTAAGGCTTGGTATGAGAGACTTGACGGATATCTAAAAAAGATTGGATTCAAGAAAGGAGCAGTACATTGTAACCTATTCATAAGAGAGACATTTGAAGGACTACTACTTGTAGCTATATTTGTTGATGACATTATCTTTGGAGGTAATGACAAACTCAGTGCTGAATTTTCTAAAGAGATGCAGAGTGAATTTGAGATGAGCATGATTGGACCTATCAAATACTTTTTGGGATTGAATGTACAAGAGACAGAGAAAGGAATTTTCATTAATCAATCAAAGTATGTGAAAGAGATATTGAAGAAATTCAATATGGATGATTGTAAGCCAATAGGGACACCTATGATAACTAGATGCAAGCTTACAAAAGAAGATGACTCACTAGCAGTAGATATAACATTGTACAAGTCTATGATTAGCAAACTTATTTATCTTACTCAGACCAGACTAGACATTTCCAATGCAGTTGGCATAGTTGGAATATTTGTAGCAGAGCCTAAACAAAGTCACCTCATGGCAATAAAAAGGATATTTAGATATTTTCAAGGCACTATAGAATATCATCTATGGTATCCTAATTTAGAAAATGTTGAGCTTCATGTGTACACTGATGTTGATTGGGCCGGATGCATTGATGATAGAAAGAGTACATCAGGTGGAGCAGTGTCTCTTGGTGATAGACTTGTCACTTGGACAAGGAAGAAATAGAATTGTATTTCTCAGTCAACAAAAGAAGTAGAGTATGTTGCAGCATCCTTAAATTGTTCTAAAATTGTTTGGATCAAGTAGATGATAAAGGACTTTAGAATTCAGATTGATTATCCTATTGTTATTCACTGTGATAACACTAGCAATATCAACATGTCAAAGAACCATGTGATGCATGCAAAGACAAAACACATTGAGATCAAGTATCACTTCCTAAGAGAGAAAGTGGTAGAGAAAGAAGTCAAGGTGGACTATGTAAGTACTAAAGATCAGTTAGCAGACATATTCACAAAAACCTTGCCTAAGGATACTTTTGAGTTTCTCAGGGAGAAGCTAGGAGTAATTCCCTTTCCTGATTCTGCTTAGAAGAAAGAAGGAAAAGCATCAGTCCTAAGGGACCTATGGATGGTTGACTACTCTACTTCTAGAGTAATATCAATGCTTAAACTATTTGGCACCCTTTTCCATTGATGTCAAAGGGGGAGTAATATATAGTCATGAAAAACATAAGTAAAAGGAGGAGTAATATACTAAGGGGGAGTAGTATTTAGTTATGACAGTAGCTCAGTTGAGGAAATGGAGAATGTTGTATAATATTGCAGTAGATGGAGGACTCATCTTTGGGGGAGTCTTGAAGAGGAAATGGAGAATGTTATAAAATAATTATTCATTTGGATTAGTGGATTATTTCATTCCATATGTTGCCATCAATGCCAAAAGGGGAGATTGTTGAAGATTTGACAGCAGGCCAGTACTGACTGTATGTTTGTCATTGATGACAACATATGGTAAGTAAGTTAGCTTTTAGTATATGTTGCATGGACATGTTATCAGCATGATATCATGGGTGCAGAGGTTAACTATTAGTATAGACAATTATATAGTAGCTTGTGTTAGCAATGTTGCTTACAGAGTAACTGGCAATGTTCTATGTATGGTTGTCTGTATAGTTATCATGCAGCCTTGTGTGTGTGGATGTATGATGAATACATATTATTAATGTTACATTCATGGACACAGAGTCTGATGATCATGAGAAGTGAATTTATGCAGTCGATATTCACCAGTAGTAGTTTCCTATGTTTGTTCAGAAGAGCCAATAGAGATTATATTGGTTTTGGAGTTGCACCTATCCTTTCAGTATGCACCCTTGGATTTAAGCTTGGAGAAGTGTTAGTGATGTTCAATTAAGAGTGCATGAAGTAATTCAGCTTGAGGAGAAAGATACAGTTATTTTGGTAGAGTCGATAGTGTATAGCGTGCGTCTACAATTATCTTATTGGACAAGTCCCAGAATGTTTTGCATGCTTAGTAGAGCTGACTGAATTATTATTGGAGTTTTTTATGTCTTCTCTAATATGATTTCAAGGTGGTTCTAACATGCCGACTTGATTATATCATTTAGAGGAAAGATATTTATAGGCAGTCATTTTTTATTGCTTGAGTGTGGTTCATAGTTGATTGTGAAGAGCAGAGCAGAGTGTGTGAAGTATTGAGCCATCAGAAGAAGGTCTATGTGACCAAGTAAAGTATTTGTGCTATACATTGGAACTGATCTAGACAGAATTTCTAAGTGTAATTCACCAAGATCCAGATATAGTGTGTATCTGTTATTCAGAAGGTTGTAACCTTCGCCCCTTTGAGCATTGTGCTCTCGGATAGTGCATCCTCTCCCCTAACACGGACTATTATAAAAGACTCCTGATAGGGTCAAACCCTTGACTAGGTTTACTATACCAAATATATTGTAAAGAAACTCCTAATAGGGTAAAGGATCTTCTAACAAGGATCATAATACACTAGTGCAGAATATTAGTGGGTGTCAATACCCACCAGGGTTTTTACCTATTTCGGTTTCCCTGTAACCAAAATATTGGTGTTGTGTTAAAGTGTTCTTTCATTGTGTTTATGCTTTATATTTAAGTATACTTAATTGAACAAAGAATTGAAACTTGTAGATAACTGATTCACCCCCCCTCTCATTTATCTCTTGGGACTATTCCTAACACCTATTTTAAACTTGATAAATTTTGGTGCAAAAGCCAATTTGCCTGTTAAAGTAAATTCTTTCAAATTCTCAGAGAATTTATGGCCAGATCATGTGGAATGAACTGTCAAGAATTAATGATTTTGATACACGATATATTTTTTGAATGCTTCATTTATAAAAACCAAAGCTACAGAATTTGTAGGATATTTGGTGGAGAAGGAAATTGCAGAGCGAATTATCATTTTTTGAGAAATTGTTAAAACTGGTGAGTACTTTGTGAATTATTGTCTCCTTGCTATTATTTGTCTACAATTCTTGTCAAAAAGGTCCTCTGAGGTACTATATCAAGAATGGTCCTCTAAAGGAATTTTTCAATAAATTTGGGGGTCTAATTGTAGTAGGACCAAATACACAAGAGCCATTCAAAATGGATTACTTTAATCTCAAAGAAAAGGGTGTATATTGGTCATTGTGCCAAATTTTTGGAGAAGATGCTCAAGAAGAGATGCCAATACATTATATGTTTATGATGGCACAAATTTTACACCCATTCTTGGCTGTCACTTTTGAATTTTCTCCTCTCTTGGTTGAATTAATTCATGATGGACTAATAGGGATCCAAAAAGCCAAAGATGATACACCCTTTTGCTGGTATACCCTGATGATGTACATGTTTCTATATAAAGGTGCAGATTATTTTGAGAAAGGAATGGACCTAATGAAGTAGAAGGATGGTGAAGAAATGCTAGTCTAGTTATGGAATCTCAATATGTCTTGGGATATAAATGAGACAAGTTTTGTTACTTTTGATAAGTGTTTTTCATCAAGGCTTAGGGCTTTGTTGTTTTAGAAAACCCAAGAATCCCAAGGGTCTTGTTAGATTTTCTCATACCTAAACAGTATGTCACTGACATCAAGATTGTGCACAATTGGGGTGATTTTATTCTTTACCTAGTATCTACTATATTTAGGGTGTATGGCTTCAAAGGGACTCCTTTCATACTACCATATTAGGTCCCTATCAAGATTGGGATAGCAAATATTTTAAGACAAATTGGAGGGTTACAGGATATTGCCCTCATAGGAAGAGGTCAAGGAACAATTTTTCCTACTATCACAATAGCCCACCAGTTTGTAATCACAAAGGGTGGATGGTCTCATATGGAAAAAAATTTAGAGCCATATCACATGGCCACTTCAATTGCTAGGTCATCTGATTCAGAAGTTTTTTATAATGATATGTTCAAGAAGAGGACTAGGTGCGCCTCCATGGATCATATTTTTAGTTTTCTTGAGGATATTATCAGAAATGTTTTTGATTTACAAGAGTAGGAGATTAGGAAGGAGAAATGGCTAGTGTATATGAAGACACTAGATTTTGTTCACCATTTTGTTAGGGACTATGATCATTCAAAAGATTTTAAGCCTTTTGAGAAAAAGATAGAAGCTCTTATGAGCCATTTTGAGGGTATCATCCAAACCCTAAATGAGAAAAAGGAGAATGTGATGCAAACTGAGCCAAAAAGGGCTAATTTTGTTTAAAGTAAGCTTGCATTTGCTAGGATGGTACCTTTGAGTACATATATTGTACAAAAGAGAGTAGGATATAGTGTGGTAGTACCAGGCCCAAGTAAACAAGAAAGAACTAAAAGGGAAGAGAACATCCCTTCCACTTCTAAGGAAGTTGAGATGCAAGTGAAAATGGGGGAATCTCCTAGGTCACCACAAAATCAACCAATTGAGATTAATTTTGATTCTCCACCTCCACCAAAGAAGAAAAGAATAGAAGAAAGGCCAACAAAAATTGAGGAGGAGTACTTTCCTACCCAATCACCATTAAATCTTGTTGATCATTATGAGGTGGCAGAGCAATTGCAACAATTGGGTAGCTTGGGTCAAATCTGCATGACCTATGAAGAAATAAATGAGAGAATGCTAGAGTCACCCAAAGAAGTAGAATCAGATCTAACTGTAGGGGAAATGGTTGGAAAGGAACTAGATCCTATTACCAAGAAGGCATGTGATGAGTTCCTTGTAGATGATGCCTTTGTTAAGGTCGGGGCCTTTATACAATTCTTGTGGAAATTACATATAAATCAATTCAAAGAAACCTATGAAAAGAGACATGAGGAAAACCCATAGAAGGACCTCACAATCATAGAGGATGAAGAAAGGAAGGAAATGACAAAAATATTTGAGAAGATTACTCCAGAATAAGGGAGGGAACTGGTAAGGAATACATGAGTTCTCATTCTCCCTAAATGGGATATTGCTTATGCAATAGTCCTAGATGCTATTAGAAAACAAATTACACTAACTCACAAGACCATGGAAGAGGAAGAACAGGCAATTAAAGGTGTCACTTTTAGTGATGACCATCAAGCCTTGGTCATGTGGTCCCTAAAGAAAAATGAAACAAATAAAGGGAAACAGATTGTTAGGGGTGACCTCTCAGGAAGCCTCCTAGTGCAAAGGGTTAGTGAGACTTCAATTGTTGAAGCATCAGGTATGGCCTTGGAGACAACTAAACTTAGCATGAAGGTGTCAGAGAGGGAGGCCAAGGAGAAAGAGGAGCTCACATTGAAGCTTGAGATAGTGTTAAAATCTTATGGCAAAATGAAGAAGGAGATCAGTGAAAAAGATAAGTTGATAATAGAATTGAGAAAGAGGTTAGGAGAGAGAGGCCCAATCTAGGTGTATGACCAATGGCAAATTGCCTCCTCCCCTTCTATCCCTCCTTCATCCAATCCTATAGTTGAATTCCCCCCTTTCCCCTCTTCCTTCATCTATTGATGAAGACAAGTTAACACAGAGAAAAATACTAGAAAATTAAAGGTGGGACCTTATGGAGAAGGCAAAGAAATTGAAAAGTGAAGGACAACTCTTTGATTAGGGAAAACTAGAAGTGTCTATGAAGTATGAAGAAAAGGTAAGAGACACAATTTTTCATTTTGTTGAGGGTGTTGAACCAAAAGGAATTTATAGGGTTAGAGAAGAACTAATTAAAATTTTGAATTCTTTTAAAGAATAAATTGCCACTGTGGACCCAATTTTGGATAGGTGGGTTGCCAGAAGGGATAAGTTAAAATTATTTTATTCTTTGATTAAAACTCAATAGGTTGTAAATGAACAATTAAAAAGTACTTACAAATTTGTTAAAACCCTGGTGGAGTTTGCAATAAAAGGGAGAATGTAAAGAGGAATGCATCTATTTTAAGGGGAAGATACTACCAGGACTATTTTCAAATATTTCCCGGTCTTTTCAAGAAGAATGGAGACATTAAGGAAAAAAGGGTATGGTTAGAACAACTTGATGATGAGTTGTCAACAAGAATTAGTAGCATTTTAAATGCAGACATTAACATTCTTTTTGTAAAAATAATTGAGGTTTTGGAGGATGCTAGAGTACACTTTGGATCCTTAAATAAAGAGGTCCAGCAGGTCAAATTTGATTGGGATCTTTTGGTACAGAAAAGAGATGAGGTGGTGGCTTTCCATTGGCCTAGTGAAGAAGTTAACATGTCTTGGAAAGCTACATATTATTCAGAGGATACAAAGACTGAGGAGGAACCCACTGAGGCTACCACATATGGCACTTCTTGAGCCCCTTGAAGAAAAGTCAACTTCATTAAGATCATGTATAATTTTGAATAAGAACAAAAGAAACACTTGGCAGAAATGGAACTAACTTTGGAAGTTGTTGCAGATTTTGGTGCACAAATTAGTGAGCAATTTTGTGAGATGTAACAAAAATATGTTTTATTTGTCAAACTTTTGTCTCATATGTTGTCACTTTTGTCTTTTCCTAAATGATCTGTAACTTGTTTTCAATCCTTATTTTCTATAAAAGGATTTCCAAGATCATTTTGAAGGATAGGAACTTCAATATTTTGCTTGCAAGTTCTGAGTCTAGGGTATAGCAGACTGTATTAGGTCAAGTTGTTTATGTAAAAAAGAAAGTATTACTAGTTTTTAGCCAATATTTAAGTGGCTTATATTCTAAAGCATTGTGTATACATTAAAAACAATTCAATAAATTTAAATACAAAATACAGGGTTTACATCTCTCCTGTGTGTATTATTTTTGAGTTATGAATTTCCATATTCATTGCATGGAATTTCTCTATGTATGTGTTGTCATTCTTAAGCTTTGATCTAGGATCAAACTAAATAAGCTTTGGATATAACATTGATTCTCTAGGGTTTGCATAAGGATATCAGTAAGTAGTATGAATCTAGGAATTCTTTGATCAATATTATCACAAGGTGGTAGTGTTTGTAGGATCCTAAATCATTAAATTAAATTTTTTTTCTGTATACCTTACTTTGTAGTAAAATATTTCCCAATGGATAAGGCAGTGGCCAAGAATGAGCTTATTTTATAGTAATGTCTGCTTCATGGAGTTTTTTGTATTCCTAATATTTGATATAAATCTATCAAGATCTTTAGGGTATTGTGACTTGCAAGTTGTGTCCTATCAAATGGTAATGGAGAATCAATAAATGAGTGGTTATCATTTAGTATTTTCTTACCATCTATCTATTGTATTGAAATCTAGTCCATGATTGTTAAAGTAAAGTTTGTTTTACTAGATTAGGAGCACCCTCCTTGGTGTTGCAGAGCGAGAAGTGCAAAGAGAAGTCTTGTCCCTATAGTTGGTCCAGTCATCTTAGAAATTCATATTTGGATTTAACCCCTCCTTAAAACCTATAGATGTATTGGTTGCTACCATAAGCATAAAGTCTAGTTTGAGGAACCAACACGTTCTAGTGACTCTATGATCAAAATGGGGTTGTCACTAGCATTTACCCACCCAATCAGAGCTAATGGCATAGTTTGTTTGGTGCCAGGATGCAATCCTTCAACACTATCCCTTCACCCCAGGGAATCACAATTTTACTTTGGACATATTTGACCAATTTTGACTCAATGACTCCAACTATTACATTATTTGACAATACAAATGTACATGGAATTAAGACAATACAAATGTGAGGATACAAAATCAAGATGATACAAATATAAGGATACAACATTCATAGTAAGGAATCACAATTTTTGCACTTTACATGGCCTTAAGATGATATAAATGTGGGCTCTTAATATTTGCAAATCAACCCCATGAGCACTTTTATATTTCAAAATTTGCATCTAATACAGATGATGAAGCTCATTTTTGTTTATATATACAAAATTTTGCATCTAAATATGCACATTACAATTTATTTTTGTTTTTATATACAAAATTTGGCATCTAAATATGCACATTTTTGTCGATTGTTGTTTTTATATAAAAAATCTTAGATACACAACTCTATATCAAAAATAAGTGTCCTTTTCACTCCTAAAGTGTATAATTTTAACACATGGTACTTGATGACATCTACATTCCAATCCCTACATTCAGAAGGCATAAGAAAATTTAATAGAGAATATAAGAAGTTTATATAGGTTGACAAAAATATTATGAATGTATAAGTAACTAAACGAACCAAAGAACATGACTAGCCAATGCATAGTGACGTTCACCATCAAAAAAGATGGGATAATCAAATGCACACCTCAATCTTCTATATCTATCATATATGTATCCAACTTCATTTACAATCCACATCCAAAACAAAGTTTATTGGCTCAAACAAATAAAGCAGGAAACTACAATTAATTTATTGAATGTAATCATAATAAACATGGAAAACCTTGCAGTGAGTTGAACTTACCTATTGAAGTGTGCCTAAAGGGTCATCTCTCTACTTGAGGGTATTCAATATTTCTTCATGATCAACAGTACTAATAGTCCAAAGTTCCTTTGTCTTTGGTTTTCCTTGATGTTTCAACAACTTAATATTGGCTACTATAACAAGGTGTGAATACATGAGAATGGTTTTGTGCTTCTCATAGTCTTCAAATGCAGGAATGCCATTATTTCTAATCATATATGTGTGCAACCATGTTGTCGCAACAACATGTGATCATTTTGGATATGTGAACATATCATCATCTATCGTCAGTTGTGCAAGTTCCTACTTTCCTCGTACACAATGTGCTAACCAGTAATCCAATCTCTCATCATTCCCTTATGGTGCAACCAATGCAAAAATACATCCTAGCTATAGAAGATCTGAAAGATGGTCATAGTCAAGTGAAAAATCCATGTCATCATTTATTACAAAGACTGTGACAGTTAAAGGAGTTAGATAATGTGGAACCCACGTATCAACCCACTCACTTGACTCACACTGATCCCAATCACACCGAAAACACCTCAGACAATAACAAGCCAACTCTCATGTCCAAATGGTCCATGTACTAGAAAATTTGAGCTTTGAAATGAATGCATTTTGTAATTTTATATATATATATATATATATATATATATATCCCTCTCCCTCTCCCTCTCCCTCTCCCTCTCCCTCTCTCTCTCTCTCTCCCTTAGGTATTATTGAACATATAATATAAATATTTTAAATATTTAATACTAATATTGTACTATTATACAATAGAGAAATAAATAATAATAATAATATAATACAATAGTAATATAAAAAAATTTATAATAATAATGCTATGATATTATCATTTAATATTAATATAAAATAAATTTTGTAATATATAACTTAAAATTGAGAAAAGCAGTCAAGTTGAAATGTTGACTTGGGTAGGAGATATCGGATATCTGATATTATCAGATATCTGATAGTTATCATATATTCGACATTATTGGATATCCGATTAGGCTTGGTATTTTCCTTAGGCAATGCCAAATGTGAATGGTCAACCCAAAAGACGTGTTCACCATATTTTCTTTGATCTCTAGACTTCGACCATGTAGCTGATGAACTTTTTTTCACCCAAAATTGATGAAATGAAAAGGGTATCTTAAAGACATTATCAACTTTCCATCAATATAATTGCTATCAAATTTTGAGTTCAGTAAGTGATTATTACTTATTTTTAATTGAGTTATCTTTAAAGTCCTAATTGATAGACCGATTGAAAAATAACTATAAATTTCAAACAGTTTAACATTTTTGAAATCTGAAACATGCATCACATTCTATGCTTCACCTAATATAAGAAAAAAAAATTCAATTTTGTAAAGTTTAGACTTAGTTAAGGTGGTCAGACACGAGAGTTTTTTTATTCTGAATAATTTGTAGCATAAAATTCATAATTAATTATTTATTCAGGAAAAAATTACACAAAAATATGTGTCACATATGGGCATGAGTCTACTACTTATATATATAATCTTGTGAAAATATATCATGATTTGATTTTGATTAAGGTGGTCAGACATACACGTACTTTTTATCTTTTTCCTAAAAATTTTGTACTACTGCATTGCAATCTAAAATTTTGAATAGTTAGATTAATTTTTTTTCAAAAAAGGGCTAGTAGTTTAGAAACTGCATTTAATTTCCTATAGATTATGTTCTTACAACTTTTTCACATAAGGTTGATAAGATGTTCAACTTTTTACGTCAAGTTGACTAACCCTGATTTTCTAATTTTTCATTGTCACTTAAGGCCATAGCTTGGTATACCCTAATCCTGCACATACCCCTCTTCTGAATAATGTCATGTACTCTTGTTTAACCTTCTCTTTTTATTTCCCATCACAAGTTGCAAAATTATTCAACCAAATTTTGACAAAATTAAAAAAAAATACAATTTCAAAAGTCTTCCTTCTCCAAAATGCAAATTATTTTACAGCTTTCAAATTAATGAGATGAGAAAAACATACATTTATTTATATGTAATCGTTATTAACCCTAAACGACACCAAATAGGCTGACATAAGTTTCTATTGAAAGTCACTTAGTAAAAAGTTAAATTGACTCTAAATCAGAAAGTACTTTCGATAGAAATTACTTTCAATCAAAAGTAAAAAGTTTCTATCGAAAGTACCTGATTAGGTCCTGTTTGAAAAGTTTGAAGAAATTCTGAGAATTTCATGGCTTTGGGGCTCAAGGGAAGGGATCAAATGGAAAAATAAGGAGACTTCCTTTTGTATAGCATAAGTACTCGGAACAAGCTTTCTAATTAATGATTATAGATTTGACAATTTTAGAATTTATTATGTATATGGTTTTTTACGTTAATTGAATGTAGGTTTTTTATCAAATATAAACCTCTGAGTTTGACATTAACTAAAAAATAGTAGAAAAGAGAATTTTTTTTTGAAAAATAATAGTACCCTCTGTCTTCGAGTCTACTTGCTATCAATTTTTTATTTTTGAAATTAGATAAATACACAAGTTATAAGGTATGTAGTTAAGGTATGTCAAAATTACAGTTTAGTCAGCTTCAAACATTAATAAAATATGCAATAATCATGATAATGTTTTCAATCCAATTTCATACCCTCTGTATGGATGTTACAAAACTAAATTAGAAAGAATCGCATTCATATCTATTTTAGAAAAAAAGTTATGCTCTATGAAAATAATGTTACTCTTTGAAAATGACATTTTCAGTACAATACCAGTTTTCATGGGAGAAAGAAAAAACTATTCAAATAAGTTCAATATATATATATATATATAGAAAATCCTAAAAGACTCCAATTTACTTCATCCTTCGATTTCAAATAATTTAACAGCTATATGCATCTGAATCTAAAAGTTTTTTTTCAAAATGTAGAGTTCAGTGTCCGTTCAGGCAAAAAAGTGTAACCCGCTATTGTGGGTTCACCCATGTATGTATGTATGTATATATATACTTATATATGTATATGTACACACACATATGTATATATGTATGTATGTATGTATGTATGTAAGAGAGAGTGAGAGAGAGGATAATTATTGAGGGGGACATGTGAGAGAGTGTGAGAGAGAAGGGGTAGAGGGTGAGAGATATGAGGTAGAGATATATGGTAAATAAGGGGGAGAGAGAGAGAGAGAGAGAGAGGATGGGATGGGATGAGGTTGTGATATGAAGAAGGGAGATTGGATAAGTCTAAGGGGGGAGAGATGAGGTAGAGAGAGAAGGGGGAGATAGATGAGGTAGAGAGAGAAAGAGGATAATTAGGTTGAAATAGATGAAGATGGTATGGTGAGATGAGCGAAGGGAGAGAGTGATAGATAGGGGTTGATTAGGGGGAGAGATATGGGATGGAGATTGTCTTAGGATGTCTTAGGGGGTCCTTAGTTCCTTGAGTGGTCCTAAGGGGTTGTGATGTGTAGGGTCATGGAATATAATAATAGGTCCTAGGATATATTAATGGGTCCTAGGGGATCCTAACATACATTAATGGGTGTGAATGAGTCCTAGAACACAATGATGGGTAAAAAGGTATCCTAGGATACATTAAGGGGTCCTGGGATGTCTTAAGGTTTCCTACGTGGTTTAAGTAGTGTAAACACCAAAATTTGTCCTTTTATCATTAATGACACCAAATAATATTATAGTTAATTTTTTTAATTAATTATATTTGTTAAATTCATCTATTTATTTAATTAAATTTATTTAATTAAACAAATTCATTAATTAATAGTATTTGAATTAAATGTAAATACTACCTTTCAGAATGTATTAAATTTAAGCTAATACATGTTCCTCCATAGTCCCATTTTAAATAAATTTTTAATTTATTTAATCCCCTCACATTCTTTATTTCTAATAAACCATGATTAAATTTATTTAATCCTAAATCCAACCTAGATGCTATCCTACACACATCACTTTCTGTCTAATAAGCCTACTCACTAATTAACTAAGGTTAATTAGGATAATTTTTGGATTCCTACATCCATTAGTCCTAATTATTTGCTCACACGTGTGAACAAATTTCCAAAAATGACCCTTTTCAAAAATTGCTAAAATTTGCACAAACAAAACTTCTTACATTTTATGACACTTCTTACACATTCTAAAATGGTGAAAATGGACTTTTCACTTACACCTCTTACACACACTTACACATGTACTTGAAGTACACATTGACCTTTCACATCCCAAGTTGCTCACACATGTGTGAGCAAGTCTTGGACTTTGCATGGCTTATGTATCTCCTTGGTGGCACCTATGTGGATTCCACATAGATGCCACCTCACCCCCGCCCTCCAAAATCCTATAAATAGGACCCTTGTCTCAAGCAAAATTCATTCATTTTCTACATTAGAGTTATTATGCTAGTTTAGACTTAGAATTGCTTTCATAGAGTTTTCTAACAATTTGGTAGTTGCTAAATTTCTTTCAAGTTTTTAGACTTAGTTTCATCTTAGTGATTTAGCTTCATCCATTTTCTTTGCACATTTGCATGTCATAGAGCTTGAGGATTGCTTTCATAGCTCCTCCTTGAGCTTCCTTGGCCTCTTGCATTTGAGTGCTTGAGAGTTTCTTTTGTAGCTTCTTCTTGAGCATCTAAAATCTTCATTATACTTGCATTTTAGTGGGATCTATACTTGTGTTGGGAGAGTACACCCACAAATATCTCTAAGAGCTTAAATCAAGCAAGTCTTGGGTGCACTTGCTTATTGCTCATCGGAGGTTGTGGTGAAAATTAGTGTTTTTATAAGTTTATGAACATGCTAAAATAGATTTTAATATGCTCTTTATCATTAAATTTTGCATATTTGAACTTTTTCTTAACATGTGGATTTTCATCATATACATTTTGGCATGCCCTGTGGGACCCACAATCCCATTTACTAACTATTTATCTTGATTTTGTGAAGGTTTCCCATGAATTTTTCAGATGGGCATCTCCGCATGACCAGAGGCATCTCCACCTAGAAATAGACATCTCTGCACACGGGTGTCTCTACCTATAAATAGGCGTCTCTACCTGTACACAGGCATCTCTGCCTCTAGACAGGTGCCTCTGCCAGAAAGAGTTTTTCTCTCATTTTAGTTTGTTTTAATCAGCAAAACTTCTATTTGGAAATCACATTAAGGCTAATGATCATTATTAAAACACCTAACTGTATCTACAAATGAAGAAAAATACATGAAACTAATGAAATCTTTGTTTTTGTGCAAATAGGTGTCTTTGCATACACACAGGTGTCTATGCTAGAAGAGGGAGTTTTCCCTTGTGTTGTTTTTTAAGCTAATTAAGTAAAATTTTGACATATTAAGGTTAAAAATCATTGTATTTTTGTCATTAGAAACTTTTCTATGTATTTAAGACTTAGTGAGAGGATAAAACTTTCAAATATTGGTGTTTAACTTTTGGTTTTGTGCAGACAAGCATCTCTACCTGTACACAAGTGTCTCTGCCTATAAACAGGCATCTCTAATAGATAGGTGTCTCTATCTTTACATAGGCATCTCTACCTAAAAATAGGTGTCTCTGACAGACAGGTGTATCTGCCTGTAAATAGGTGTCTCTACCTGATTTATGCATGCTTCTATAGTATCTTGCACTTTGAGTTTTCTGATCTGAGTTTTTGGAAGATACTAACATTTTGTAACTTCTAATAGTAATTTTGCATAATGTTGACCAAGATTTGACCACTCTAAGACTACTAATTTGTTTGTTTTGTAGGACGTTGTTAGAAGACAAAACACACTAAACTACTTATCAAAGTTGTTTTGTAGGTGGCCAAGGAGATTCAATCAAACATTATGTTTTCTTAATGATTTCTTAGGCACCTAGCATTAAATAGGAAGTCTTTTTCTATAGATAATGATTCATTAGCTAGGGGATTATGCTCCTTTCTCCAAGTGAGAAAATCAAAAATCTAGAACCTTTTGAATTGTTGTCTTGAAGAAAAGACTTGGAATTAATCATTTGTTTGGTGTGTTTGGGAGAAAACCTTGTTGGATAGGAGATTATGCTATTTTCCCCTTGAGGGAAAACTAGAAATCTAGACTCCTTCTTGGGTCCAATCCATGCATTTACTTTCAATCCTTTAGATGGGACTGTCGGTGAGGTAAAAAGCTCTTGGGAACAACCCACGTAAGAACAAGGTGTAAGCCCACCACTCCAACTCACGTTAATGAAATTTGATTTTTGGGTTTAAAGCCTTGGAAGCCAGACAACATTTGAGCTTATACATGGCTCTCACCTAACATTTAGTAGGGCCTCACATTCTCAATCACATTTACATGGCTAATTGTGTCAAGGTGCTTTGTGGGGCTATATGTCCTAGTCACGCTTGTGCGGACACAAAGAGTGTGTTCAAACGGAGATCCTTACTAAAATCCATTAGTTAGAAGCCACTTAGTTCACCTCATAAAGGTTGATAATCTACGTGTGAGGAGAATAGATCTCCCCAAGACACTCACCATATTGAGCCCCCTTCAATGTTAACACTCTGATAATACGACATCATGGAGCCATTGTGTGCTTGGTGATGGTCGTATTCTAAGGAGTTGTTGGGTGTGTTCCTAAGTCATTGAGCAAAGGTTTTCAATCCTAGCCAACTTCCTTATTAGGATAGAGAGTGTGCTTGTTACTTTCATTGCAAAAACAAATCTGTACACTTGAATCCTGCAAGGTTGCTTTGTCCCTTCTAGGACTATTTTTGACAAATGTGCTTGTAACCCAAACGTTTGATGTATGTATGAAATTAGTTCTTGCCAAGAACATCCTTTGATCTATCAAGATACTGTCCTCAAGTCATGATAGATAGTGTTAAACATAATAAAGAAAAACTCCTAGTTGCACGAGTCCATAGAGAGAATAAAATCATCGATCAAAGGATTTAAGACAACCAATCTTATTTGAAACCCATTTGAGAATTTATAGAAGCTGTTGAGAAATCAGATAAAATCATTTACAACAATCGAGTTGCTAATTTTGTTGCCAAGAACAAAGTGAACATGGCCTTTGTCACTTGGGAATCCTATGACTAAGTACCTTTGACCTTCATTCCTCATCTTCTTCAAGTCATTCATCCCTTTCTTGTCTTTCAACATCCCTTTCATCATCCACATCCCAAAACATTAGGAGCATTAATCAGAATCTTGGACTTTAAATCAGAATCAGATCAATCCATCTTTCATACCTTCATCAAGCCATAGGGTGAAATAATCATTCCAATAGTGTCTCATAGACCTTAATTCCAAAGCAAAAATTAATCCCTTACTACGTTGAGAACTAAGTCTTTCTCTAGTAGTCCAAACCCAATCCTATTTTGTTTGGGGATCATTAGTTTATCACCCAAACACAAGAAGACTTTAAATCAAAACCAATCCTATTTTTCATAATCACAAGGTCTTGTTTCACCAAGGTTTGTTCCAAACCTTTAAATCCAATCAATCCTTGAGGCTTAGTTCCTCTTTAATCAAATCTCATCAATCAATTTAATCCTAAATCAAATAAATCAATCCAATCAATCATCAAGACTTAATCATTAGTCCAAGTTGCTCCTAGTTTACCAAATCCTTTTCTTTCCATACCTCATCAACTATTCTTCCTTCTTCAATTCAACCATCCTAAGGTCACTCATGCATGGTACTTACCCAATCACAAGCAAAGCTAAGAAAAGAATCTCTCATCATGGATAATGATCAAGAAACTATCTATCAAGAAGACTTTAATGACGAAGAAGAACCTCACACGGAATCTGACATAGTAATACCTAAAAGTGTCAATGCTAATCCATGATCTAAAGAATTTTTTGAGGATCCTAACAACTTAAGCTTAGTGGAAGACCTAATCCAAGCCAACAGTGCCAATATCTTCATGAATCTTGTCCAAAGAGGTGTTACCCTCCCTGATAATTTTGATGAAACTTTGCTTGAGAACAACTTGATTCGAACCAACAAAAGAAAATTAGGGCCATCAACATCTGATAACACAACTCAACCTCCCCCTGATATGCTTGATTTAATCCAACAACTCCTAAACAAGCCTAACTCAAACAATGGGGTGAGTAACGATGGTTAAAATGTGGGCTGTGTACCCGAACCACAACCAAGGTCCTCAGGACAACGCTCTACTTCTATTTTCTCGAAGCCTAGTGGAGTCCTAAAAAATCAAAATTCTGCACAAGCAAATAACAACAATCTTCCCCCTCTAGGGGGACATAATGCATCATTAGGAGGAGGAACACTTCAAGCCCATACGATCACCACTTATCCTCCTGAATTAGTCCAACAAATTGATGAGCTCAAAGGCATGATGTTGGCTATGCAGAAAGGTAGGAAGAAGGAATTTTTTTTGTAGAAATATGTCCTTATCCTTTTGAAAAATCAATCACTCTCCAACCATTCCTCACCAATTTTGAAATGCCAAAGTTTGACAAATACAAGGGAGACTCATGCCCTACGAAACATATCAAGGAATTATATGTGTATCATCTTAAAATGGAAGCACTTCCATGATAAGAGCATTTAGCCCTTTGAGTAATTGGTCTGGGGTCATGTTAAGCACCTTGACTAGGTCTTTGCATGTATTTGGCTTTCTCCCCACTTTCCACTTCTTTCCTGCACTTGATTTCTTCATTCTAGGTGAAATTAGGGTTAGGATCTTGAGGATTCTCCTGAATTTCCCTCTTTTATGGCTCTATTTTCTAGGTAGGACTTAGAAATAGGTTCTCTTGGCCTTCATCATAGTTATCATAGGATTTTATGCTTATCCCTGGCATTCTATCCCTCTCTGATATCATTTCTAGGTCTTTGGGCATCCCCGAGACCTCCTGTCCTGGTTCTGACTGAATCTAGGCCCAGGGTCAAATTTGAGGTTGAATTTGACTAGGTCAAGATCAAGCTTGAACCTGACTAGGTCAGGTTCAAACTCAAACTTGGCTAGGTTAGTCCCAACCTTGATTTTTCCCCCTTCCTTCAAATCTTCAAAATCCTTGATTTTTGGGCATCGGGCTTTCGGGATATTTGTTTTCCCGCCTCTGGGTCGGCCATTTCAAGTTTTGGGATGGTAAATCCTCTAATTTTATTTAATCTAGGTATATTTTCTAAAGGTTAGGACCTAATTGAGATTTAATTCTCCAAGGTGGCCTGTCTAGAGGATTGTGCCCTAGTTCACTATAAAATGAGGCTTTCCTTTCTCATTTTCTACATCAAGTTTTGCAATCAAGCATCTCATCCACATTTAAGCAAGAGCAAGAAAGTCTTCAAGAATTCAAGTGTTCAAGCATTCATTCGTCAAGGAGATCCATTGTTAGCCATTGAAGGATTCAATCTCTTTAGATCCCCCTTGAAGATCCATCCTTCTCCATTCATTCAAGCCTTCTCATATGCAAAGATCAATTCAAGATTGGTGTTGAAGATCAAATGCCATTGATTGGAGACATCCTACATTTATTCTACATCCATTGAAGCATTCCTACTTATGGATTTGAGGATTCAAATCCTCTACAAGGACTTCAACATAAGCGAGGTGATTTGTTTCAATTACTTTGTTTATGCACACTATATTTCAATTCAATTTCAAGGTTTATTCCTAAATTGGGGTTTGACCAAGGCAAACCCCCCATACAACAAAAACCCCCATTTTCTTGTAGGTACAGGTGCAGGATTTCATATCTGAGAGTGAATTTGGATACCCTTTTCAGTGAACTTCTGAGATCTACAAACAAAATCAAAATCGGCCTTCAAATAAAGAATGTAGTATTTGACCTTTTATGAGGGTCAAACTCAACCTGAGCTCATCTTGGAGAAAGATTTCTGGGTTTTCTCTATCTCAGCATTTCCAGCCCAAAATTGATTGTAGAATTGCTCAAAAGTACACACAGACATCAGAAATTGACATTTTCCAGATCTGCCCTAATTTGAGGTTAGTATTTATATTTCAATTATTTTAGATTTCAAGCATAATTCATTTATAGGGAAACATTGGATTTTCTCTCTTTCATATTCTTTATAGATTGATTTGATTGTGCATTAACCTCTTGGTTGATCAAATTGGATCTCTCTTTTAGGAATTTGGATTTGGGAATAGATCTCATATTTCTCCACACATCTATCTATCCACTCTTACACATATTTGAATAGAGGTGAATCCATTTTTACCCCTATTCATTTTGGTGAACCTGACGTGAAGCATTCCTAGAAGAAGACGTTTCCCACAATGATCATCTTCTCCTAAGACTTTTCACTAGAAGTCTTGGAGGACTAGCCTTAGAGGGGCTATTGAACCTTCCTCTGGGTTCCATCTCCACCTTCCATGATCTCGTGGAAAAAAAATTTATAGAAATTTTCTTATAACATGGAATATCAAGCATCCCTCAGTGATTTGTGTAACATGAAACAAAGAAATGGAGAAACCTTTGCCGATTTTCTCCAAAGATGGTGACATCTCACAAATTGCATGCCTTGGAAAATCCCAAATTCACATCTTGTTGACATCATTAATAAGAATCTGGTTATAGAAATGTCATTTCAGATGAAGATGGCTGCCCCAGATTCCTTCGAGGCACTCATTAAAAAGGGGAAGTCTATTGAAGATGGACTTTTGATGAAAGGAGCAATTAAACACTACACCCCTAATTCATCTAACAATACTAGTGATAAACCCAAGTTCTGGTCTAAGAACAAGGGTGTTGTTAATGATGGAGTGACCGATGCTAAACATGTCCAAAATTTTCAAGCATCCAACAATAGTAACCAAGGCAATCACAATAACAATGATCAGAACAATCGCAACAATAATCAAACCAATTTGAATAACCAAAACAATCAGAATAGTTCAAATAACCAGAATCAAAATCAAGGATCTATTTATCATGGCTCTCTATTCTCATGATATAATGGCAATAACAACAACAACAATCGGCAACAACCATGACGACAATTTACACAACTGGAAGATTCCCTTGATGTGATCTTCTGACGTCTAGTTGACCAAGGGATGATGGTTTATCCTAACACCAGGCCTTTCAATGAAAATCAACCTAAACCCAACTGGTATAAGGATAATGAATACTATGATTATCATCGCTTAAAAGGGCATGAGATCAAAAAATGCATGAAGTTTCATCATTTTGTGCAAGATTTGATCAATGATGGTAAAATTGAAGTAGATAAAAATGTATTCTAAACCTTTTCCAGAACATAATCAAAACAATGCATCCACATCCAAAGGCTTTTCTTACAATTATTCAACAAACAAAATCTCAGGGGATGAACGCACTTGTGGAAAATTAGCTGAAAATGATGTATGTGGTTTTGACTCACTATGTGGCCATATTGAACAATTTGACACTCATGTAAACATGTTGACTTTAAAGAGTGTAGATTGCAATGTTACTACCCGCCACCCTCACGTAACCATACAAGCTATTGTCAATCCACCTATTATGGATCCACCTGTTGCACCATCTACCTCAACATGACCTACATCACATTATGACTTTCTTTCCCAACTAAAGAAGACCCCTGTGAAGATATCCATACTAGAGATTTTTCATATATCCCCCATTCACAAAGAGGTCCTTGAGAATGCCCTAACTAAGTCTCACATCCCAGAAAATATCAATGCCTCTCAATTCCAAGCAATGATCAATAATTTGGCTGCCCAACAACACCTAGTGTTCATTGACAAAGATTTCTAAGGTCATGACCCTCATCACAATAAACCCTTGCATATCCAAGTCAACATCCATAACACCCAAATCAAAAGAGTCCTTATAGATAATGGATCTGGTCTGAATCTTTGTACTTTAAACATGATTTGCAATATCAGTCTTTCTAAGGACCTCATTGATGTAAATAAGAGAATAACAATAAAAGCATATGATGACAAAGAAAGGGTGAGTAAAGGTCTCATTGCACTCCCCTTACAAGTGGGCCTAGCCCTTATTGAAACTACTTGTCAAGTTCTTGACTTGGATCTACCCTACAATATCCTTTTGGGTAGGTCATGGATACATGCTATCTCAGGTGTCCCATCAACATTTCACCAATGTTTTAAATTTCCACATCACGGAGCTAAAATAACCATTCTTGGTGATCATGAACCCTTCCAATATTGCAAAAGGTTAGAAGGAAAACAATCAAACTACTAGCCATTGAATGAATGTGTTCATCCACTTTCACAAGAGATTCATGTCCAGCACACTTCCTCTGAAGAACAATTGTCTAAGCAAGCCAAGGGAAAAGAAAAGGTTACCCATGAAGAAAAGAATACTGAGTCCAAAAAGAAAGTTAGGTTCACTGATCAAGGCCCGGGGGAATACAAGTTTGAAAATGCCCTATGCATTGGTCTGCTCCCTCTCTCTCTCAGGTCTTATGGAAAACCTTCACAAATCTTCCCTAAGGAAAATAAAGAGACTATGAAATGTAAACAGACTACATTTGAACATTGGGGGTCTCTCTCAGACGAGCATATGGAACATAATGTTCTTTCCTAGCTTTTTTATGAAGAATAATACAAACCTACAGACATTCCTAAAGGGGTGTATATAAAGGCCACATCCATTGTTGAAAGTATGGGATATCATGACACTCACCTTGGAGCAAATGAAGCAGGAAGAAAAACTCTCATTAAAGCAACTGGATACCCCCGAGGATGAGGACTGGGTTCCATAGAAACTAAGAAAACCTTTGCCAATGACTATTTTTGATTGAATCTAATTCTGACACCGAGGAAGAGTTCTTTGAAGTCCATTTCCAATATATTGAAAATGACCTTGATACCTGTGTCCTCCATATAGACCAATTTGACCTTTCCTCACCTAAACTTCCCCTTACCAATATTGAACTAATCGATTGGGACCAACAAGATTCACCACCTACCTTAGACATATGTGATTTGGATGAGGTAGTTCTAGCACTTTTCAGACTTAGAAATCTCTAAGAAAATGAACATCAAATTCACTACAATGAGCAAGCCTACTTCGGTAGCCAAGTCAACTCCCTTAGTCACAAAAATGAAGAAAAATAAAATCAAAAAAATGCTAAAACATCCTTGGGTGAAAACCTTTCTAAGGCACCTTTGGATGGTGAAAAATACAAAATAAAGGATGCATCCTCTAGTGAAAACCTCTTTGAGGTGCTAGAGGGGGGGGAAGTTGACTTTCCCTTCATGTCACTACCATCAGAGAAATTTTCTATCCTCATAGAAGAAATAATTGCAGTTAACTTAGGCATAGAAGTAGATTCTAAGATCACCTACATTGCAACCTCTCTGGATGAGATAGAACAAAAGTCCATGACTAAATTCCTTAAGAAAGCCTACATTAACTTTGCATGGACATATAAGGATATGCCTAGACTTGACACTAACTTGGTTGTACATCATCTTGCTATGGATCCTGAAATCAAACCTGTCAAGAAAAAATTATGCAAGATGCATCCACAAGTAGCACTCCTGGTTAAAGATGAATTACAAAAGATGCTAGATGCATAATTCATTATACCAATAGACTATCCAGAATGGATCTCAAACATTGTACTAGTAGGTAAACCCTCTAGGGGCATTCAGATTTGTACTAATTTCAGAGATCTTAATCTCGCCTGCCCTAAGGATGATTTTCCACTTCCAAACATTGACATCGTAGTGGATTTGACTATTGGGCATGAGATGTTATGGATGGTTTTTCTGGATATAATAAAATTTACATATCATTGGAAGACCAGCATAAAACTACATTCACTACCCCGTGGAGTACATTTTGTTATCAGGTCATGCCCTTTGGTCTCAAGAATGCAGGCGCCACATACCAGAGAGCCATGATGACCATATTTCATGACCTCCTTCATGTGATCATGGAAGATTGTGTGGATGATATCTTAGGAAAATCCAAGACATGAGAATCACACATTGATATTCTTGCTACAATCTTTGACAAACTGGAAAAGTATAAGGTTCAATTGAATCCCAAAAAACATGTCTTTCATGTGCAATTAGGTAAGCTCTTAGGCTACATTGTGTCTCACAGAGGAATAGAAGTAGATCCTAAGAAGGTGAAAGCTATTTTGGAGATGTCACCTCCTAAAACTTTGAAACAATTAAGGAGCTTGCAAGGAAGACTTCAATCCTTCTGGAGATTTGTGTCACAATTAGCAGACAAGGTGCATACTTTCTCTCACCTACTAAGAAACAATATTAAATTCATTTGGGACTACTTGTGTCAATAGGCTTTTGAACAACTCAAGGTATATCTAGCTAATCCACCAGTGTTGGTCCCACCTATTCCAGGAAGACCTTTGATTCTCTACATCTCTACAACTACAGTAACACTGGGTGCTCTCTTAGCATAGCTAGATGACAATGGAAAAGAATGTGCCATATATTATCTTAGCAAGACTTTAGTGGGTTATGAGCTCAAGTATACTGCTATTGAGAGAGCTTTCCTGGTTGTGGTCTTTTGTATGCAGAAGCTACTCCATTATATGCTTAATCACAAAGTACAGTTGATAGCAAAGATTGACACACTTAAGTACTTGTTATCAAAAGCCACCCTGGCAAGTCACATGACAAAAGGGGTCATCATCCTTAGTGAATTTCATATTGTGTACATAGGACAGGACAAGTAATAGCAAATCAACTTGAAAAAGCTCCCATTCCTAGAGATCATCCTATTGTCACAGACTTTCCTGATGAAACTATCATGACTATTACTCCCAGCATTCAATGGAATCTTTATTTTGATGGATCTTTTACCCAGAAAGGATCGAGGGTAGGAATTCTATTTGTGACACCTCAAGGGGATCTTATCCCAAAATCCTATAAACTTACATTTTCTTGCACAAATAACTAGCAGAATACGAGGCCTTGGTCACAGGGCTTTGCCAAGCTATCAGATGGAAGATCACAAGTTTGCTTGTTTTTGGTGACTCCCAATTAGTTATCAAACAAATCAATGATGAATTTCACATAAAGGATGATAAGTTGCTTCCTTACTGATGCATGGTTGAAGATCTCAAACAATATTTTGCAAGCCTCATTTTCTAGTAAATCCCAAGAGAAAACAATAAAGCAGCAGATGCCATGGCTACCATTGTTTCACTAATATATATGCCAAAAACAAGCACATGACATGAATTTCTTGTCGATAAGCTTATGGTCCATGTCTATGACCAACCAAATTCTGAGATGGTGTGTGAAATTGTTGGTCCTGAATCACCTTGATATCAGGAAATCCTCACCTATCTTGATGATAAAACCATTCCCCTCATTCTTATGCCTAACCAACAAAAAACCTTCATTCGCCACACTTCTCATTACATAATCCTTGGAGATAGTCTTTTTCATAAACACTTTGATGGAACTCTTCTTCGATGTCTGAATTTGGAGGAAGCATACACAGCCTTGGAAGAGGTACATTAAGGAATTTGTGGAGCCCATTCTAGTAGTCTCACTTTAGAAAAGAAGTTGCTCCGCACTGGATACCATTGGCCGACAATGGAGTAGGATGCCTATCATTATGTGAACAAATGTGTTCCTTTCCAGTAGCATGGCAATTTGACACATGCTCCCGCTCAATCCCTCCAACCCACCATCACACCTTGGCCTTTCTCCTGTTGGGGTTTTGACCTTGTAGGACAAATATTTCCAAACTCTATCGGTGGTCACAAGTATATCCTAGCCACCACTAAATACTTTACCAAATGGTTTGAAGCAATCCCCCTCACCTATACAACTGGTAAGAAAATTTCCAAGTTTATCCTGAATTATATCATTTGTTGCTATGGCATCCCTAAAGATCTCCATACTGATAATGGAACACCCTTCAAAAATTAGGATGTCTCTGACCTTTGCAATAAATTTGGCATTACTCAGCATTGTTCCTCCAATTATTTCCCACAGGGCAATGGTCAAGCTGAGGCTATGAATAAAACCATCTTAAAAATCCTCAAAATGACTGTCGATGACGCTGGCCGTGATTGGCACCTGCAACTCAATCCCGCCCTTTGCACTTACTACACCTCCATCTGTACTCCTACTAGCACCACTCCATTCACCCTTGTCTATGGTTCTGAGGTTGTCTTACCCATTGAAATTGAGCTCCCTTCCCTCAAGATCTCTCTCAAGAACTTGATGTCTGAAGAAGAATATAGGGTTTCCTTCTTGCAAGAGCTACAACTCCTTAATGAGAGATGCCTCAATGCCCTTAACCACCTCTATGTGTATCAAAATCACCTGCACTTACATTTCAACAAGAATATCAAACCCCATGAGTTTGATGTATGTGATTTGGTCCTGCAACATAACATGAAGAATCTCCAAAACTGAGAAAAGAAAGGGAATTTTGAACCTAATTGGTTGGGCCCATTTGTTATTACTGCTAAATTCAATTCTAGGGCATATCAAATTGCAACACCTAAGGGAGATCTACTCCCTGATCCTGTAAATATCCTACATTTGAAGCACTTTTATGTGTAGCTTAGGATTTAGTTCTTGTACAGTGTTATTCAGCAAAATATCCTAAAAATTAGAAAGAGATCCTGAAAAAATCCTAAAAAATAGAAAGAGATCCTGAAGAAATCCTAAACATTAGAAAAGAAGAAAATCCTAAAAATAAGATAATGTTCCTAAAAAAATCATTGTTTGGTACACACCTGGTAAACAGGCACCTTACACACAAAAAAAAAAAAAAAGCATTCGTCCAAAAGTGAAAACTTGGTAAACAAGCACTCTAGGCAAGTATTATGGTGAAAACCTGTCTTAGGCACCATGATAGTAGATTTGGATCCATTGTCTCCCCATCCACTGTACATATCCATCCTCATCCTAGTCCTAGTTTTTGGTCATCACTTCCCGCATAGCCATAAAGATCCACCAGTAATTCCCAACATGCTGAGCTTGCCCCATCACACTGAGCTTTTCCTAGACATAGTGATCACAAAAGTGCCTATCAAAATTAACGTTGAAATCAAATCTATGAGTTATTGTTCCTTTCACATCTATTGCTAGCGAATATCCATTTCAAAAAACCAATCTTTGCCCTGAAGGATGCGTCCTTCCTCAACCGGCTCAAATCAATCTCATCAATCTTATCCCATTCATGGCAAGAACTGTGGACTAAATGACCACTTGGTCAGGAGGCCTTCTTTATTGATTTTATCTTTTTGTATTAGTAGAACCTACTCATGATTACCTTGATCTTCCATATCTTGGTGCATTGTGACCAGTGAAATATGATGCAAGTGTCGATTGCGGTATGATCTATTTGTGGATACTTTAGGAACATTTTGTTGGTTTCCCAGTTATGATTATGTGTATCTTAATGGGGTCAATGATTAGCATACTAATGTCCCTTAAAAAGACCTAAGTGTGCCTAGACCTCTCCAATAAGTATATGTCATAGGTTCTATCATAGTCTGAAAATCTACATCTTTGTTTCTACAGCTATCTGAGAGTTTAGTTCATGCAATGGAACAATGTCATCTATGTTTTTATGACACATGATGCATACCTCTTATTGCAATATCAAACTAGGGTGTTCTCTCCAACATAAACACAAGTGATCCCACTAAATCATGTAGTCTGATTGCATTTCAGTTTGTTTCTTTTCTGCATTTTTGTTTGAGACAAGGGTCTTGTTTATTCATCTTCTCATTCTCTTCTCTAGTGGTTTAGTTGATCCTATTGGTTATATCAGAGACACAAAAAAAAACATCATAATAATAAAATGACACTAGCTCATTCCATTGCATTCTACCCTCATTTAGTTAAGATCATTTAGCTACCATTGCATGTCAATATATCTCTTTATTCATTAATCATTAGAAAAAAACATATTTCATATATATCTCATTAATCATTCATCATTAAATACACATTGCATGACAAATATATCTCATTAATCATCACATACACATTGCATGTCAAATATATCTATTTAACCATTAATCATTATCTATGCATTGCACATTCATAAACATCACATATGCATAATAAAACATCCATTCATATAAACTTTGCACATCATATAGTACAAATTTCACACACATCCTACATCACACACATCAGTATCATAATATAGTACTATGCATCATCTCATAATCAATCAAATAAAACTCATAAAATAACACCACGAAAATGTATGTGTGTGTGTGTGTGTGTGTGTGTGTGTGTGTATATATATATATATATATATATATATATATATATATATATATATATATATATATATATATATATATATATATATATATATATATATATATATATATATATATATATATATATATATATATATATATATATATATATATATCATAACATCATGGTACATCAAAATGATACATTAGGTACCTCAGTGCTGCTATGCATATGCATCTCATCTACAAATCCACAAAAAAAATGTATCCTATATAATCAACTAGAGATCATAACCATTGGAAGATGTCCCTGTCATCCCAAATCCCCCATGTCCACCTCATGGGAGTAGATCTCTCTACTAATCTCCCACTATCACCATGTGTCATCTTCTCTCTCGGTGGCCTAGCTACTAATCTTGATGACACCCCTCGAGTCCTCTCTAATACTCCTCTCTCTAAATATGGTGGATGTCTCTTCTCTAGAGGTACTGCCTAATGATAAAGGTCCATATAATAGGCTGCCTCTTTCCCCATCCTTGATGCCTCTCATTGTGCATCCATCATCACTGGCACTAATTGGCCTATGCTCATCATTTTCACTCCCTAACTCAATAACTCCCACTCCCCTTGGTAAGTCTCTACCCATCTCTGCCATGTGTCCCTATCCTCTATTAGTCACTGGGTGTGAATGTCTATTTGTCTCTACATCTCCTCAATCTGGCCCAATAATCAGGCTACCTCCCCCGTCATCCCCTCTGTCCCAATATCAGCTCATGTCCTGGTAATCTACCATGTACCAACTCAACTCTATAGTATGCTCAACTCTCATCGCATAGCCTCCATCTGAGCCCCTACTCTCTCTCTCTCTCTCTCTCTCTCTTCTCTCTCCTCTCTCTCTCTCTCTCCTCTCCTCTCTCCTCTTCTCTCCTCTCTCTCTCTCTCTCTCTCTCCTCTCTCTCTCTCTCTCTCTCTCTCTCTCTCTCTCTACCACCCCGGTGGCCTCTGCCATGGCTATTGTATCCCTCTCCACTACCACCAAAGCCTCTAACTATATCAACCTCTATCTGTAAGGTGTCTCCCTACTCCTGATTGCCCTACCTCTCATCTCCTCCTAATCCTCCTAGCCCTATCTCCTCATCCTCTGGCAATGGCTCCTAGTCCACCTCCTCTTTCTCCCTCTACACCACCTGTGTAGGGCCACCTATCACTGGTCTCTATACTATCCCTCTCTGACACTGTGTCACCTTCCTTTATGCCCCAAACCTGACTCCTCACACTACTGTTGGTCTCTCCTCATCCTCCTCCCTGTCCTCCCTCCTCAAACTTTGTCTCTAACTTTGTCTGTTCTATAGCCTCTCCTTCTACTAGCTCTATCAGTCTCGCTGGCCTCTACCTCTCCCACCAGGCTACATACTCAACTGTCACCCCTACATCTGCCACCTATCTCTAGTTTGTTGTCCATGGCACTAGTTGCATACCTCTACAACTACTCCTAGCATTCCATAGATCTACTCTGATATCCCATACTGATCCAATCTCCCTCGAGATGATCATATGTGGATAACTATCTGGCACTATAACCTACCTCAAGCCAAACTATCTACATACTCAAGAAGGCATGTATCTCACTATCTAAAAAATCATCCCCCCAATCAACTAATAATCTGTTTGCATGTATCTTAAATACTCTACATCCAGAGCACCATCCTCTCTCCCTGCTTGCTCATCCCAGAACCCCCATGCCTCACACCCTCTATACAGTGTCCACTCAAACCATATCAGCTCATCTAATATCCTCTTCCAAGTCTCCACTGATCTCACATCCCCATATGTCAAGGGAGATTGGTACTAACATGCAAAAGGCTCATAGCATTGTCGTCGACCCTCTCCTTGCAATGGTCGTTACCACTACAATATGCTCCATGCCCAGACTAGCAACAGTGTAACTCCTAGTCCCATCAGCTGTTGAGTACGGTATGCACACATATGAAGGTCATAATATACTTGTGCTAAAATCGTATATCCCCAACAAAACTCTATACCATCCTCCTCTAGCATCTGGCTTAGTACCCTCACCCATCCAATCAAAAACCCATGCCCTGAGTGGTCTAACATCAGCCTCGCTCCTCCCAATCCTTCTAAATATAATTGCTAACCAAGGCAATCCTACCTCCATCCTCCTCACCACAACATCCCCTATTGTTTAATCATTTGCTGGTATGCCCACCATCTGAAGCTCTCCTTCATAAATTATTCTTCCTCTCCAATTGATACTCAGCCATCTCCCCCTAAATCGGTATTCGCAGAATCCTCCAGACATCCAACAACATCATTATTGTCTCCCTGGTCAACAAATGAAAACTCAATGTATCTGAGTGCCATCTCTCGATCAATGTTGTCATCAGCACAGTATGCACTCTCAAGCGTGGCCACTAATGCACATGTTGCAGGCCACATAAAATCACATATCCCCACTTCACCTTAGTTGACTCCTCTCAAAACGTCATCATGTCTAGCCATTGCTCTTTCAAGTGAATCCAATAGTTCGACTCCTACATCAAAATTACCTAACACACATTTGTCAGTCTCTGTCATTCCTCCTTTTCCCCTATTCCTACCCTCAAAATTGCCCCACCTCTCCCCCTTTTTAAGAGTGGATTTTCTCACCTTATAGCAAGCACTCCCCCTTCTCCATCACACCACCTTTTGTCATTTGACAATCGCCCCCCCTCTTACCGTCGACCCCCCATCAGCCTACGAGTGGAGCTGCCTATCCACCAACGGGTGCCACCACAAACCTCTAAGTAGGTGGAGCCCCTCATTTATAGACAAGCGGCACCGCCCACCATGGCCAAGCAGCACTGCCCACCATGGTTGGGCATAGCCACCCGTTCGTAGACAGGCAGCACCGGCCTAGGGCCACCAAGTGGAGCCGCTCATCAAGCGACGGGTGGCTATGCCTGGGTATCTGAGTGGAGTCACCCATTCTCCAATGGGTGGCTATGCTCGAGGTACCCAGGTGGAGCTGTCCATCCAGCGACAGGTGGCTACACCTGAGTAACCAAGCAGAGCCACCCATCAGCTGACAGATGGCTTTGCTCATCGGTAGCGGCACCTCAAGCGGGTGGAGCCATCAATTGGCACCACCTACTTCATCCCACCCTCTTCCCCTCCCTACAATTTAAAAAACAAAAAACAAAAAAAATCCAAACCCTCTTACGCCCAACATCCCAAAACATGCTAATAGATCTAAAACACTAAAAATAACATATCAGGGCTTAGGCACTCATCGAATCACCCCTGTCAGCTGCTCACTGATAGACCACACCTGCTCACCTAGCTACATCCTATCCTGTCATCCTGCCATTCTCCTTTCTCCTCTCCTCTTTTTCCTTCTCCTTCGGGGTAAAAATGAAGCATTTTTCCCCCTTTCTCTCCTTTTATAAGGGATCCCCTTTTTCCCAAAAAGGGAGAGGGTCTTTTTGGCACTTTCTTTTTTGTTTCTTTTTTCCCCCTTTTTTTTAAGTCATGCAAAGTCTTTTTGCCTTTTTTTCATGAAAATTGACCAAATTTTTTTATTTTGGCCTATTTTCCCGAGGGGGCACATCCTGCTACTAACTTGTCTTTTGGGGCATCTATATTTTCTTTTCTTTGACGCAATGTCATTTTTGACACCGCATCAAAGAGGGGAAAAATGTAGACACCTAAATTTGTCCTTTTAACATTTAATTAATAACCCCAAATAACATTATAGTTAATTTTTTTAATTAATTATATTTGTTAAATTCATCTATTTATTTAATTAAATTTATTTAATTAAATAAATTCATTAATTAATAGTATTTGAATTTAATTTAAATGTTACCTTTCATAATGTATTAAATTTAATTTAATACATGTTCCTCCATAGTCCCATTTTAAATAAATTTTTAATTTATTTAATCCCCTCACATTCTTTATTTCTACTAAACCATGATTAAATTAAATTTTATTTGATTTAATCCTAAATCTAACCTAGATACTATCCTACACACATCACTTTCTGTCTAATAAGCCTACTCACTAATTCACTAAGGTTAATTAGGCTAATTTTTGGATTCCTACATCCATTAGTCCTAATTATTTGCTCACACATGTGTGAGCAAATTTCCAAAAATGACCCTTTTTTAAAATTGCTAAAATTTGCACAAACAAAGCTTCTTACATTTTATGACACTTCTTACACATTCTAAAATGGTGAAAATGAACTTTTTCACTTACACCTCTTACACACACTTACACATGTACTTGAAGTACACATTGACCTTTCACATCCCAAGTTGCTCACACATGTGTGAGCAAGTCTTGGACTTTGCATGGCTTATGTGTCTCCTTGGTGGCACCTATGTGGATTCCACATAGATGTCACCTCACCCCGGCCCTCCAAAATCCTATAAATAGGACCCTTATCTCAAGCAAAATTCATTCCTTTTCTGCATTAGAGTTATTATGCTAGTTTAGACTTAGAATTGCTTTCATAGAGTTTTCTAACAATTTGCTAGTTGCTTAATTTCTTTCAAGTTTGTAGACTTAGTTTCATCTTAGTGATTTAGCTTCATCCATTTTCTTTTCACATTTGCATGTCATAGAGCTTGAGGATTGCTTTCATAGCTCCTCCTTGAGCTTCCTTGGCCTCTTGCATTTGAGTGCTTGAGAGTTTCTTTTGTAGCTTCTTCTTGAGCATCTAAAATCTTCATTATACTTGCATTTTAGTGGGATCTATACTTGTGTTGGGAGAGCACACCCACAAATATCTCTAAGAGCTGAAATCAAGCAAGTCTTGGGTGCACTTTCTTATTTCTCATTGCAGGTTGTGGTGAAAATTAGTGTTTTTATAAGTTTATGAACATGCTAAAATAGATTTTAATATTCTCTTTATCATTAACATTTGCATGTTTGAACTTGTTCTTAACAAGTGGATTTTCATCATATACAAGTAGTCCTAAGGGGCCCCAGGATACATTAATGGGTAAAAAGGAATCCTAGGATACATTAAGGGGTCATGGGATGTCTTAAGGTGTCCTAGGTGGTTTAAGTAGTCCTAAGGGGCCCCAGGATACATTAATGTCTCCTAGGATGTTTTTAGGGGTCCTAGGTGTCATAAGTGATCCTATGGGGTCCTGAATACATAATTAAATTAATTTAACCTAGGATGTCTTAAGGGGTACTAGGTGTCTTAACTAGTCCTAAGGGGTCCCATGATACATTAATGGATCCTCAAATCTCTTAAGGTCTCTTGAGTGTATTAAGGGGTCCTTGTATGTATTAATAGGTCATAGGATACATTTATGGGTGATAAGTGGTCCTAAGGTACATTAATGGGCATTGGGATACATTAATGGGTCCATGGGCATTCTAGGATTCATTAATGGGTCCTAAGGGGTCCTAGGTGTCTTAAGAGGTCCTAAGATACATTAATGGGTCCTAGAATATCTTAAGGAGTCCTAAAATGCCTCAAGGGGTTCTATGTCTCTTAAGTGGTCATAAGGGGTCCCAGGATACATTAATGGGCCCTAAGTTGTCATAATAAATCCTAGGTATTTTAAGTGGTTTAAAGGGGTCAAAGGATGTCTTAAGGGGTCCTAGATGTCATAAGTGTTTCTAAAGGTTCCTAAGATACATTAATGGGTCCTAAGAGGTCCTAGATGTAATAAGTGGTCCTAAAGGATCCTAGGATATATTAATGGGTTGTAGGAGTCTTAAAGGGTGTTCGAGGGTCCCAGGTGTCTTAAGAGGTCCTAAGGGGTCCTATAATGTCTTAAGTGGTCCAAAAGGGGCCTAAGATACATTAATGGGCCCTAGAATGTCACACAAGTTCCTAGATGTCTTGAGGAATCCTAAGCTATCCTTTTTCATGTATTAATGTATCCTAGGATACATCAATGGGTTTTGGGATACATTAATGGGTCCTAGGATACATTATTGGTTCATAGGATTCTTAAGGATTATTAAGGGGCCTAGGTGTATTAAGACATATTAAGGGGTCCTAGAGTACACTAATAGGTCCTACAATGTCTTAAGTGGTCCTAGAGGGGCCTAAGATACATTAGTGGGTCCTAGGATGTCATAAGAGGGTGTATATGTCTTAAGGGATCCTAAGGTCTCCATGTACACATATTAATCTATCCTAGGATCCATTAATAGGTTTTGGGATACATTAGTGAATCTTAACGGGTATTAGGATACATTAATGGTTTGTAGGAGTATTTAGAGGTGTTAAAGGGTCCTAGGAATCTTAAGAGATCCTAAAGGGTCCTAGGATACACTAATGGGTCCTAGGATGTCTTAAGGGGATCTAGGTGTCATAGTTTTTCCTAAGGTGCCTTGGGATGTATTAAGAGGTCATAAGTGTTCCTAAGGGGTAATGTGTCTTTAGATGTCATAAGGTGTCCTAAGTGTCAAGAATCAGAGGAGAAGGGATGGATAGATGGAGAGATGTGGAAGAAACATGAGAGAAGAGAGAGAGGTGATGGAGATGGTTAGAGGGGGGAAGGGATGGGATGGGATGGTGAGAGAAGGGAGGGGACAGAGTGAGGAGGTTAATTAGGTGGAGAGAGATGTGAGAGATAGGGTGAGAGAAGGGGGAGAGGGTGAGAGAAATGAGGTAGAGATGGAGGGTAATTAGAGAGAGAGAGAGAGAGAGAAAGAGAGAGATCTTTTATATTGGGAATGTCTACTACCCCTTTTTATTTGTAAATGCTTTTTATGACTTCAAAATATGTAGTGATGGGTTTTAGCTTTGGAATTTCCACTACTCCTTGACCGTGTTACTCATAAACAACTCAAGTTCACTGGTATCTCCAAGTGGGTAAGGTTTTTTAGTATTTCTACCTTTGTTAAAGCATTTTCCTAATTCTAAAACTTCATCACCAACTAAATATGGTGACCTTGCTTGCCTAGTTGATAGACAATATAATTTAAATCAATATATATAAACACATATAAACATGTATTTTACATAAATAAATAAATACATTTAAACACACACACACACATATATAAATATACATATATATATGTGCATACATATATACATACATATAAACATAGATATATACATACATCCATATATATATACATATATATAAATACACACACATATGTACATAGATATACATATTTATATATACACATATTATACGCATACATATATACATATATGTAAACATATTAAATTTACATATATATGTCCATATATGTGTATGGATTTATGTTTTTAATATTTAAAAACCCGGTCATGTTTTTAAAATATAAAAATACTATCATTTTTTTAATGTTAAAAAATGATGTATTTTTAGACATTAAAAAGATGATCATGCTTTAAAGCATTAAAAAGATGATTGTGTTTTTAATGTTTAAAAATACCATCATGTTATGCTTATGTAGTAGACTTGGATAATGACCCTGTTAGGGATTTTTTTGTTAGAATCATATATTTGAATAACAACTTGAAATTATACCTCTTGAGCCTAATTCAAACAAGAGAAAGACCTAATTACTGAGGATTGGATAGGATCCTCCTTAGTTTTTTAGTTCCACATACTCATGCAGGTATTACCTTTGAATAATTACTGATTACACAGTATTATGAAAGTGGACACTGATTAGCTATTAATCCCTCTAGTGAATCAACTTGCAAAATGCTCGGCATATGATCAAAATCAACTGAATACAGAACTTAACCAAACAAAATATGATTATGAAAATAGCAAGAATCAGTGATCTAAGGATTCTCATTCTTCTTAATTTTCTGAGCTAGACTCGAGGAGGGTTAACCTCTGATTCTTTCTCTAAAGAATCACCAAATGTGAACTTATACCACTACGATACAGTTCTTTCTCAAAATATAAACAATATCTTGAAAATGTAAAAACTGGTAATTGAAAAGAATTTTAGTTCTTATAAGGATTGGAAAAGATAACCATTTAAGAAAAAAAACTTCAAACTAGTGCCTAAATCCAAAAGGGCAAAAGAGTCCTAAATGAAAATCCACAAGCTTCTCTAAGGAAATATAACAGTATGCCTTACATAAAAATCTGCAATTTGAGTAAGATGCCTTGCAAACTACTCTATAAATCTACTATTATTATTATCAATATCCCTACAGATATATTTACTCTCAGAAATTGATGACAAAGATTATAATCCTCTCGAGAGAAAATCATGATCAATCACAGTGGTTGCCTAACAACCAGTATATTTTAGATGCCTTACATGTAAAACATACAAGAGTAAACATAAGAAACAGAGAGACAATAACAACAAGAGATAGAAATTGCAGTAAATTTATATTATAGAAGACTTGCAATTTACATAAGAAATCTCATGCTTAGAAATTCAGTCACAAAATTCAAAACTATGTTCTGTAGCAATTGTAATTGGTTTTTTCCATTATTGTTCAATCTAGAATCCTTAAAAAATGAAGTTACAACTCTATTTATATATTTTCTTCAACCATCTTGGAATTCCCTCATTAATAGGAATGAAACAAGCTTCGAATGGTTGAAAACCCTCACCCTAAAGAGCATAAGGAACAAAGCATAAAAAAAAAAATACAACAAGCCCTTAGGCGGTGGAAAGACAAAACTTTCTTGGACTGTTCTACATCCTGGATCGCTTGATGACTGACACCTTTGTCTGCAAGTATTCATGATAGCTTCTTGAGTTTTAATGAGATATGGTGACTGCCATCCGACTAATTTACGCCATTCTTAAATGATAGCTTATCATCCCTCCGCTCTAAGATCAGGTGTAAGGTCCTCTAGGTGTCCTCTCTACTCATCATCCAAGATATCAAAGTCCACTATAGAAGATTTGATCTTCTTGGGCCTTGTGAGCTCATCCCATGTAGCAACCTCTTCCTCTTTTGGCAATTTAAAGTTCTGAGTGTGTTGTAATTGTGCCTTCTGTCGCTCCCACCTAGCATCTGTTAAGGTTTTGACATCTACAAAAAACTTAATCAACTCCATTTATGCTTTTATGGCTTCATCCAGGGTCTTGTTGAACATTTCCATATCTACTTCATTATTTTCACCTAAAAATGCCTCTTTCCTAGGCAGGTTAAGGTCAAAATCTGATCTCCATTTATCAAGGCTCTTAATGGCACCCTCTACATCTTTAATGGGAGGTATAAACTTATTTGAATGTGAACTGAGTAGGGCTACCTTAGCCTCCATCTGATTTTCTTTTCCTTTAAAAAGTGGCAAAATAGCTTTAACACTATTAATCTCCTCTCCCACTTGCAGGACTGTCTCCGGTATATCATTCCTCAAGGACTTAACCACTGCCAATCTCTCAAAAAGTGGTGATCTGATAGACCAAGTTGCATAATACCTGCTCAAAATTTGTACATAATTATCAACTTCTACCTGTAACTCTGGCAACTTTCTATAAGCATTAAAAACAAGATTAGATTTATCCTTGATAATATTAATTCTATGCTATAAAATTTTTAATAAGGCATGTAAGATAGCCCCATTCTTTTTTGCATTTATCTTTTCTAATTCTGTAGCTACTTCTTCTCCTATCATCACGTGTGCTTCACCTTTTGATGTTTTCTCAGAAGGTGCAGGAGCTTCTATAGGAGTATTCATAACTTGAAACTCTAAGTCTGCCAGAGAATTTTCTAATGCCTTCTCCCTTATTATCTAGAGGTCTTTTTCCTTTAGCAATGCACTATAATCCTCTAAAAGGGAGCCATACCTTTCTGAAAGTTGATTTGTTTTATATTCATTTAATCAGGCAAAATGGGTTAACACTTGAGAAATTTCAAGGTCCCCTCTATTGTGGATAGACCACACAATTTTATCTCCCTCCATCTATTCTTTTACATTCAAAACTGAAGGTTTTTTGTCTTTGGGATAAACACTCCACAAGGCTAAAGCCTAATTTCTTGGGCTATAACCAAAGCCTCTTATGATATCCCCTACTTGGGTTTCAGAAGACAAAGATATGTCTTCTTGCCTTTTGATCTGGTAAATAATGAAGTCTGAATACAAGTTCCACCTAGGCACAAGTAGCATATTGCTCTTCTTCACCAATTGTCTGGCCTCATCTGGGGTGAGATTTTTAACTTCATCGTCATACTCTCTCAGTTGTTGTACTACCTCTTCTAGCACTTGACCCTCTTCAGTTATTTGTACACTAGAAGCAACTTGTTCTTGTTTGTGCCAAATCAAGAAGCTCTTGAATTCCTCTGATTCTATGAAACTATCATCCTTCAAGAAGGCATCTTGTTCAATCATCCTTTCATCTTGGCATAGAGCTAAGGGAAACTCAACATCCTTAGTCTCAAGCTTTTGTTTTCTTATCTTCTTCCTTAATTGGTGATGATGGACACCAGTTCCAAGGAAAAGAGCTCCTACCCTATCAGTTTTCTTCACCTGGGAAGACTCGCCAACCAAAAACATTTTCTTCTTTGGAGGTGGCTCATTGGTATCTTGAGAACTATGAAGCTCTACAAGATCAATAGTATTTTCTTTATCCTGGTGCCTCTCTACCATTATTGATTCTAAAGGGGGAACATTGTGCATAGAATAACCATTATCACTACCCTCATCACACTCAGAATTAGAATAGACCTTATTTTTCTTCTTTGTTTCATCAATCTGATCCTCAAATGTTCTCATCAAAGTATTAAACTGAGACATCATTTTCTCAAGCCTTTGAAGATAAGGAAATTTAGGAAAGAAACTAATGAATGCCAGTCCCTTTTGTCTCAACTTCCTCTTCATTGAATACAATTCATTTATTTGGGAGGTTCTCCTTGATGCTTCATCCTCCTCAATCATGTTTCTTATCACATCTTCCTCAGGAAACTCCTCATGTTTTTTATTGAAAGGAATAGTGGGCATGTAGTACTTCTTCACAGTAGCCATAAATCCCTCTGTATCTACATACCTATGGGAAGCAGCATGCATTCTGAACTGTCCCAACCATTCATCAACTTTTCTTAAGGCATTCTTGCCTATTGTAATACTATGCACTCTAAAGTTCCTTGGAGTAATAGTCCCCTTCCTGTGTGAAGCCAAATGCTCCCTATCAGTCAACATCAGTTGCCAAATAAATTCTAGAAATGTCACCCTTAGTGGAACAAAGAATGGTAATATGTGAGGGGGCTGGGGTCATCCATACACTCTAATCAAAGTGTATGTTTCCCAATGATATATATCTCCCCAATTATGACCCTCATCTCATTTATCAAAAAACTTCTTGGGCCTTACCAACTGCAACACTTTGGTAGACAACCTTGACACTTCAATGCCCATATGGAGGAGGATAGGTCGAACTATCTAATTCTCAAACATACAAAAATCACTCCTCAAAGTAGAAGGGCTCCAAGCCCTTATCCAGAATTGCATTGGATTTTGTTGCCCTCTATACATCATCTATGGCTCCAAGCAATCCATGTTCATAATGTTATAATTGAAGTATAAAATCAAATGCATTAATAAAGAATAATGCATGAAACAGTGTGCAAGACCGGATGGAAAAGCTTTCCAAGCTTGCAAACCCTCATGCATTTTGTTGATCACAAACTCTATGTAATCATAACCCTTCATCACATGGAGACTCTACGAATCCAACACTATCATCAAAAATTTTGGAGTAATTCTTTCTCCACCATCAATTCCTAGCACCTTGCACAATTCATATGCAATATATTTTATGTAAAATTTTAGGTCCTTGAAGAAATATGGATTAAACCCAGCTATAGGTGCAATGTATTTCCTACTCTCCCGAGGAATATGAGTTTGAACTTCCTTGGTAACCACAATAGTCTCTCTAGTATATTTGTTGGCCAAGGCCTGTAAATTGATTTTGGTGGCCATACAGACCTAAATACCAAAAGCTCTCATGAACGAACTTCTATCAAGGGTAACCAGAGGAGACCCATCTTCTTTCCTGATTGTTTGGCATAAGGGGTCATAGTTGTGAGCTAAAAAAATTAGGAGATCTGTATCTAAAAATACTTTGGGAACAATCAATTTCTCTAACCCTAAAGTCCAAGGGTTTGAAACAAGGACTGGACTCTCAGCATTTTTATAAAAATACTTGAAAAGGCACATTCCAATGATGTCTAGTGTCCTAGCATCTCTACACTAATCCAATTCATCAACAAAACACTCATCACTAACCTTTTTGTTTTGTGAGGAGATAGGAAACAAGGTGAGGAATTCATCTGAGAAGGCCTCCTTAGCCTTCTCCTTAGGGCCCTTGCTCATTGAAGGTTCACCTCCTGTCTATCGGCTCATGTTGTCTACAATTTTAAACTCTCTGCAAATTTTGGATGCAATGAAACTTAGGAATTGGTCTAAAAGACCTTAAAAATTCTCTCACCTGGGCTCTGCAAATGCTTGGTAATTTGAAATATTGATGATCAACTGTATATATTTTTGTAGAATTGAATGCAAATAATTTGTAAGAGATCAAAAAGCTGTAACAATGTCACTTCCGCCATTAGTTGGCACGCTTCAGAAATTCAATTCACTAGCCGTAGCCGAGAAAGTGATAGGTAATCAAATTTAACTTTCTGGCGATCTAGCGACTATAGCACTCCTCATAATCACTGAAGAATTTGGCTCCATTTGAATACTCATCGAGATCTGGTGACTATGAAAAATCTTAGTTATAAAATAGCTTTCACTTTATCTAGAGACCTGGGGACTAAAGGATAAAATCATAGTCGCTAAAAGAAATAAAACTTTTGAAATCATCTAGAGATTAAGCGACCCTTTGATTTTGATTTTTTTTTCCATAATCTGGAGATTTAGCGACTATAGTCACCACCTAGTCACTGCAAAATATTTCTTCTTTGAATTCATCCCGAGATCTGGAGACAAAGAATCATCACAAGATCTGGCAACAATAGTGTATCTCTTAATCACTGAAGCCCATTGACTTTTCAAACTTCTTCTTGAGACCTTCTGACTGAGCTATTCAAAGATTTAGAGACTGCAGATATGATAACTTTAATTTATCTCATCTAGAGATCTAGCAACTATGGTCAAGCTCACCCTTTCTATCTATATTTTTCCATATTCTGTTAACCAATCTTATAGGGACACATCACAAAATTTGGCAAATGGAAAGTCATATTTTCTTCAACCTTTTGACTATGGTCAACATCTTAACTTTAGTCTCTCAAGTGATTAAGCGACTGAACACAATCTCATAATCATCAAAAAGCTTCCTTAACCTAAGTTAAACCCTAAGATCGAGCAACAAGGCAATTCTCTAGGTCGCAAGATCATTTTTTAACCCACGGTTTAATCTTGAGATTACACGACCATCGCTTGATCTCAGCAAAATCAACAGTTGAGTACAATTGTTAGAAAACCCTTCACTTAACTCACATTTGTCTAGCGAACACGTGACTGCAGACATCTCCATGTCATCGAACATCTTTCTTAACTGCGGTTAAAACTGGAGATTGCACAAATACCTTTACTCTCTAAGTCACTGGAAAAAAACACTTAACCTTAGTTAAGTCATGAGAATAATCATCAACCGTTGATCAGAACTTGATCAAACGGTCCTCGTTAAGTCATTGTAGCCTTTGTATCTTGACCGCTTCATTGGGAGATCTGGAGATAACCGCGTCGTCAGATCGCTGATAGCCAAAGAGAAAACCATTGAGATAAAGAGAATGCACGACCAAAGAGATCACCAAGTTGTAGGATAAAAAAGATAACCGCTAGAAGACCATGAGACTTGGCGACCAGAAAAACAAACTATGACCTCACACTTGGAGATTTAGCGACTAACTGCAGATCTCGATACCGCTGAATTTTTATATCAATTTCTTACCTCCTCCAGAGATCACTTGACTGAAGGTACTTTGATCTTGAGATCTAGATACTATATTTACCCTGCAAATATTTATCATGGTAGTCGCTAGATCTCACAATGATGATCCAGAGACCTGGTGACTAAAGGGATCCACTGGGTCATTTAAGAACAAGGAATATTCTTTCTCTCTAATGAGATCATGCGACAAGAGGTTTCATGTATTCGCTAATGAGAAAGGAATATACCAAATAGGTTGGGAGATCACGTGACTAACCGATAAAACTAAAGCACACATGCTTTAAAAGACTTTAAGTTAATGAAAAAGGTAATGGCCAAATAGACTTTGAACAAGAATTTTAGGGTTTCTTGGAATTTTCTATGGCAATAAGATCTGAAACCTAGGGTTTTTACCTATAAGTGAAACTTGGAGTTCCTGAGGCCAGGATAAACTGGGAACTTGAACCACAAAAAACTAGGGACAGAGATCAAAACCTCAAAATTTTGACAAACAAAACATAGAAATCGGAAAGACAACCAATAGTGGATCTATCTGAGGATGTTTAAATGATAGTTTAAGAAAGAACCATAGATCTCTAGGAAATCATACCAAAAATTGCTTAACCTAACACATGAAGAAGAAGACACAACTGAAAGGAAACAGGGCTATACAAATTTACAAGAGACTTACATGTGCATCAGGACCAGAACCTTTAGTTGAAAAAGGGCTTTAAGAATTTCCCATGCACTAGCAACTCAAAAAGCTCTCCATCCATATTCTTAATTAAGTAAGAATCTTTCCCAAAACTTTCATGAATTAGGTAGGGACCAAGCCATAATGACTCAAACTTCTTATGTTTCCCTTTGTCCTCTACTCTTACATTTCATTGAAGCTCTAAGTCATCTGTTTTGAATTTCCTAGCAGTTTCTCTTTTGTCAAAAAGGTACTTCATTCTTTGCTACAACTTGATATTACTCTTTTGACTTTCCCTTCTCATTTCATCTAATTCAGTCAGTTGCATGATTCTATCTTGCACTGGCTTTGATACATCCAATTCCTCATCCTTAATAAACTTATAAATAGGAAGCAGATTTTTTATGGGTAATCTTGACTGTAACCCATACACAAGTTCAAATGGGGACTTCCCAGTGGCTTTCTTTACTATAATCATGTCTGCCCATAGGGCAAGTTTCAACTTTGAATGCCAAGCTCTCTTATTTCTCTCCAAGGTTTTCTTCAGGATTGTCAAGATGCTTTTATTACTGGATTTAGCTTGTCCATTAGCCTAGGGTGATAGGGAGATGAATAACATGTCATGATTCCATTGTCCTTACAAAAATCCTTGAATTCATCTGACCTAAAACACATTGCATTATTAGTGATTAACCTCATGGGGACACCAAATCTAGTCAAAATATTATCTAGTAAGAAATCAATCACTATTTTACTTGTTGCCTTTTTTGTGGGAATAGCTTCTATCCACTTTGTGAAATAATCAGTTGCAACAAGTATCCAACTGTGTCCTCCACTAGATTTCTCAGCAAACTCTCCTATGAAATCCATTCCCCACATGGGAAAAGGTGCTTCTGCAATTATTGGATTTAACAATATTGCTCCTGAATACCTTAATTTGGAGGCAAACTTCTGATAGGCCTCACATTTCTTAACAAAATGGAAAGAATCCTTAAACAATGTAGGCCAAAAATAGCCAGCTCTTAAAATCTTATGGGCAGTAGTCTTTGCTGAATAGTGGCCCCCACAAACACCAGCATGCATTTCACTCAAGACCTTTTCTACTTGATACTTGTCAAGGCAAAATAGGAAGACTCCATCTCTATTTTTTAAGTACAAATCCCCTTGTATCAATGTATACTTCTGAGCCTATAATTTCAAAGATCTCTTTTGATTGTCAGTCATATTCTCAGGACATTTTTCATTCTTAATGAAATATACTATATCAGCATAATATGGCTGCATCTCAACACTTGTTACAGTCATGTCTGATGTTCCTTCATTGTTAACATGGACTAAATCCATATTCTCCTCAGTCATTAATTTTTCCAATCCTAGTCCTCTTACTAACTTAGTGATATGGATTTCCAAATTGAATTCTTGAATCCTGGTGATCCACTTGCATCTTTTACCAGTGACTTCAGACTATGTAAGGACATCCTTCACTGCTGCATGTGGAACATATGTAATTACCTTAGCACAAACCTGATAAGGTCTGAAAGATTTTATAGCTTTTACCAATGCATATGCCTTCTTTTTCATCATTTCATAATTCAATTCAGTAGCCTACAAAGACTTGCTAAAAAATACAATTGGATGCTCAAAGTTTTCTTCATCTTTTTGTAATAGTACAGCAGCAATAGTGTGAAATGATGCAAAAGAGAAAAGTGAAAAAGGCTTATTGTAATCAGGAGATTTCAATATAGGTGCTTCTTGAACAACTTCTTTAATTTTTTCAAAGGCATTTTGAGCCTCAGCAGTCCATTGGAACTTAACATCCTTTTTGAGTAGCTTAACTATTGGTTTAACAATTTCAGCAAAGTTGGCAATGAACCTCCTAACAAAATTGATTTTTCCCAAAAAGGATTGTACACCTTTCAAATTTTTAGGAGCAGAGACCTTCTTAATTGCTTCCACTCTCTCTGGATCAATTCTTATTCCTTCTTTTGATACAATGTGTCCAAGCAATTTTCCTTCTTTGACTGCAAAATTACACTTCTTTGGATTCAAAGACACACCATATTCTAGAGCTTTGTTAAAAATATTTTCAAGATGTGAACAATGATCCTCAGCCCTTCTAGAATAGGTAGTCATGTCATCCTGGTACACAACCATAAACAAATCAATATACTCTTTGAAAGCAACATCCATGGCCCTTTGGAAAGTTGCTCCAGCATTCCTAAGGCCAAATGGCATTCTGACATACACATAGGTTCCCCAAGGTGTTGTGAATGTTGTTTTGAACTACTCAGATTCTTTCAACAACACTTGGTTATACCCAGAGAAACCATCCATCATAGACAGTAATTCACATCCAGTGACCTTATGCAACATTGCCTCCATATTGGACAGAGAATAGTTGTCTTTTAATGATGCAACATTCAGATTTCTGAAGTCCACGCATAACCTAATATCATCATTTTTCTTTCTAACCGGGACCAAGTTAGATACCCAAGTTGAGTGCCTTATAGGCTGAATTATTCTTGCATCACTTAATTTGACCAATTCTTGCTACATTTTAGGAGCCAACAATGGGTTGATAGGTCTCTGCTTCTATCTAAATGGTTTAACATCTTGCTTTAATGGGATCTCATGTTGGAAAAGGTCCTCTCTGTAGGCCTTCAAGTCATCATAAGACCATGCAAACACATGCTTGTGTTTCCTCAATAACTTAACCAAATTATATCTCAATTGAGGATCTAATCCCTTCCCAATATAAACCATTTGAGGTGCATTATGTGATCCCAAGTTTACTTCTTCTAGATCCTCTACTTTAGCATTACTAGTTTTTAACATATGATCATCCTAATTATTGTATAATGCTTTTAGCTCAGTTAAGCCTTTTGGAATATGATTTTTATTTAGCTGGATCATTTAATTTCCCATAACCATATCCTTACCATCAATTTCCTCAACTAAAGAGTTACAGTCTATAGGTTGATCTTCATATATGTCAAGGCAATGAATAAATTTCAAAATGTCAAGGTCATCTTCAAAGACCTACCAATTATAGATATTATTTGGAACAACAGGCCTACTTTTTATTTCAACTATTGATATTCCAGACAAAGTTACATCATCTCCTTTTAAGGCAACATTAGCTAAGAAGTCAGCCATCATGTTTTTAGACCTTTCCACCCAACAGATGTTGAAAGCATCAAACAATTCAATATGATCCCAAACAACATGCTTATATAATTTCAATTTATCATTTTTGACAGCATACTTGGATCTAACTTGTGCCACCACAAGTTTAGAATCACCAAAAACCTTTAAACATATGATCCCATGTTTTATGGCAATGTTCAATCCTAAAGATAGTGCTTCATACTGAAAAGTGTTATTTGTGCATTGAAAACTCAATAGGAAAGAGTACTTGAAAGTGGTACCTAATGGAGATATGAATAGAACTCCAGCTCCTAAGCCTTCTTTTGAACAAGCCCCATCAAAATACATTTTCCATAGTCCATTTTTTTGCTCCTTCAATTCTTGAGTTAGTGGATCTGCACCGTCTTCTTGTGGAACCAATTTTTCCACCCTAAAATTTTCCATATCAACATCCACACAATAATTTAGATCATCAACATCAGTTAGTTCAATCATGTGTGGGGTTCTACTTTCTCTGGACACCTTTACATTGCTTCCATTAATGTTGAAAGTTGCAAATGATAAGTCACACTGGATGCTACCTCCCATTGATGCACTCCACTTTCTTGATAATAGCATTCCATAATGGGGTGGGATATCAACCACCAAAACACTCATAGTTAACAGTTTGTCTGGGAAAGTTGCTAACCTGTAAGGTAGTGCTTTTATAGAACCAACAACTAGGACTTCCCTTGAATCCATGGCTTGACATCTCCCATGAGGTGTATCAACATTTAGACCTAAAGACTTCATTATTTTTGTAGGCATAATAGTATTGGAAGCCCTTGAATCAATCATACAGTTTTTTAACAACTTTCCATTTACTATTAAAGACAAAAAGAAAGGATCTTTGTTCCTGACATAGTATTTACAACATTGGTGTCCAAATAAATTTGACGGATCTCAGATATAATTTCCCCACACTGATTTTCATTTGAATCACTTGTTGAGGCTATCACATTACCAACCTTAGCAAGATTTTGGGTGTCAAAATGAGTAACTTTGTTTACCCAACTCAAAGCTTTGTCTTTATGTTCCTCTATCCTCATCATTTCTAATAAGGGAGCCTTAACAGTAATTTGTGATAATAGCTTTCCCATGTCAACTAGAATATACTTGGGACCCACTATATCTTGTTTAATGATAGTAACCTCCTTGTTTTCTTCATGTTCTATAAGACCAGGATGAACCTTGTTTTAGGTTTTGACCTCCTTTTGGGCAGAAATGATAGTTTCCTTAAGAGGTTTAGCCTTTACTCTATAAGTCATATTAGGAGTAGCAAATGTGACATTTTTCTTGATCTTATTTTTTCTAGCAACATCTACAAGCTTATGTTTATCTTGAACTTGTTTCACATCCCTATCTAACTTCTTGATGAAGACACCGGATGACTTTTGACTTGAATCACCCACTACCCTATTTCTTAGATTATAGTTACTCTTGGCTTGGGTGACCATATCAGCTATGATTTGTGTAATTTCTTCATCAGAAGGTCTTCTTAACACCACTGATTCATCATTTTTTAAAGTGTTACACTGAACTCTATCCAAATGACTATCTTCCTCATAAAAAACTTGCTAATGGTAAACCTCACTTCTAAATTGGGAACTGGCAACATCTTGGCCCTCATCTTCTTTAGTGGAATCCACTTCATCATACATACATGAAGTAGTCATAGCACATCCTTGATCATCATAAGATTCCTCATCATTTCTTTCCTGCTCTCCATCTGCAGAGACACTCTGAGCAATCACGCAGTAATAAGGGTCATGAGGGGATTGACAAGCAATGCACCATGGGACATCATCATTCATGTTCATATAATTCTTGTGTAATGGGTCAGGGGTTTTATCATTAGGCCTTTCCCTTTTTTCATGAAGCACTAGTTTTCCATCCTTCCACTAAGTGTTATAGGGATAGTTCTGCATTCTTGGTAGCTTGTTAAAGTTATTGAAAGATGGCCTATCATTTCCTTGCACTCTATTGTTTCTTGCTTCACCAGGCTTCAAATATTTTATAGCTTTTAAGATTTGCTTCAAGCTATCATCATCTTTTGGTTTTGTGTCAGATTTCCCTAGTTTTTTTCTATTTGGAAATGGAGGTTTATAGTCATCCCTCCTTCCCAATTTTCCTAATATTCTTCTATTGCTTTCAATTTTAATAGCTAATTTGTAAGCCTCTGCAAGGTTCCTTGGGTTTTTATCTCTCAAAAGATACCCCATTTTTTAATCAAAAGCATTTAAGTAAGTGACTAAATAGATCTTATCATCCAATCTGATGACTTGTAAAAATTTATGCATGGCCTTTTGAAATCTGACATTAAAATCAACAACACCCTCATTTTGATTTTTCTTAATGTTGTTGAATTCATTCAACATGAAACCTTCATTAGTTTTGTCTCCATATTGTTCTTTGAAACAATGTATGAACTGTTCCCATGAACCAATACTAGCATGAGGTAGATTTCCAAACCAATCTCTGGTGTCTTCAGTCAAAGATTGAACAAAAAGCTTCATAATTACATCATCTAGCTCAATGTTATAGTCATCTATTACATCAATGAAACTCTTCAAGTGTTCCTCATAGGTAACTGCATTACTTCCAGTGAATTTTGGAAGTTTCTTCCTAATCTCATCAAGGATGGGATTAGGATACCCAGGGATCCCAATAAAAACCAAATGTTTGTGTCTCTCATGGATGGATCCTATTTGAGATGGGCAAGCACCTAGAGATGTGAATGTTTGGATATTTGAGATAGTAGAAGTCTTGGTTATACCTATAGTTCTGGTAGTATTTGAAACATTTGCACCTTGTCCTAAGGAGATGGATACTGTGTTGGAAGGTCCTAAAGATTGTCTAAGGAACTCAATCTTTCTTTTCATCTTAGTTGCAGTAGCTTCAATCTCTGCCTTTTCCAATTCTTTAGCCAATAATTCTTGTTCTCTCTTGGCCTTTTCTAAGTCAGCATCTAATCTTTCTTCTTGATCTAGAGATTTCTTGGCAAAATTTGGTTCATTAATTGAAATCCCTACAACCTTTTGTTTACCTTTGTCCCTAGGATTTCTTATTTCATGAGTTTCTTGGACAATAGGTTGTTGTTCTATTGATTCCATTATAGGAATATAATTTATGGCTTCAAATTCTAACAATTACTTCTGCAATTGTTCTACTCTGATCATAGCATGTCTAATCTTTTCCTCTTTCTCTTTCTCTCTTTTTTGTCTTATTGCAACTTGCTCCTGAATTTTCCTCTCTAGTTCAAACACTTCTTCAAAAATTTCCTCAAAATCTCAGAGGGTTATTTCTAATGAAGAATTTTGAGCAAGGACTTCTTCTTGGTGATCACCAAGCACTTGGGGGCCTTGTAAAGATGAATCAAGGGGAAAAGGAGGAATGAAACCTTGTCTATTCCTACTTTGGCCCCTAGGCATTTTGTTATTTCTAGGGATTCCTCTTCTATGAGGTTGTGCTCTCCCTCCATCTTTCTCAGAGGCTGAATAGTAATGCTCATAATGATTTAAGCCCAAATCAACTGCTTCCTCATATTTTGATGTATTTCCTTCTTGGTTTGTTTGAACAGGATCTTCTATCCTTACATTTCCTTTTTATTTCCATGTGAAATACATGTCATTATTATTTCTCTCCTTCCTCATTTGACTTCGTCTTGAGGTAGCAGGAAGTTATCCCTCCAAATTTTCTTCTAGATGTTCCTTTCTCGAAGATCTTGTGTTTTTATGAGTCATTATGAAATAGGGAAATCTCTATTGGAAGACTAGTACAGAGATTTTGTAAAGAGTCACCACCCAATTTCTTTTGGGGATTTGGAGAAATTATTTTACTATTCTTTGGGAGAAAATATTAGCAATCTCCTAAAGGCAAGATGTTGGAGGATGAAAAGGACAACTCTAATTTTTAATGGTGATTATAGGTATGAAATGAGCAGGCTAGGAGTTAAACTCAACTTGAAACCTGTATCACTTGTGACTTTGTAAAAGGTTTTAACTATTCCCCAGTAGAGTCACCAATTTGTTAGGGATTTTTCTTGTTGGAATCATATATTTGAATAAAAACTTGAAATTATACCTCTTGAGGCTAATTCAAACAAGAGAAAGACCTAATTATTGAGGATTGGATAGGATCCTCCTTAGTTTTTGAGTTTCGCATACTCAGGCAAGTATTACCTTTGAATAATTACTGATTACATAGTATTATGAAAGTGGACACTGATTAGCTATTAATCCCTCTAGTGAATCAACTTGCAAAATGCTCAGCATATGATCAGAATCAACTGAATACAGAACTTAACCAAACAAAATATGATTGTAAAAATAGCAAGAATCAGTGATCTAAGGATTCTCATCCTTCTTCCTTTTCTGAGCTAGACTCAAGGAGGGTTAACCTCTGATTCTTTCTCTAAAGAATCACCAAATGTGAACTTATACCACTAGGATATAGTTCTTTCTCAAAATATAAACACAATCTTGAAAATGTAAAAAATGGTAATTGAATAGAATTTTAGTTCTTATAAGGATTCCAAAAGATAACCATTTAAGAAAAATAAACTTCAAACTAGTGCCTAAATCCAAAAAGGCACAAGAGTCCTAAATGCAAATCCACAAGCTTCTCTAAGGAAATATAATAGTATGCCTTACATATAATCTACAATTTGAGTAAGATGCCTTGCAAACTACTCTGTCAATCTACTATTATTATTATCAATATCCCTATAGATATATTTACTCTCAGAAATTGATGACAAAGATTTTAATCCTCTACTTGAGAGAAACTCATGATCAATTACAATGGTTGCCTAACAACCAGTATATTTTAGATGCCTTACATGTAAAACATACAAGAGTAAACATAATAAATAGAGAGACAATAACAACGGGAGATAGAAATTACAGTATATTTATATTATAGAAGACTTGTAATTTACATAAGAAATCTCATGCTTAGAAATTTAGACACAAAATTCAAAAGTATGTTCTGTAGAAATTGTAATTGGTTTTTTCTATTATTGTTCAATCCAAAATCCTCAAAAAATGAGGTTACAACTCTATTTATATCTTTTCTTCAACCATCTTTGAATTCCCTCATTAATAGGAAGGCAACAAGCTTCGAATGGTTGAAAACCCTAACCCTAAAGAGCATAAGGAACAAAGCATAAAAAACAAAATACAACAAGCCCTTAGGCGGTGGAAAGAAAAAACTTTCTTGGACTGTTCTACATCCTGGATCACTTGATAACTGACACCTTTGTCTACAAGCATTCATGAAAGCTTCTTGAGTTTTAATGAGATATGGTGACCACCATCTAGCTAATTTACACCATTCTTAAATGATAGCTTATCATTCCTGTGCTCTAAGATCAGGTGTCAAGTCCTCCAGGTGTCCTCTCTACTCATCATCCAAGATATCAAAGTCCACTACAAAAGATTTGATCTTCTTGGGCCTTGTGATCTCATCCCATGTAGCAACCTCTTCCTCTTTCGGCCATTTAAAGTTCTGAGTGTGTTGTAATTGAGCCTTTTGTCACTCCCACCTAGCATTTGTTAAGGTTTTGACATCTACAACAAACTTAATCAACTCCATTTCTACTTTTATGGCTTCATCCAGGGTCTTGTTGAACCTTTCCATTTCTACTTCATTATTTTCACCAAAAAATGCCTCTTTCCTAGGCAAGGTAAGGTCAAAATCTAATCTCCATTTATCAAGGCTCTTAATGGTACCCTTTGCATCTTTAATGGGAGGTATAAACTTATTTCAATCTAAACTGAGTAGGGATACCTTAGCCTCCATCTAATTTTCTTTGCCTTTAAAAAGTGGCAATACAGCTTTAACTCTATTAATCTCCTCTCCCACTTGCAGGACTGTCTCTAGTATATCACTTCTCAAGGACTGAACCACTGCCAATCTCTCAAAAGTGGTGATTTGACAGACCAAGTTACATAATACCCACTCAAAATTTGTACATAATTATCAACTTCTACCTGTAATTCTGGCAACTTTCTATAAGCATTAAAAACAAGATCAAATTTATCCTTGATAATAGTAATTCTATGCTACAAAAAATTTAATAAGGCCTGTAAGATAGCCTCATTCTTTTCTGTAGTTATCTTTTCTAATTTTGTAGCTACTTCTTCTTATGTCATCATGTGTGCTTCAACTTTTCTTGTTTTCTCATGAGGTGCAGGGGCTTCTACAAGAGTATTCATAACTTGAAGCTCTAAGTCTGCCAAAGACTTTTCTAATGCCTTCTCCCTTATTATCCGGAGGTCTCTGTTCTTTAGAAATGCACTATAATCCTCTCAAAGGGAGCCATACCTTTCTGAAAGCTACTTTGTTTTATCTTCATTTAATCTGGCAAAATGGGTTAACACTTGAGAAATTTCAAGGTCCCCTCTGTTGTGGATAGACCACACAATTTTAGCTCCCTCCATCTGTTCTTTTACATTCAAAACTGAAGATTTTTTATCTTTGGGATAAAGACTCCACAAGGCCAAAGCCTGATTTCTTGGGCTATAACCAAAGCCTCTTATGATATCCCCTACTTGGGTTTTAGAAGACAAAGATATGTCTTCATGCCTTTTGATCTAGTCAATAATGAAGTCTAAATACAAGTTCCACCCAGGCACAAGTAGCATATTGCTCTTCTTCACCAATTGTCTGGCCTCATCTGGGGTGAGATTTTCAGCTTCAGGGTCATACTCTCTCAATTGTTGTACTGCCTCTTCTGGCTCTTGACCCTCTTCATTTATTTGTACACTAGATGCAACTTGTTCTTGTTTGTGCCAAATCAAGAAGCTCTTGAATTCCTCTGATTCTATGAAACTATCATCCTTAAAGAAGGCATCTTGTTCAATCATCCTTTCATCTTGGCATAGAGCCAAGGGAAACTCAACATCCTCAGTCTTAAGCTTCTATTTTCTTTTTTCTTCTCTTATCTTCTTCCTCAATTGGTGATGATGGACACCAATTCCAGGGAAAAGAGCTCCTATCCTATCAGTTTTCTTCACCTGGGAAGACTCGCCAACCAATAACCTTTGCTTCTTTGGAGGTGGCTAATTGGTATCTTGAGAACTATGAAGCTCTACAAGATCAATAGTATTTTATTTATCCTGGTGCCTCTCTGCCATTATTGATTCTAAAGGGGGAACAATGTGCATAGAATAACCATTATCACTACCCTCATCACACTCAGAATTAGAATAGACCTTCTTTTTCTTCTTTGTTTCATCAATCTGATCCTCAAATGTTCTCATCAAAGTATTAAACTGAGACATCATTTGCTCAAGCCTTTGAAGATAAGGCAATTCAGGGAAGAAACCACTGAACGCCAGTCCATTCTATCTCAACTTCCTCTTCATTTAATACAATTCATTTATTTGGGAGGTTCTTCTTGCTACTTCATCCTCCTCAATTATGTTTCTTATCACATCTTCCTCAGGAAACTCCTCATGTTTTTTATTGAAAGGAATAGTGGGCATGTAGTACTTCCTGATAGCATCCATAAATCCCTCTGTATCTACATACCTATGGGAAGCAGCATGCATTCTGAACAATCCCAACCATTCATCAACTTTTCTTAAGGCATTCTTTCCTATTGTAATACTATGCACTCTAAAGTGCCTTGGAGTAATAGTCCCCTTCTTATGTGAAGCCAAATGCTCCCTATCAGTCAACATCAGTTGCCAAATAAATTCTAGAAATGCCACCCTTGGTGGAACAAAGAATGGTAATATGTGAGGGGGCTGAGGGAATCCATACACTCTAATCAAAGTGTATGTTTCCCAATAATATATATCTCCCCAATTATGGCCCTCATCCCATTTATCAAAAAACTTCTTGGACCTCACCAACTGCAACACTTTGGTAGACAACCTTGACACTTCAATGCCCATATGGAGGAGGATAGGTCAAACTACCCAATTCTCAAACATACAGAAATCACTCCTCGAAATAGAAGGGCTCCAAGCCCTTATCCAGAATTGCACTAGATTTTGCTGCCCTCTATACATCATCTGTGGCTCCAGGTGATCCATGTTCATAATGTTATAATTGAAGTATAAAATCAAATGCATTAATAAAGAACAATGCATGAAATGGGGTGTAGAACTGGATGGAAAAGCTTTCAAAGCCTGCAAACCCTCATGCATTTTGTTGATCACAAACCCTATGTAATCATAACCCTTCGTCACATGGAGCCTCTACGAATCCAACACTATCATCAAAAATTTTGGAGTAATTCTTTCTCCACCATCAATTCCTAGCACCTTGCACAATCTGTATGCAATATATTTTATGTAAAATTTTAGGTCCTTGAAGTAATATGGATTAGACCCAGCTATAGGTGCAATGTATTTCCTACTCTCTCAAGGAATGTGAGTTTGAACTTCCTTGGTAACCACAATAGTCTCTCTAGTATATCTGTTGGCCAAGGCCAGTAAATTGATTTCAGTCACCATAGGGACCTAAATACCAAAAGCCCTCATGAATGAACTTCTATCAAGGGTAACCAAAGGAGACCCATCTTCTTTCCTAATTGTTCGAGATAAGGGATCATAGTTGCAAGCTAAAATAATTAGGAGATCTATATCTAAAAAGACTTCGAGAAAAATCAATTTCACTAACCCTAAAGTCCAAGGGTTTGAAATAGAGACTGGACTCTTGGCATTTTTATAAAAATACTTGAAAAGGCACATTCTAGTGATGTGTGGTTTCCTAGCATCTCTAAACTGAGCCAATTCATCAACAAAATAGTCATCACTAACCTTTTTGTTTTGTGAGGAGCTAGGCAACAAGGTGAGGAATTCATCTGAGAAGCTCTCCTTAGCCTTCTCCTTAGGGCCCTTGCTGGTTGAAGGTTCACCTCCTATCTATCAGCTCATGTTGTCTGCAATTTTAAACCCTGCAAATTTTGGATGCACTAAAACTTAGGAATTGCTCTGAAAGACCTTTAAAATTCTCTCTCCTGGGCTCTGCAAATGCTTGGTAATTTGAAAGATTGACGATCAACTGTATCTATTTTGCAGAATTGAATGCAAATAATCCATAAGAGATTAGAAAGCTGTAACAATGTCACTTTCACCATTACTTGGTACGCTTCAGAAATTCAATTCACTAGTTGTAGCTGAGAAAGTGACAGGTAATCAAATTTAACTTTCTAGCGATCTAGCGACTACAACAGTCCTCATAATTGCTGAAGAATCTAGTGCCATTTCAATAGTCATGGAGATCTAACAACTATGACAAATCTTAGTTATAAAATAGCTTTCACTTTATTTGGAGACCTGGTGACTAAAGGAGAAAATCATAGTCGCTAAAAGAAATAAAACTTTTGAAATCATCTAGAGATTAAGAGACCCTTTGATTTTTATTTTTTTTCCATAATCTAGAGATTTAGTGACTATAGTCATCGCCTAGTCACTACAAAATATTTCTTCTTTGAATTCATCCTGAGATCTGGTGACAAAGAATCATCATGAGTTATGGCGATAACAGTGTATCTCTTAATCGTTGAAGCCCATTGACTTTTCAAACTTCTTCTTGAGACCTTCTGACTGAGCTATTCAGAGATTCGATGACTGCAGATATGATAACTTTAATTTATCTCATCTAGTGATCTGGCGACTATGGTGAAGCTCACCCTTTCTATCTATATTTTTCCATATTTTGTTAACCAATCTTATGGGGACACATCACAAAATCCAGCAAATGGAAAGTCATATTTTCTTCAACCTTTCGACTATGGTCAACATCTTAACTTTATTCTCTCAGGTGATTAAGCGACTGAAGATAATCTCATAATCGTTGAATAGCTTCCTTAACCTAAGTTAAACCCTGAGATCAAGCGACAAGGCAATTCTCTAGGTTGCAAGATCATTTTTAACCCATGGTTCAATCTTGAGATTACATGACCACCGCTTGATCTCATCAAAATCAACGGCCAAGTATAATTGTTAGAAAACCCTTCACTTAACTCACATTTGTCCAGTGAACACATGACTGCAGACATCTCCATGTCACCGAACATCTTTCTTAACTACGGTTAAAACTGGAGATTGCACGAATACCTTTACTCTCTAAGTCATTGGAAAAAAACACTTAACCTTAGTTAAGTCATGAGAATAATCATCAACCACTGATCAGAACTTGATCGAACGGTCCTTGTTAAGTCATTGTAGCCTTTGTATCTTGACCACTTCATTGGGAGATCTGGAGATAACCGCATCACTAGATCACTGATAGCCAAAGAGAAAACCATTGAGATAAAGAGAATGCGTGACCAAAGATATCACCAAGTCGTAGGATAAAAAAGATAACCGCTGGCAAACCATGAGACCTGGTGACCAAAAAAACAAACCGCCACCTCACACTTGGAGATTTAGCGACTAACTGCAAATCTCAATACCACTAAATTTTTATATCAATTTCTTACCTCCTCCAGAGATCACCCGACTGAAGGTACTTTGATCTAGAGATCTAGAGACTATAGTTACCCTACAAATATTTATCATGGTAGTCGCTAGATCTCACAACGATGATCCAGAGACCTGGTGACTAAAGGGATCCACTGGGTCATTTAAGAACAAGGAATATTATTTCTCTCTAATGAGATCATGCGACAAGAGGTTTCATGTATTCGCTAGTGAGAAAGGAATATACCAAATAGGTTGGGAGATCACGCGACTAACCGGGAAAACTAAAGTGCACATGATTTAAAAGACTTTAAGTTAATGAAAAAGGTAACAGCCAAATAGACTTTGAGCAAGAATTTTAGAGGTTCTTGGAATTTTCTATGGCAATAAGATCTAAAACCTAGGGTTTTTACCTATAAGTGAAACTTGGAGTTCTTGAGGCCAGGATAAACTGGGAACTTGAACCACAAAAAACCAAGGATAGAGATCAAAACCTGAAAATTTTGACAAACAAAACACAGAAAATGGAAAAGACAACCAACAGACCCTAAGTCTTGGGAGCTTCATTTCCCTCCATTTCCCTCCTTTTTCACATCTTTTGTTCTTGTATACTGGTTTCTTGACTTCCTTGTCATCATATTCACACATCATTAATTGGGTATTTGTAATTACCACCATAATTTCACACATTTTTTGAGCTTTCGAACCATATAGCTTTTTTCTATGTTTGGACAACATTAACATATTAATGTTTGACCAATGTATCTATAGTTGTCAGAGACACATGTGTACCATTGTCTTAATAACTTTTGTTCTAATTGACCAAATCTAAAACAAATTACATATTATTATTATGCACTTTATTCTATACACATTTAAAAAAATAAAAAATTAATTATTTTTATGGAAGTTATGTCTAGCGCATGAACAAACACTTTATTTTTCAGGATGTTCCCAATTCAAAAACTTATTTTTTAAAAAAATCAGCAAAAAATTACAAAAAAATACAAAACTTCTAACTCTCACTCTCATCTATCTTTCTACCAAAGGTTTTTTAAAAATACTAAATCTAACTATATCCTTTTTTATGTGCACATTAGACACTATGTTTTCTTTCCTAAAAAAATTAGGAACAATTTTTCGTGTGCAATGGATTTGAACCTTGGTGGCTGCAAGAAGTTGAGTCCCAATTTTGGGAAAAAAGTGGAAGTGTTCTCCCTATTTTTCAAATTTTCTATCAATTGATGTCAAAATTTGAGGCACTTAGAGATTGGATCTTAAAAAGAAATTAGTAATAGAAAATGTAGTGGTCATAGTCTACTTTTCAAATATTTAATTTATTTCAATACCCATATGATATAAATTACTTTCTAGTAGGCATGTTTAAAAACCACTTTTTCAAAATGCTCATTTTAGAACCATACCACACACATGTACGACCACCATATTTTGACCTAAATAAATGAATTTTTGTGAATCCTTCTAGCGAAAGATACCTAAGACACCAAATATTCAAACACACACACACACACACACACACACATTTGTGTGTGTGTGTGTGTATAATATATATACATACATGGGTAAGTGCACCAAGATGGTGAACAAAAAGGGGGGTATAAGTGGCCACTTTTTTTTTCTGAAATTACAGAAACTTGAACTTCACAGAGAGATTTGAGAGTCATGCACTCAAAACTAGAAGTTGTGTAAAGAATAAGAATTGTAGTAATCTGAATCTAGTTTCTAAACTAGTAATTTTTTTTTAAAATGGATAATATTAAGAAGGTCAAACCTCTCGTGCACAAAAAATTATTCCTAATTTTTTCAGAAAAACATAACATAGTTGTCTACGTATCCTTCACAAAATCTATAGTTAGATTTAGTATTTTGTAAAATACTTTAATAGGATGATAGGTAAGAGTGAGATCTAGAAGTTGTGTATTTTTTTGTAATTTTTTGTTGAGTATTTTATTTTTTATGATTTTTTGAAGTGACTGCATCCTAAAAATCTCATACATGTTCATGCGTTGGGGATAACTTGCATCAAAATAATCCAAATTACAAACTTTTTTTTTTAAAAAGTGTATAAAATCTAGTGTAGAACAATAATATGTAATTTTTTTTGAATTTGATCAAGTAGATCAAAACTTATTAAAAAATGGTAGACATATGTCTGTGAGGACTGTGAAGACACTAGTAAAAAAAATTAAATTTTACTATGCTAATGTTCTCCAAAAATAGAAAAATATATATGGTCAGAAAGCTTAGAAGTTGTGTGAGATGATGGTAGTAATTTTAGAGATACCCACTTGATCATTTGTAAAGCTAATGACGACGAAGTTGAGAAATCAAGTTGAAAGGAGAAAAAATGTGTAAATGGACAAAATTGGAGGGAAAATGGGCTTGCAAGCCTTAGGGTCGTACTCCAAACCTTTTACCAAGCCATAACCTGTATGAATTATGGTGTACAAAATAACCCACTCCGGTTTTGAAAACCAAAAATCACAATTTCAAGTTCTTCATAACCCATATGGGTTATGAAGACATAAAACAACATTTTTAGTTTCACATAACCCATATGGGTTATGAAGACATTAAAAAAATTACTTGTAAATGTGTAATACAATACATATTTGTATAGATTTACATATATGATATGTTAATATGTAGGTATATATGTATATCTATAATTATTATTATATATGCATATCTATAATTATAATTTTATATATATATATATATATATATATATATATATATATATATATATATATATATATATATATATATATATATATATCTCCTTATCCCCTATCTTTCTAGTTTTATATAACCCATACGGGTTATGAGAAATTGTGAACGTTGTTATAAGTTTACATAACCCGTTCGGGTTATGGGAAATTGTGAATGCTTTCATTAATTTACATAACCCATATGGATTATGACAAAATATTTATATTTGAATCCCAATGACCTAAAATCTAGTAGTACAAGTTGTGTGAAGGCCCCACCGTTGTTGCACATGATTTTCTGGGATAGTAACAATCATGTTTTATTTATTTTATTGTCAATGTTTCTTTAAAATGTTTGATTTGTTTTGTTTTTTAGATTCTTTTTGAAATTATTTTATCATGGTTACTTTAGATTATAGTAAAATGATGCTCATTTGTTATTTTTATGCTATTTGATTGTGGATTGTCCTCATGATGTTACGTGTAGGAAAATCAATATCAACAATGGGAAAGAACAAGAGAGGAATGATTTTACAATGAGAGGTAGCAAAGGAAAGACAAAGGGATCGTATGCGGAGATTACGTGAAGGTACCTCATCTAATGCACCTAATAAAAATGATAAACATTCAACAATTTAAATTGATATGATGAATCCACCAAATCAAAATGATCAACATACACCAATTCAAATGCATGAGATGAATCCACCTAATGAATACGATGAACATAGACCATTTGAAAATGATGTAATGAATGCATATGTTAATGAAATTGAAGAAGATTTACCATTTGAATTTGATGTGATTAATGCACATAATGCACCAATCTTAACACCTCCTAAATAATTTGTAAAAAACCAAAGTTTCTAATAGACATTGATGAAAACATTTTGAGGCCAATGCATGATAAAATTTCTAAGAGAACTTACATAGAAGAATGATTATAAAAATTTGGAATAACTATTTTGAAAACTTAAATCAAAGTGAAAGATGTCAATTAGTTGTTGAAATGATTAAAAATATGAAATTTAGAGACACAATAAAAATTTTGGGGTTAAGAACATCTAAAAATAATAGTGAAAGAACCATTGTGAGAAATATTTTTGATGCATACCAATCCATTGGTTCTAAATCATGCTTTAAAGATGCTAATGTTACTCATCATGTCCTCACATCAACCATAATGGGAAAGGAAATGAAAAAATATATTTTAATAAGAAAAACAAGCAAGTCATTAAGGATAAGTAGAACCACATTACACCATACTTTAGATAGGTGAGAGAAAATTGAGGATCCTAACAAGAATTCTCTTTGGGAATTCTCAAGTAGACTCCCACGCAAGGACAAGGTTGTTGTTGATGCACTAAGAACATTAATTGAGAAATATTGGCATGAAAATATAAGTGTTTTACCTAACCAAAGAGATGTTGTTAGAAGGTGAACTAGAATTATAAATCGTGAGCCACATCCAAAGCACTATTTAGATATGATACAAACACAATTTTATGAAAGGTTTATTCAAATATTTCCTTAGATTAATATTAGTCAAAGATTTTTTGAGATGAAAAAACCATTTTATGTTAAGATTAATCATGCACGTACTAAATGTTGTTGTAGGTTTCATGTTGATTTTTCCATGCATTATGAGATTTATCGCTATATATGTGGTACTTTGCACACTAACAATGTTTTTGCAGGAATGTGGTCTACAAGAACCTCCTAAGTCACCAAGAAACTTCATTTCAATTGTACTATGTAAACGAGATGATGGGTGCATTTATTATAAGATGATATGTTTGAAATGATTTTGTCCTACATGTGGTGGTTTACAAAAGTTGTATAGATTCTTGCATCTCAATGACACACACAAAATGGGGCAAGAACTAGTTTCTTTTGGAAAATAAAAATTAGTCACATATGGCGTTAAAGATGGAAAATAATTAAAGAGGTATAAGTTAGTGAAAAGGGATATATGTGTAGCTGATTTTATGAAGATTTTTCAAGAAAAACTAGTTTATGAGTACATAGGTCACATACATAGAGATAGGTGGTTAGATGAGAAATTCAAGTTGTGTAAGGACACTTTCCTACTCGGTATTATTGTCTCTATCATTGATTTTGTAGAGAATTATACACTAAAACCTCAAACTGAAGTACAACCTATGTATTATCACTCTACACAAGTTACAATTTTTGTACACATAGTATTCATGCATGCACATGATAGTACAGAGGAGGACATAAAGATTATAAGAGAGTATCACTGCTATATCAGTGATCATTGTACACATTCCATAGAGTTTGTGCAAGGATGCTTTAAAGTTTTCTATCAAAGTTTAAGGGAAAGAGGTATAAGATATAACCAACACTTAATATGGTCAGACAATTGCACCTCACAATTAAAGAATGAAAGGATGTTCTACTAGTTGACTAGGATGCATGTGACAAGTGGTGTGTAATATTTTAGGAATTTCATTGAGGTGGGTCATGGAAAGAGAGAGCATGATGGTGTAGGAGCATGTGTGAAAAGAGTTCTTACCAGATAGGAATTTAAGTATGAAGGTGGTGCAATGTTAATAGATGGAGAAATAATTGTGCAATGGTGTAATTCTACGATAGGACCAGGTAATGCAAGTAAGTCTATGGTTTCCATATTTTTTTGGTTAATACATGAATCTAACATTGAAAACTATTTAGTTGTTTTACACTTATAGGATCAAGTGACATGCATTCATTTAGAAGTTCAAATGCAACATCATTATCTATTTATAGTAGATAGATTACTTTCTTTTTCTCTTTGAGTATGTAATTTTTGTGGGATGAATGTGAATTAAAAGAGTGGGTCGACCATTGATCTTGTATACCTTTGCAAACCCTAGATACATATCAACTTCATCGAGCACTATAGCTAAACCAGATAGAAGCATCAGTGGATTTTGACCATGTATCTGACCTAGTTGAACTAGGTAATTTATCAATTTATTACTTTGTGAATTATTTTTCTCATCTTGTATGCATTTTAAGGTCAATTTATTAGTTCTTTATGTTAATTTTGGTATTAAATTATAGCCATCTACTAAATGCAAGTCATGTATATGAAGTCATTGCAGATGAGAACAATGAAGAAGGAACAATTTACTTTTTGTGTCATTGTATTCAAGCCAAACAAAAATTGACAACTACAGTCACTGATGGAGAGAGTATTGAGTACCCAATAGGTTTTGTTGTTGTGACAGGCACATGGCCTAGAAGGTACCATTGTTGTGTCAAGTTGTATTGAGACCTCTTAAACTCTATTTATTACACTTTGTATCGATATTGGCATTAACTTATTTTTATAATAAAATGTAGGTACCCTATCAAGAATTCTAACACTTGGATGTTTGAGGACTTTGAGACACATAGACATATTTGTATGCAATTTAGATGTCTAATTACTAGAAATGAAATATTAACTATTCTAAGATACTAAATCAATCTAAATCAAACACAATGAAGATTACAATGATCAATTGAATTCAAAAACAAGTGTTTTTACCTTCACTTACCATGTAGCTTGTCTCCATTGCCTTCCTAGCCTTGATTCCTTGGATGTGTTGAGCTCTTAAATTTCCAAATGAAGCTCCTTGCCCAAGATGTTACCAAAGTGTGGAGATTGAGTGATATGCAAAATGGCCTAAAAACTTTAATTATGAAAATATGGTGGATGAAATTATTATGAAAATGATATTTAAATGGCTTGGATGCTTGAATGTTTGAACGCTTGGATGCTAGAATGCTTGTATTCTTGAAATCACTATTGCTATTAGGCTCACAAAGGAAGAATGAGGCTCCTTTTAGAGGATTTTGGAGGAGTCAAGCCTAGGTGGCATGATCTTAGGGTGGAAGATCCTAGGGTTGTTATTGACTTGGTTAAAGGGGTTGAGAGAAAGGGGGATGTAGTTGGAATGTGAGAGGAAGAATAGGGAGGATATTCCTCCTACATTGACATGGAAGAGAAGAAGGAGGAAGGGAAAGACACATGTCAAGTGTCTCACAAAGACCATTGAAAGGAAGGGGGAAAGACCTTTTCCTCATGAGGACTCTTGGTAAAAGTGTCTCATGAGTCACTTTTGACTCCTTGAGGTGGCTTGAGAAGCTCCTTAGGAATAGGGATTTCTTCTTGACTTAGTTTGGAAGAAGACATGTGGTCATGAGACCAAGTTTTATGAGGCCACATAGCCCTTAAAAATAGGACATGTGTGTGTGAGGATAATGATTTATTAATAATTAATTAAAATTAATTATTTTAGCCAAGGTGATGTGTCAAGTGACTAGGTCTATGAGGTGGACTAGGGGACTTAGTCATATTAGTGATTGTGTAATTGGTAAATTAATTAAATCACTTTAATAAGACTAATTTAGAGGTCTTAGGATAAGAAGAATAGACTATAGTGAATATATCAAATAAATTGAATAATTTATTTAATAATAGAGGAAATAAATATTTAATTAATTCATCAAGTCAATATTAATTAAATAATAAATATTTAATTAATTAATGAAGTCATTTTTTAGTGTATACATTTTTCTCCTCTTTGAAATAATGTGTTGATCTCATTGTTTCAAAGAAAAATCTTGCATTTTGCCCCTACCCCAGACAATGTCTCAGACGAAAGCGACCTATGCATGCCCCAAGAGAGATTGATTGAAAAAAAATTAGTTTTTTTTTTTTTTTTTTTGTAATTTTGGGTTGACAATCAATCTCATGAAAACACTAATGTAGAAACATGGGTGAAAATGGGTAAATGGGATAATTACGATAGTGAGGGTCCACACACCAAACAAAATGGGTCCACGGGCTATATATAGGGCCAAGGGGTCCACTATAGGGTCATTTTTACATGTGGTATTTGGAGATTGGAGCTTTGAGAGAGAGGAGATCAGATATGAGAATATGTCATTCCCACTGCTAGATCATCACTTTGAGAGGGTCAGATGCTTCCAGAGACCACCAGATTTTGGAGAGCCAGTAGGTGACTCAATCCTCTTAGTCAATTTAAAGAATTTTGCATGATTTGATCTTATTTTTAGCATGTTTAGGGTAGATCCAACCATAGGTTAGGGTAGAAAAAATGTGTTCATAGGCAAATAACAAATGTGTAGTTGTGGCGTATGCATGCGCAACAACTGGTAACATTTGCGCAGCAAACTACTAGTTCTGCACATCCATATGGGGTATCTGTGCATTTGTGTTTGGAAAAATTTTGTCAGCACATTTGGTAAATGAATGTGTGCAAATTTTATTCAGTGCATTTGTCAAAAATTTTGGTGCATTCATTTAGGGTTGTTGTGTATTTGTTAAACCTACGTAAATGTCTGGGGTTTATGTGCACACATAATTTTGTGATGCACATTTTTTTTGGATGTTAGGATTTGGAAAATTAGAAGGTCAATTAGGTCAAACTAGATAGGGAGAGGATGATATGATCTGTCAGCTTGATTTTTAGATCGATTTTGGTCAAGATAGGTAACATTGTAGCATGGTCACTAGTTAACCTTCTTGAGTGCAGATAATTGATAGAATCATCTATTTGTACATGTGATAAACATGTGTTTGATTGATAGGATAGGATAGATAGATAGATTAGTCTGATCAAAATATGATTGTTTGATTGTTTCATGATTGTGATAGGAGGAGATTACTGATATTGTGATTTCATGAGAGAGATATCCAGAATTTGAGGTCTGCACTATCAGAGACTAACATGCTACTGATAGGTGCTACAAGATTGTATCATATCATCTACACGCTCAAGATTCAGGTGAACCTAGGGATGCTAATAGCACTTGCAGAGAGATGGAACTTAGAGATGAGTACCTTTCATCTCCCCATAAGAGAGATCACTATCACACTAGAGAATGTATATCACATCCTATAGCTACTGATTACCAGAGAGGTTGTGTAGTATGACAGACATGGTGAGTTAGCAGAGTGTAGAGTAGTATTCAGGGATGATGAGATAGATGAGTTAGAGATCAGTTGGGAGGACATGGTAGATTTGTACGAGCCTTAACCAGTGGTTTTAGTTGGAGCAATCGGTGGCTACATCTACCCAGATCGATGATCAAATGGCTTTGTAGTTAGATGGGGTTGTACTCTATAGAGGATGATGGAGGATGGGACCCATTTTGCTTGGGGGGTTTTCCTATTAGTGCATCTATACCATGAATTACATCAGGTGGTATACCATAGAGGGGCATCACTATCAGCGGGAGTGACTCTACTCCATGTATGGGCATGGGAGCATATTTTTATCACACAACCCACTGCACTTAGATTTTGAGGTGCAAGATAGCCCTATATCTTTTTATATGTAGTGATCCAGTCTCATCATAAGCTAGGATGACTTGAGTTTTGGTGACACGCATTTGATACCGTGGATGATTTGAGCTGGAGACCCTACCTTAGGTGTGAGTCTTGGGAGGATGAGTGCCAGCTTGGGTACTTCTTTGAGTCATGATGGTTGATCAGGAGGACACCATACATTATAGAGAGATAACTAGTGAGTCAGGTCCTGCGACAATTTGGCAGGATCTAGGGATGCCTCAGGGGGTGACAGAGTTTGTACATACTCATCAAGAGAGATGGGATTATGGACCCATGGTTTCTTTTGAGATTTATCGACAGGAGTTCCTATACATGTCATTCCAGGCATGATCCATGAGATAGGGGGTCGTAGACCTAGGTATGATAGTAAACTATGAGAGGTACCTGAGGGACAATCCAATCCCTAGATTGATAGATCTAGTAGAGAGACCACCCCAAAGAGACACAAGGGATAGGTGGAGAGACAAGAGACAAGGATGAGGCTAGAGAGGACAAGGGAGAGATAGAGGTGGAGATGGTAGCGATGGTGGAGATGGTGGTCCTGATAGAGGGAGAGGGGATAGAGACAGGCCTCAAATGAGAGGCAGAGGTGTGCGACCATGGGGGTTGATGCCACCCCCTGCGAGACATGTGCCAAGATAGCCACTAGCACAGATTCCCATAGGTGCTCCAGTATAGATACCAATAATTGCCCCTGCACAGGGAGATCAAGCACCATAGGTGTAGGTATAGGTACCAGTATAGATGCCAATTATAGTATAGGTTCTAGGTCATGATGATGTAGATGATGTACTTGGTGAGGAGAGACTGGTTCAAGGGGGTTTAATAGAGGATGATGTATAGGATGAGCAGATGCTCGACATAGAAGGATAGGATATGCAGATGCCTGATGTCAGTACCCAAGATGAGTAGATAGACATGGATGTTGGGGGTCAGGATCCCTACTTATAGAGGGATGCGTAGGAAGAGGACATTGACATTGATGCATTCCTAGTCAGACTGTCAATGACACAGGTACAGGTAGACCATGTCCCAGGTCTAGAGATAGAGGTGGAGAGATTAGAGGGTGATCTCATAGAGGTCAAACAAGAGTGAGATGTCGCCATAGAGTGAGTAGGGGGGCTGATGCATTACTTGATGAGTTAGAGTCTGCAGAGACACTGGGTACACATGAAAATAGCTTATGAATGATGATGAGGGTCGTTAGGGAGATCACCTACTCAAAGGATGCCTATAGATAGTTTATTCCTAGGGATCAGTGGATTGGGAGCTTCAAAGAGAGCTCATATGTAGTTAGGACACCTGTGCATAGATAGGGATCTACCAGTAGAAAAGGTACATCTTCATGTCCTTCAAGACCACCCTCGAGTTTAGGAGATCCATCAGCAATAGGACCATCTATTTCATCACACAAACATTGATAGACTGAGTCTAGAGGTAGTGGGTCTTAGACATTTTTTATACACTTGATATCTATATCATTATTGTATCAGTATTATTTCATTATGTATTGATAGACTTGATAGACACTATGGACACATTATTATTTTATGAGATATCATTGGACATTTGGACATCTTATTTATTTTTATGGACTCTACATGATGGACTCTTTATACATGATGCAGTTCTATTATGATTTCTTTTATGATGTACTTCTTATGATGATATATATACATGTGAATATTGACATATGCAGGATGTAATGATTTACTTTAATATGCATACAACTTATGTTCTACAATGTGATGATTTATTTTCATGTGGATGCATAATGGTTGATTATTTATCATGTGATAATGATGTTTGCATAAATGCATTTCTGAAATGGTTTACTTAATTCCATATGTTTCTAATGCAATTAATGAATGTTGATGATTTAAATAAAGATAATGAATATGATAATTTGAATAATGGATAATAAATGAACAAATGATAATGCACGTAATGGATAACAAATGAATAATAGGATCAATGATATTGCATGTAATGAAATGTCGGTAATAATGTATCTTATGAAATAAAAAAAGAGTTGGGAAAGTCTTAATGTGAAAAAATAAGATGTAATGTAATGACTTATAATCATGATAGATAAAATGTGATGAGATGATAGCTATGATGAAATGTTATTTAAATGATCAAAATATGCATATTAATGTACAATGGTTATATACAAATGAACAAACCTAATAAGATAAACTAATAAATGACACAGACATGATTAACTATACAAAAATGATTAAGCGTGGTAATGAAGATGGAATATGAAAAATTGAGAATGCAACATAAAATCTATATTTTTTATTCCCAAATTTCCTCAACTTAATTAACAATGTGTCCGACATGAGAAGAATGGATAAGGAAAATAGATAGTCTTAGAAGCAAGATAACCTACTAAACCCTATAAATGGAGCATTAATATGCAACAAGATCTTTTAAATATAATGCAAAATGAAATATGAAATGAATATCTCCACAACTTCATGAAATATCTTACAACTTCATGGTAACTAGAATTTGATTATCATCATTGAGCTCGTTATGTTGCAAGAAAATGCAAGCATCATGGTATAATTAAACCAAGATTACCTGAGCACTTCTTGCATGGAGTTTAATAAAGAAAAATTGACAAGCATCTAGGTATAATTGAACTGAGATGACCTGAGTTTTGTTTGCATACCAGACAAGGAATATTCCCCCCTCCATCGAGGAACAAATTTTTGGAGTTGAGGTATGTGTGGCATATCACCATTAACAGCATTCGCATAACAACATAAATTGTATGCGGCAATGCTTATTAAACTGATGAAGGAACTTACACACAGACACCCTAATTACTTGTTCCTTCAACTTCATCAGAAAATATCCCACAAACAGTAATCAAAGAATTCTCACAGACCAAAATTTAGTCTAAAAAGGTCGTCACCAATGAAAAATCCCAAAAATAGCTAAAAATTTAAACTTCAAACAAAGTGAAAAGAAGAAAACCCATTTTTCTGTAGGAACCCAACAACACATTCATCCAATAAAATTATAATTTTGGACAAACATAGAAAATGGGAAGCATAACACCATAAAAACCATAAATTTCATAATTTTAAAACATAACTTAAACACATAGGCCCAATCGGGAAATGAGATGCTATTAAAATGTGGGGGAATACTAATTCTCATCCCACAGTAATAAAGCAATTTACTTCATTCAAAAAGATAGTGAAAATAAAGTTACAGAAATGTGTACCTCTCATAAAGAGGTGGAAATGAAAAATGGAGAGAAGAGAAAGAATCCACCATGAAAACATAAATAGCTCCATAGGAAAGAGACCAATCATGGAATGAATCCAACAAGTTGCTACCCATGTAGATCTGACAAATGGATCAATCACAACGAATAAAACAATAATTTTATCCAAACCAATTTGGAGCAAAATCAAAACCCACTAAAAAAAAGTGAGTAAAAAGAGTTATTTCCTCCATATAAGTCACTTTTGCCAAAGGACCCAAAAAGGACTTAAGTTAAATCGCTTATATAAAAATTAAACAAACTATAGACTTTCAAAAATAAATTAAATCAATTCTAATTAAATGGAATTCAACTACAGAAAATTAGTTGGTAAATAAAATTAAATCTCCAAAATAATTAAATCAACATTTAATTTCTAACTCAATTGTGCGAACTCTAAACGCACAGACAGAAAACTAGTTTATCATATATGCATATTAAATCAATATTTACCCACATGTAGTGGAGGGACAATAACCATAGTGGAAACATCGTCCATGCAAGGAAAATATTGGCTAAATATGAATGGTTAGTGAAACTATCTCTTGTACAACCGTTGGGGATAAAGATACTCAAAACCTGTAACTCAGGCGGAATGATGTTTGGTACCTATTCACTAAAACATGCAAAGATCAAGTACTATTGGTCATAGTATAAATAGATGAAGTATATATAATAATAAAATATGCCTAATGGAACACTAATGCTCTAGTGACACAATCAAATATATGTATTAGAAAGGCATGACACTGGTCATTCCATATTATAATCCTCAATGGACGTGTATCATTTAAATACACATTTCATTTAAATTAAAAATTTTATTTCAATTTAAAACATGAAAGTAATCATCTATGGTAGTATGAGCATATATCAATGAAAACCTTAAATCAATTATCCATCGACATAAAGGTATAATATAATAAGAAAAATGATATAATCATCGTGATAATATAATCCATTGTTCTTGAATGCAAAATACACCAGGTATCATCATAAAGCATCATTTCACATCAAACAACATCATCATGTAGATATGATCAAAATGGTAAATAGAAACATAACCTAAGCATCTAAATCAGCAATGATATCGGTAACCAAAATAATGTATTGGCACCAAATGCATCTCATCATGTGGATAATCACAGCATAATAACAAGAGTTTAACTCGAATCAAAATAACATGGAACATAATGCAACCATGAGAGGCACTACATCAAGGAAGCTCAATTGCCCAAAAAAAATATTAGGTATACCTTTTATTGTTAGAGCTTGCAAATCCAAACTATGGGAGTTCATATTGACTAGTTGTAATGACAAATTAGAACTCTAAAAAGGAAAATGTCTCACTTCAAAATAATTATGTTTAAATATGTTGTATCTTTCCATTCTAATATATTCCATGATGTGCATGAATCTTCCCAAGTTAATCTACGAACATCTAGAATAAGAAGATGAGAAATTTATTCTGGAACGAGAAGTCTAAAAGGAAAAGGACTCCTCTCATTTCCTAGGATAAAATATCCTACCAAAAGGATGCTAGAGGTGTTGGCCTGTGAAAGTGGATGATTTTTAATACTACCTTAGGGGGAAATTTGGTCTTGAAAATGTACAAATGTGCACACCTAAAATAGGCCAAAATTATACAATATAAATATTTCAACTCATGAATCCAATAAGAATTTTCACAGTAAGGAATTACCTTATTGGACCATTAGTTTGCAATTTCATGGTTTCATGGAGAGACATGATAACTTTCCACATCACTTGGGATGTAAGATATGGAAATAAGGCTTCTTACTAAGACAAGAGAAATGAGGAGACTTTGGCCTATTTTCCCCACGTGATGGGTCTCCTCAAATGATCAAATGTATCTCTTAGAGATCACACAAATTAGATTCCTCCTAGGAAGGAATGGACTTTGAGGGGGCATCATAGGGAAACCCTCATAGGTTGGGTACTAGATGTGTAATAAAAAACCATGATGATGAAATTTGAGTAATATATTCTTGGAAGATTCTATACAAAATAAATAATAAAGTCAAGTTTTAGGTGACTTTATATGGACTCAAAATATGCAAGTTAAATCTCCAAAAGATACATTTGGAATAGGATGACCTTATCATATTAACTGTGATCCATTATAGGGGCTTTATTCATTGAAAATAGAGTAAATTTTTACTCTTAGTTGGAAGCTCTTAATGTGATACAAAGGCTATAACATAAGACATGTTTATAGGGAGAGGAATAATTTGGAAATCCAAATAGAAAATTGGGTCATAGACATGAATTCTAGTGATTTCCTCTTGGATACACTAGACCTAGGGCACAATATTTATATAAATTCATGTATCAAATTGCTAATGAATCTAAAGCCCTTTAAATTAAATTTAATTATTTGAAAATGACCACTACATGTGGCATTGATGTTACTTGGTGTTGCCAACCTACATACAAGCACATCAACCAATATTTGGTACCAAAATAGAAGTACAGAATGAGGGAAACCTTTTATTTTATGACTAGGAAAATTGTGAATGGCTTCCATAGTAAAAACCACATATCATATTTTCAAAATGAGGACTTTGATAGTCTTTCATTTCATCAAGAAGGTGATCATATTTTTAAAATGAGGGATTTGATAGTATTTCATTCCATCAAGAAGGTGTTGGTAAAATATGTGTTAACTCCTACTGTATCAACATGAATATTGGTTCCACTTTTATGCTCATCCTAAACCATTCACAAGGAATTGAAAATAGAGGTAAAAAATATTACAATGACACTATTTTGAGCACATTGGTGTGAGGGCTTGTAATGGCACTTATGGGCTTAGATTTTTCGCCTAACAATGAAACTTGACCCAACATCTACCTGAGCTATAATGGCCCATGGTTCCCCTTCATAGTAAAAGTGGTGGATGCAAATGACAACACTAGATGACATAATGTGTGTTAGAGAATCAACTTTCAAAAGATCATTGCTAAAATTTATGTATATGTGGAAAAATGACATGTATGGTGCAAGCATAAACACTCAAATTTTAGTTGTACATGTGCATATAAAATATCTTAAACTAATAAGAAAATAATGTTTAAACTCATTCCTACACTATTCTCTACATAACCTCAGATGATCGTGAAACAAGTGCACCCAAGACTTGCTTGATTTAAGCTCTTAGAGAGGTTGTGGGTGTTCTCTCCCAACACAAATATAGATCTCACTATGAATGCAAGGTAAAAAAAAAGATTGAACTACTCAAGGGGGAGCTATGGAAGCAACCCTTGAGTACTCAATACAAGAAGACAAAGAGGCTCAAGGAGGAGCTATGGAAGAAATTCTCAAGCTCAATGGCATGCAAGATTAACACTACAAATGAAGCTAAGTATGGAATCAAACTCTATTCTAATTTTTTAATGAAATCTAGCAACTACCAAATGGTTAGTAAAAACTATAAAATGCAAGAAAATAAACTAGCATTATTATTCTACATGCAAATGATGGATGATTTTCTTGAGGCAAGGGTCCTATTTATAGGATTTTTGAGGGGTGGGTGAGGGGGCATCTATGTGGAATCCACATAGGTGCCACCAAGGAGACACATAAGCCATGAAAAATCTAAGACTTTCTCACACATGTGTGAGAAATTTGGGATGTGAAGGGTCAATGAAGTGTGTGTAAGAGACGTGTAAGAAAAAGTCAATTTTCATACTTTGGGTAAGTGTAAGAAGTGTCATCAAAAATTGTAAGAAGCCTTGTTTAGGCAATTTTTAGAAATTTGCTCACACGTGTGAGCAAATAATTAGGACTAATGGGTGTAGGAATCTAAAAATTAGCCGAATCAACTTTAGTTAATTAGTAAGTAGACCTATTCCATATAAAGTGATGTGTGTAGGATAGCATCTAGTTTAGGTTTAAGATTAAATTAAATAAAATTTAATTTAATCATGGTTTAGTAGAAATAAAGCATGTGGAGGAATAAATAAATTAAAAATTTACTTAAAAGGGGAATATGGAGAAACATGTATTAAATTAAATTTAATACATTAGGAGGGGTAGTATTTAAATTTAGTTTAAATACTATAATTAGTGAATTTATTTAATTAAATAAATATATGAATTTTTAACAAATATAATTAATTAAAAATTAACTATAATATTATTTGGGGTCATTAATTAAATTAATGTTAAATGGATGAATTTAGGTGTCTACATTTTGCCCCTCTTTGATGTGGTGTCAAAAATGACATCGCGTCAAAAAAAATAATAGATAACCTAGAGGGAAAATGGGACCTAAAAGGTACACCGAGGAAAAATCAGTAGGAGGATGTGCTCCCTCGAGAAAATAGGCCAAAATAAATAAATTTGTTCAATTTTCATGAAAAAAGAGGGGAAAGGACTTTGCATGAGTTATATGGAAAGAAGGGGGAAAAGAAAAGGCAAAAAAGAACCCTTTTTTTTTAAAGGTGAAAAAAGGGCCCCTTATAAAAGGGCAAAAGTGGGGGGGGGGGGGGGAAATGATGCATTTTTACCCCAAGAGAGGAGAAAAGAGGAGAGGAGAGGAGAAGAATATGGTAGGGAAATGAGACAGACTGTAGTTGGGCAAGAGGGTGTGAGTCTACCAGTGGGCAGTGGACAGGGAGGATCCAGTAAGTGCACAAACCCTTGTGTTTTCAGTTTAGCATGTTTGTATTTTTTTTTCATTTGTGCATTTAAAAAAAATGTAGGTGGGGGGTTTTTTTAGACATAGGGGGAAATTGAGGGTGGAGATGCCACTTTGTACCCTCCAACAGGTGGGGAGGAGCAGTCAATAGGTGGCCTCATCTAGCAACAGATGGCATAGAACCACCCGTTGGGGGATGAGCAGCTCCACCTATCCATGAGTGGCTCCGCCCATCCAAGGGCAGGTGGCACATAGCCACTCACCGATGGAAAAGAGGCTCCAACCACCCGTTGGTGCATGGGTGGCTCCATTCTCTCATCTATAGATGGGCAAGGTGCAGTCTCCTGCTCGAATAGGCAGCTCTACTACCAAAAGGGGGCCAAATTGCTCATCATTGGATAGGTGGCTCCACCACCAAAAGGCAAGTTGAGCTTCCTATCCTTGGATGAATGGCACCATGGCCCAAGATGGGGAATCCAAAAGACAAACCACCCTACCTACCTAAAGGCGGGACAGGGCGAAATGGTGACAAGGTAGGGGGAAAATTAAAGCGGCATCCATCAGGGGAAAATAAAAGCACAAGGATGGGTGATTTGTGTCATCTTTTTGGGGGCATCGGGACATGGTTTTTTGGATAGGGACTAGGACTTATAAGAAGTGAGTCAGGTGACTGGGTATAGGAACTAGACTATTGGACTCACTCAAAGGAGTGATGGCTGAACATGATGGCATTGCAAGAAGAGCTAATAAATGTGGAGTGGGGATAGGTGACCCTGTACGACTTATAGCACATGCATGATTGGTCACACCTGAGAGTACATAATGTGCTCATGATAGCATTAATCAAGAGGTGGCACTTAGACACATTGAGTTTCCACTTTTTGACTGGGGAGGTGATTGTGACATTTCTAGACATGTGGAGGAGTTTGTGAGTACCGATTCGGGGAGAGATGTCTGATTATTAGTTACAGAGTGTAGAGAAATTCCTAGAGGAGAGTTTCAGATGGCGGGTAGACCAGCTACTGATTGATCACCAGTGGATATCATGGTGAGGGGGGATGGAGGTAGGATTTCCCTGACTATCTTTATATTTAGATGGATTGGTAGAAGGGATGTTAATGCCTGACCATTCAGGGAAAGGTTTTCTGATCAGATGGGTGAGGGTGTTGAGCCAAATGCTGGAGGAAGAGAAGGGGATTGAGTATTACCGGGGGTATACAATTCTAGTGTAGTTCTACTATGATATTCATATGTGTGCAAAATGGACCCTTTAAATGATGGGACCAGGGGTGACATTGATTCTTTTATGGGTGTGGGATCACATCGTAGTAGTATGACCATTGTAAAGGGAGGGGCAGCGATAGAAATATGAGCCATTTTCATGTCGATACAGGCCACCATTTTCATATGGGGATGTGAGAGCAGTAGAGAGATGGCGGAGGGTATTGGATGAGTTTTTATTATTCAAGTGGATGTCATACAGAGTCTGTGAGGCATGGGGATATTGGGATGAGCAAGTAAGGAGAGAGGATGATACTCTAGATGTAGAGTACTTATGATATGTGCAGACAGATTGTTGGTTGATCAAGAGGATGATGTTTTAGGTAGTCAATTATATGTTGTCATGAGTGTGTAGATAGTTTAGCTTGAGACAAGATATAGTTCCAAAAAATATCCATATCTGATCGTTTGTAGGGAGATTGGGTCAGTATGGGGAATCAAAGTTGATCTTCATAATTCCAGGAGTAGTTAGAGAGCCATGCATCTAGTACCATGGATAGAAACATAGAGATAGGTGGAAGATGCAGGGGTGACATTTGGGTATGCAGTCTAGTGGGAGAGGCTAATAGAGCTAGGAGCAAGAGAAGTCTGGTGGGAGAGGCTAACAGAGCTAGGAGCAAGAGAGGCCAAGGAGGCTGATAGAGCCAAGAGAAAGAGAGGCCAGAGAGCAGGTAGAGTTAGAGATAGATTCATAGAATGAGGATGAGGAGGATGATGGAGATGAGGATGAGGAGGAGAGACTAGTAGTAGTTTCAATAATTAGGTGGGGGGAATAGAGGTAGGCCACTGAGTGGAAGAGAGGGATAGTGCAAAGACTAGTCGAAGAGGGGCTTCCTCATACCCCAAGAGAAGTGCAGAGGGATAGAGAGGAGGTGGACCAGGGGCCACTACCAAAGGATGAGGATATGGATCTAAGAGGACTAGGCTAGGATGAGAGGCCATGGGATTAGGAGTAGGTAGTCATTATGTAGGTAGAGGTGACATGACTAGAGGTGTTGGTGGCATTGGAGAGAGACAGAGCATCCAGGGAAGAAGAGAGAGAGAGAGAGAGAGAAATAAAATAGGGCTCAGGTAGTCAAGATGGTAGAGAGAGAGAGAAATGAGGCTCAAAAAGAGAGTATGCAGTGAGAGCTATCCATACTATAGGGTCTAGTGGGTATAGGATAGATTACCATGACAGGAGTTGGCATAGGAATAGAGGGGATATTGGGGGAGGTAGCCTAATTTTCGAGATAGATAGAGGAGATGCAGAGATAGATAGACCTTCTCACCTAGTTATTGATAGAGGATAGGGTTACATGGTAGAGATGGGTAGAGACATACCAAGGGGATCAGGAGTTAGAGAGATAGGTAGTGATTGGGGTAGGTTTAGAGCAGTTATTGAGAGCCATGTTGGATGCACACTGAGATATAGTGAGGATAGGGAGAGATACAGTTTATTATATGGGCCTCTATTATCAGGTGGTACCTCCAAATAAGAGACAAGAATCTTATTCAGAGAAAGGGATATCAAAGAGGACCTAGGGTGTTTCAATAGGTTTAGTAGTTAGGCCATTGAGAGACAAGGATACAGGAGGTGACAATGGTAGAGGAGCAGTGAGACTGGCTTCTTGAGGTTCACAAGGGGAGGTCAGGACAATAGGGATATCTTCTCAGGAGCCATTGGATCTAGTTGATTCTATAGGATACATATTTTATAGATTTTGTGGATGAGATGCATATGTATAGCAGCACTAAGGTGCCTGATGTATCATTTTATTGATGAACTATGATTTTATGATATATATATAGATATTTTTGTGGAGACATTTTATGACTTCATCTGATGGATTATGAGACTTTATTATGCATAGTGTTAAATTATGTCATTGACATGTGTGATGCAGGATGTGTGTGATGATGTAAAAAATATACTACATGATGTGCTAATTTGTTTATGATGCAAGTCCTATGTGGAGTATGTAATGTATATATATAATGAATTGATGATATATTGTGCATATGTGATGTTTATGGATATGTAATTATTAATGATGCAATGCATAATTAATGATTAATGGTATTTTAGATATATTTGACATGCAATGGATATTTAATGATTAATGAGATATTTTTAACATGCAATGAATGATGCAATGCATAATTAATGATTAATGGTATTTTAGATATATTTGACATGCAATGGATATTTAATGATTAATGAGATATTTTTGACATGCAATGAATGATGCAATGCATAATTAATGAATAGTGGTATTTTAGATATATTTGACATGCAATGGATATTTAATGATTAATGAGATATTTTTGACATGCAATGTATATTTAATGATTAATGATTAATGAGATATATTTGACATGTAATGTATATTTAATTATAAACTTAGCTATATGAGGGGGAATGAAATGGTATGAACTGATTTTATTTTTTTGTATTTGATTTCACCAATAGGATCAACTTAACCACTAAGGAAGGGGGAGGGGAAGGTGAATAAACAAGACCCTTGCCTTAAATAAAAATGCAAAAAATAAACTAACTAAAATGTCCCTAAACTATAATACAACCTAACTACATTATTTAGTGGGATCACTTGTATTTATGTTGGAGATAACACCCTAGTTTTATGTTGCAACAGGAGGTATGCATCGTGTGTTATAAAAGCATAGATGACATTTTTCCGTTGCGTGGACTAAACTAAATAGCTTTAGGAACATAGATGTAGATTTCTTAATTATGAAAGATTCTATGACATATGCTTATTGGAGAGGTCTGGGCACATCTATATCTTTTAAGGGACATAAGTATGCTAAAATGTTTCCCCCAGTAAGGTACACATAATCATAACTAAGAAACCAACAAGAATGGTCTTAAAGTATCAATAAATAGATCATACCGCAATCGACACATGCATCAAATTTTACCATTCACAATATACCAAGATATGAAAAATCTAGGCAATCATGAGTAGGATCCACTAACACAAAAATATAAAATCAACAAAGAATACCTCTTGACCAAGTAGTCATTCAGTCCACAGTTATTTCTATGAATGGGATATGATTCATGAGTTTGAATTGAGCCAACTAAGGAAGGATGCATCCTACATGACAAAGATTGATTGACTGTGATGGGTATTTGTTGGAAATAGATGTGAAAGGAAAAATAACTCAGAGATTCAATTTCAATGTTGATTTTGATAAGCATTTTTGCAATCATTGTGTCTAGGAAAAGATCAGTGTGATAGAGTTAAGCTTCAACTTGCTGGGAATTGTGCTTGGACCTTTATTGTGATGCAGGAAACAATGATCAAAAATTAGGATCAGGATGAGGATGGATATGTATAGTGGGCAGGAGAAGACAATGGATCCAAATCTTCTATCATAGTAATTGAAATAGGTTTTCATCATGATACTTTCCCAGAGTGCTTGTTTGTCAAGTTTTCACTGCTGGACAAATTTATTTCTCTTTTTCTTTTTTGCAAGGTGCCTATTTACCAGGTTTTCACAAAGACAATGATTTTTTTAGGAACATTTTTCTATTGTTTAGGATTTTTCTATTTTTTTATTTTTAGGGGTTTTTCAAGACTTTTTCTAATTTTTTATGATTTTTTGCTGAAAACATTATACATGAACTAAATTTTGACCTATCCATAAAAGCACTTTAGATGCATAATATTTACAAGATCAATGAGCGGATATCACTCAGGGGTTGAAATCTTATATGCTCCATAACCAAACTTGGCAATAACAACAAATGGACCCAACCAATTAGGTTCAAACTTTCCTTTATTTTCTCGGCTCTGGAGATTCTTCATGTTGTGTTGCAGGACCAAATCACCAATGACAAACTCATGAGGTTTGATATTTTTTTGAACTATAAGCACAAGTGATTTTGATACATTCAGAGGTGGTTAAGGGCATTGAGGAGTCTCTCATCAAGGAGTTGTGGCTCTTGAAAGTGGGCAACTTGGTATTCTTCTTTGGACATCAGGTTTTTGAGATAAATCCTGAGGGAAGGGAGCTCAATAAGGATTTTCTTATTCATAGCCTCAGCTTGACCATTGCCTTGAGGGAAGTATTTGGATGAGAAATAATGGGTAATGTCAAATTTAATACAAAGGTCAGATACATCCTTATTCTTGAAGGGCATTCCATTATCAATATGAAGGCCTTTTGGGATGCCATAGTGACAAATAATATAGTTTAGGATAAACTTGGAAATTTTCTTACCGGTAGTGTAGGTGAGGGGGATTACTTCTACCCACTTGGTAAAGTACTCAATGGAAAATAGGATATACTTATGACCACTGGAAAATTTAGGGGATAACTGGCCCACAAGTTCAAACTCTGACAAAAGAAAGGCCAAGGTGTGATGGTGGGTTGGAGGGATTGAGTGAGAGCATGTATCAAATCATCATGTTGCTAATAGGGAAAAAATTTCTTTACAAAGTGATATGCATCATGCTCCATTATCGGTTAGTAGTATCCAGTGCGTAACAACTTCTTTTCTAATGTAAGGCCACTAGAATGGGCTCTACAGATTCCTTTTTGTACTTCTTCCGAGGATGTGTGTGCTCTCTTTGAATTCAGACATCGAACAAGAGTTCTATCAAAGTGTTTTTGAAATAGGGTATTTCTGAGAATTATGTAATGAGATGTGCGGTGGACAAAGGTTTTCTTTTAGTTAGGTGTAAGAGTGAGGAGAATGGTTTTATCATGAAGTTAGGAAAGTATTTCTTGATACAAAGGTGATTCAGGACCAACAATTCTACACACCATCTCAGAATATGGTTGGTCATAGGTAGGGACCATGAGATTCTCTACAAAAAATTTGCATCATGTACTTATTTTTGGCATGTACATCAAGGAAGAAATGGTAGCCATAGCATCGGCTTCTTTATTGTTTTCTCTAGGGATATGCTAGAAAATGATGCCTGCAAAATTTTGCTTGAGATCTTTGACCAAGCGTCGGTAAGGGAGAAACTTATCATCCTTTTTGTAAAATTAATCATTTACTTATTTTATAACCAATTGGGAGTCACCACAAAAACACAAACTTGTGATCTTCCATCTGACGGCTTGGTGAAGCCCTATGACCAAGGCTTCATATTCTTCTATGTTATTGGTACATGAAAATGTTAATTTGTATGATTTAGGGATGAAATATCTTTGTGGTGTAACAAATAGAATACCCTCCCCTGATCCCTTTTGAGTGAAAGATCTATCAAAGTAGAGCTTCCACTGAATGCTAGGGGTGACAGTCATGATGATTTCATTAGGAAAATCTATGACAATAGGATGATCTTCTAAAATAGGAGCCTCTGCAAGTTGAATAGTGATTGCTTTCCCTTTGATATTTTTGTGTTCTGTGTACACAATATCAAATTCACTAAGTATCATGACCCATTTTGTTGGTAGTTTGTCATAGAAGCTTTAGATAATAGATACTTGAGTGGGTCAATCTTTGCTATCAACTGTACCTTATGATTAAGCATGTAATGACATAGCTTCTGCATATAAAAGACTGCAATTGAGAAAGCTATCTCAACAGTCATATAGTTGAGCTCATAACCTACTAATGTTCTGCTAAGATAGTATATGGAAAATGCTTTTCCATTATCATCTAGTTATTCTAGGAGAGCACCTAGTGATATGATAGTTGCTGAGATGTAGAGAATCAAAGGCCTACCTAGAACAGGCAAGACCAACACTAGTGGATTAGCTACATATACCTTGATTTTTTCAAAATATTTTTGACATAAGCAATCCCAAATGAATTTGATATCCTTTCTTAGTGGGTGAGAGAAAGGATGCACCTTATCTTCCAATTGTGACACAAATATTTGGATGGACTAAAGTCTCCCTTGCAATATTTGTAGTTGTTTCAGAGTGTTAGGAGGTGGCATCTCCAAAATGGTTTTCACCTTCTTAGTATCTATGTATATTCCTCTACAAGAGACAAATCCTAACAACTTGCATGATTGCACACCAAAGACATAATTCTTGGGATTCAACTAAACCTTGTACTTCTCTAATCTGTCAAAGATTATGGTAAGGATAGCAATGTAGGATTAGCGTGCTCTCGATTGTCCTAAGATATCATCCACATAATCTTCCATAATCACATGAAGGAGTTCATGGAAGATATTTTTCATGGCTCTCTGATAGGTGGCGCATGCATTTTTGAGACCAAAGGGCATGACCTGGTAACAAAATATACCCAAAGGTATGGTGAATGTAGTTTTGTGCTAGTCCTCCACTGCTATACAAATCTGATTGTATCCAAAAAAAATCCATCCATGAGGGAAAGAATCTCATGTCCATATTTTAAATCCATTATGATGTCAATTTTAAGAAGTGGGAAATCATCCTTAGGACAAGCGAGATAAAGGTCTCTAAAATTAGTACAGATCTAGATGCCCCTAGAGGGTTTACCTACTAGTAAAATTTTGGAGACCCACTCAGGATAATCTATGGGTCTGATGAGTTTTTCTTTGAGCATCTTTTTTAGTTCATCTTTGACCAAGAGTGCCACTTGTGGATGCATCTTGCATAATTTTTGTTTCACAAGTTTGATTTTTGGATCTACGGCAAGGTGGTGTACAACTAGATCAGTATCGATCCCAAACATATCTTTATAATTCCATGCAAATTTGATGTGTTCTTTATTCATAAATTCGATCATGGCCTTTTTTCTTTTTCATCAAGGTAAGCTACAATGTAGGTGATATTTGGATCTTCTTCAGTACCAATATTAACTGCAACAGTATCTTCTATGAGGATAGAATATTTCTCTAAAGAAAATGACATAAAAGGAAAGTCAACTTCCCCTCCTCTAGTGCCTCATAAAGGTTTTCACTAGAGGAAACACCCTTTATTTTATCTTTTTCTTCATCCAGGGGTTCCTCAGAAAGGTTTCCACCCAAGGATGTTTTATCATTTTATGGATTTTCTTCTTCTTCACTTTTGTGACTCAGGGAGTTGACTTGGATGCCAAAGTAGGATTTCTCATTGTAGTGGATATGATGCTCATTTTCTTGGAGATCTTTTAGTCCAAAAATTGCTAGAAATGCCTCATATTAATCGCATATTTCTAACGCTGGTGGTGAATCTTGTTTGTCCCAATCGATTAGTTCAGGATTGGTAAGGGGAAGTTCAGGTGAGGAAAGGTCTGATTGGGTGATATGGATGATATGCATGTCAAGATAATCTTCTATGTATTAGAAATGGATTTCAAAGAACTCATCCTCAATGTCTAAATTGGATTCAACCAAATAATAGTCATTGGCAAAAGTTTTCATAGTCTCTATGGAACCCAATCCTTTTCCACGGGGGTATCCAGTTGCTTTGATGAGAGATTTCCTTCCAGTTTATTTTTACCCAAAGCCAGTACCATGATATCCCATGCTTTTAAAAATGGGAGTGGCCTTAATATATTTCCCCTTAGGGATATCCACAGGTTTATCTTCTTCATCATCTGATGCAGAGGGTTTGGGTTCTAGTCTTTTCTCCAAGCTTCTAACTCCTTCTAACCATCCAATGGTTAGTCCTTGTGTTATCTTCCTCACTTTGGATCTCCAAGACCCTCTCTACTAACTTCTCCTCCAAGGTATAGTTGGTATTTAGAAGATACACTACTTCCAAGACCAATTAGGCCTTCAACTTCCTAGTCTTCTCCACTATAATTCCCCTCTAGAACCCCAAACCCTTGCTTAGGATCATCCCACACATTACTTCTACCCTCCGCTAAGTCCTAGACTCTTCAAAAATCATTTTTAACCCTTCCATGCACTTTTGGATAGTCTACCAAGTCAATAAGTATCAAACTCAATAGGAGGCCTAATTGGGTCAATTTCTATTAGGCCTATTTTCACTATTTTTGGCTTCAAGCTTCCAAAACCCTCAAAAAACCTCACAAAAGACCTTGAAAATATTTAGTGTTTCCACCAACCCTTTCCAAATCTAAAGTTTAAGATCTTGGATTCACCCACAACCCTATTTACTAGCAAGCCCTAGTTTTAAGCCTATTAATTAGGCCTTTGGACCTATCTGCACAAAAGACCATCAAATTGGTCTCAAAACTTCTAAAAACTTTATCCAAACTCTTGAATATTCAAGGGGACTCTTATGGCTTCCCAAAAATTCCACTAAGTGCTTCCCACCAGATCATGGGTACATGTACCAACTCCTTCTATACCCTATCCTGGCTCACCTGTCTTCAACAGTCAGCCATAGGGATCCCGTTCTGACCATGAAATCTCAGTGCCACTACAAAAATGAAACAATAAACTATATGTATAGACTCTAACCTTTCATCCCCTATTTTTTCATCCATTTCCATTGGTGGATGTTTAGGTTAGAGCCATTTCAAGCATGGAGGTCTTGCAAATTGGCTTTACAGGACAAAAATGAAAGCTTGAAATGCTTGCCAAATATCACTCTTCTAACATAGAAACAAAATAATCAATGTAGTGTAAAGATAGAACACTAATCTAAACTACCATGGATATGGATCACTCCAATCAATCCATACAGGTCGTACAAGGCACAGAGAGAACCTGCAAACAGTGAGAACTTAACACATGGTATCCATACAGAAAATTCTAAATCTTTGAATTCAATCCAAAATTTCATTAGTCCTCAAAATCCATCCTTCTCATGCTCATATACTAAGCATGAGTGGTTACAACCAACTTAACCACCATTTGAGCAACTTTTCAAAAAGTTGCAAAAGTTGCTCGAGCAACTTTGCAAAGTTACTTAGCAACTTTTTGCCAAGGTGCCATTTGGCCTATTAGACATATTCAAAGACTTAGTAAGGACTCCTAAGTCCTACATAAGGACATTTAAGGTTCTAAGACCTTATTTAGTCCATTTCCAACCAAAACTACCTTTTGGAGATTCTTCAAGCCATTTAGACCAAATGGATCACTAACTCTTCCTGAGCTCATTTGGCTCTTACAATCATGTTAATGGATCCAGACCAATGGGCCTTATTCCAAAACTCACAACAAACTCCTATGACCTATAAAACACTCATTAACTCATAAATGTGGGAGGTGCCTTGCACCATCATCAAATAGCTAGGATAGGACATTATGCTCCATGTGTTCATCTGAAAGAGATCCCCAATGTTCAAATGTAGTCTTCTTGCATTTCATGGTTTCCTTATCTCCCTTAGGGAATATTTGTGAAGGTTTACCATAGGATTTGGGAGAGAGGGGGATTTGACCAATACACATGGAATTTTTAAACTTATACTCCCCCATACCTTGATTTTTGAATCTAACCTTCTTTTTTAGACTCAGTAGCCTTTTCCTTTCCTTTAGACTAGTCAGACATCTTTTCTTTATCTTTAGAAGAAGTGGATTGGATAGGATTTTCTAGGTAGTAATTTTATTTCTTACCTTCTAGCCTTTTACAATATTAAAAGGGTTCATGGTCTCTAGGGGTTGTTATTTTGGCTCCATGGTCTGGGAATTTTAAACATTCATTAAATGTGGATGGGACACCTGAGATAGAGTGTATCCATAGTCTACCTAGGATAATGTTATAGGGTAGATCTAGATCAAACACTTGGCAGATTTTTTCAATAAGGGTTGGGCCCACTTGTAAGGGGAGTGAAATGAGACCTTTACTCACCCTTTCTCTATCATCCTATTATATTATTGTGATTCTTTTATTTACATCAGTAAGGTCCTCAGAAAGACCTATGTTGTGAATCATACTTAAAGTACACAAATTCAGACTGGATCCATTATCTATGAGGACTCTTTTGATTTGAGTATTATGGATGGTCACTTGGATATGGAGGGGTTTATTGTGATGAGGATCAAGGCCTTGGAAATATTTGTCAATAAACACCAAGTGTTGTTGGGTAGCTAAATTTATGGTCATTTCTTGAAATTGGGATGCATTGATATTTTCAGGGACACAAGACTCAGTCAAGTCATTTTTAAGGACCTATTTATGGATAGGGGATGTAATTAGAAGCTCTAGGATGGATATTATCATAGGAGGCTTCTTTAATTGAGAAAGAGGGTCATAATTTGATGCAAGTCATATCGATGTGGATTGTGTAGTAGGTGGACCTTTAACAAGTAGGTTCGCAGTGGCTTGCACAGTGACTCAAGGATGGTGGGTGGTGACATTGCAATCAGAACTCTATAGGTTCAGTATGTTTACATGAGCTTCAGTTTGTTTGATGTGTCCACACAGTGAATCAAAACCGTAGACATCATTTTCTTCTAGGCTATCACAAGTGCATTCATATCCTAAGATCTTGTTTGTAGTGTAATCATAGGAAAATCCTTTGGATGATGAGGCATTATTGTGCTATGGAAAAGTCTTAGAATACATTTTTAATTGGGCATTGGAGGTGGAGGCATTTTTACCTTCTACTTCAATTTTGTCACCATCAATCAAATCTTGAATAAAATGGAAAAATTTCATGCATTTCTTGATTGCATGCCCTTTAATACGATGATAATCATAGTATTCATTATTCTTATACCAGTTTGGTTTTGGTCAATTATCATCAAAAGGTCTTGTGTTAGGATAGACCATCATCCCCTGATTGACTAAACACTGAAAGATGATATCAAGGGAGTCTACTAGCTATGTGAATTATCTTCATTGTTGTGGTCTATTGTTGTTGTTATTTTTGTTGTCATTATAATGTCAGAATAGGGAACCATGATAACTAGATCCTTGATTTTGATTCTGGTTGTTTGAATTATTCTGATTTTCTTGATTATTTTGATTGTTCTAATTGTTATTTTGATTGTGATTGTTCTGATTATTGTTGTTATGATTGCCTTGGTTATTGTTTTTGGATGCTTGAAAATTTTGGAGGTGTTTAGCATCTGTCAATCCATCATTAATGATACCTTTATTCTTAGACCAGAACTTGGGTTTATCATTAGATTTGTTAGATGAATTAGGGGTATAATGTTTAATGGCCCTTTTAATCAAAAGACCATCTTCAATAGATTTTCCTTTTTTAATGATTGTCTCAAATGAGTCTAGGGAAGCCATTTTCATTTGGAATGGCATTTTTGTATTGATATTCTTAGTGAAGATATTAATGAGATGTGAATCTAGAATTTTCCAAGGCGTCTGATTTGTAAGATGTCACCATCTTTGAAGGAAACTAGCAAAGGTTTTCCTGTTTCTTTACTTTGTGTTGCATAAGTCACTAAGTGATGCTTGGTGTTCTATGTTGTAATATTATTATGCAACAAACTTCTCAACAAGATCAAGGAATGTTGATACAGAGTTGGGAGAAAAATTCATTAGCCACTCAAGGGTAGGGCCGCCAAGACTCCTAGTGAAGATTCTTTGAAGAAATTTATCATTGTGGGAAACTTCTTGAGATTCTACATAAAGTTATTTGAGATGTTGTACAAGGCATTATCCTCCCTTGTATTTGTCAAATTTAGGAATCTCAAAATTGGTGGGGAATGGTTGGACACTGATTGATTTATCAAATGGATAAGGAGATATCTCTTAAAAGATAATTCCTTCTTCCTGCATTTTTTCCTAGTCATCATCATTCTCTTAAGCTCATTGATTTGTTGTACCAGTTCAAGAGGATTATTGTTGATGATTGTATGGATTTGATTTTCTCCTCCTCCTAATTATGCATGATTTCCCCCAAGAGGTGGAGGATTTGTGTTGTATCTATTGTGGTTGGTTTTATTTGTATGTGAAGAATTTTGATTCTTCAAGACTCTATTAGGCTTTGAGAAGATTGAAGTAGAACGTCATCCTGATGACCCTAGTTGATGTTCAGGTCTATGACCTCCATTTGATTCATTATTGTTAACTGCATTGACATTTTTTTTATCATTGGAGTTGGCCTAGTTCAGAAGTTAATGGATTTGTTCAAGTGTATCTTGGGGAGGTTGATTTGTGTTATCAAATGTTCAAGGCATAATCAGAATGGCCTTGCCTTTTTTGGTTCGAATCAGATTATTCTTGACAAAGGATTCATCAAAAATTTTAGGGAGCATGACACCCCTTTGAATAAGGTTCAAGAAGATGTTATAACTAGTGTCTTGAATTAGATCTTCCACTAGGCTCAAATTTTTAGGATCATCTAAGAACTCTTTAGCTCATGGATTTTCACTAACACTTTTAGGTATGACCGTGTCATATTCCATATGTGGTTCTTCATCATCATTGAATTCTTCTTGGTAGATAGTTTCTTCATCATTATCCATGGTGATATATTCTTGTCTTATATTGGCTTGAGGTCAAGTAAGTACCATGCATGAGTGACCTTGGGTTGGATTTGAATAATGTTGAAAGACTTGATGGAAGATGATGGGAGGAGGAATTGATGAATTAGGAGCAACTTGGACTAGGATTTAGATTGTATTAAGAGGAATAAACCACAAGGATTGATTGGATTTGATTTGGGACTAATTTTATTTGACTTGATTGATTGGATTAAGAGGAACTAAGCCTCAAATATTTATTTGATTTAAAGGTTTAGAACAAACCCAGGTGAAACAACACCGTCTGATTGTGCAAATGAAGGATTGGATTTTATTTAAAATCTTCTCTTATTTGGGTGATAGACTGATGATCCAAAAAAAAATAGGATTGGATTAAAACTACTAGAGAAAGAAGTGGCTCTCAAAGTAGCAAGGGATTCATGTTTTCTTTAGTTAAAGGTCAGAGACACTATTGGATTTATTATTTCACCCTATTGATTTATTAAGGTGTGAAATATGGATTGATTTGATTTTTATTTAAATTCCAAGGTTTGATTAATGCTCCTAATGTTTTGAAATGTTGATTAAGGAAGAGGTGATTAAAGATGAGGAAATGGTGAGTAATTTTGAAGAAAAATTAAGGTCAAAGGTACTTAATAGTAGGATTCCCAAGTGACAAAGGTCATATTCACTTTTATCTTGGCAACAAAATTAGCAACCCAATTGTTATAGTTGATTTTATCAAAATTTTCACTGGCTTCAAGATTCCTTTGGATATATTTTGAATAGGATTTGTTGACTCTAGCCTTTTTATCAGCAATCTTATTTTCTTTCTAGACTTGGGAAACTGGAAGTTTTACCTTCTTATGTTTTACACCATCAATCATGGCTTACAAAGAATAAAAATGTGATATGGGTTGTAATGAAAAAAATTAGGAAGACAATATCTTGATGGATCAAATCATGTTCTTGGCAAGAACTAATTTCATGCATACATCAAACATTTGGGTTACAAGCACATTTGTCGAAAAAATCCTACAAGGGACAAAGCAACCTTGCGGTATTCAAGTCTATGGGTTTGTTTTGCAATGGAAAGTAACAAGAACACTTTGTATCCCTAGAAGGAGATTGGTTGAGATTGAAAACCTTTTCTCACTGACTTAGGAACACACCCAACAACTCCTCATAATACGGTCATCACCAAGAATGCAATGGCTCTAGTCATGATTTTGTATTATCAAATTGTTACATTGATGGGGGCTCGATATGGTGAGTGTATTGGGGATATGACTATTCTCCTTGCACATAGATTATCAACCTTTCAGAGGTGAACTGGATGGCCCTTACTCTACATCTTTTAGTCAAGTCATTTGTTCATGGTCATCCCCTGTAATCCTGACTTGCGAGATTGAGGCCTATAACACTACAAGTACTTCAAAAAATGTAGTCCCACGAGAAGAATTTAGGCCACTCTGCTTTATGTGTGATAAAGCATATGTGAACTGTAATGTCCCCACTAGGGAACCCATAAGGAATTAAGTCTTAAGTACCAAAAAATATAACTAATAAAAAAATTTATAAAACTTTACTAACATCTCATTGATTACATCTAAAAATGAACATTTCCTTAAAGGTTCCCTTATTGAATTCTTTTACCAATATTAAACCATTGCATTCCATTACTTAATTGATTGGATTCATTTACTTTTTATTCTACTTTTACATACTTTATAAATTAAGGAAAATATAAGAACATATTGCTTCATTCCTAACTAAATGAATATATCTTTTACTTTTCATTCCATTTTCAATTCTTCCTATCTACACATTGAATAACTAGCCTTTACAAAATATAATCAAGATTTTCACATCAGGGTTCTTATTTTCCATTTCAATAATGAGAGAGATAAGGTAGAGAATACAAAGATTACATTTATTTGTTACAACTTTTTAATCTTCAATAAACATCCCTTGAAAACCCCTAAAGTTATCCCTCCCTCATTAAATTGCCTTGTCTTTTCAATTTTAATTACAATTACAATTAAATCAAATGGCCCAAAGGCTTACAAAGATATATTTACATTCCTGTATTGAAATAACAAATGGTACATGGTAGAAAATGAGAAGCCTTTATCACTACATAAATTTGAATCAAATCCAAGCCACAAACCATGAACAGTACCTTGAAAAATATTTACCACCCAACCATGTGAAACTGGTGAAGTTCCACCCCCCGTGATAGGAGATAGAACCAAGGTACTCAAAAGGCCTAAAGAAACCTAAGGTAACACAAACCATTCACTTAACCCAAAATAAAATACATAAAAAACATATCATCATACTATTCGCAAAGGTTAGGTTTCTAGCATACCATCTAGGTGAGTTTCATCACATAGCCTGTACATTGGGATCCTCCCTAGAAACCATGTAACCCTAGTCCCCTTTTTATGTGAAGGATCCACCCCAAAATTTTGTCATGGTCTCTATACTCCAATAGGTCTATGTGGCCTTACATTACATGTCTTTTATTATCTTTTGAATCCCACCTTTCCCAAGTTAATTATTAAAGTTATCACTTGATTACAAAATAACCTATAGGATCAGCTAGAAACCACTTTGGGTTCCAACTCCTATGGTGAGACACTCACCTAGGCTACCTATTCCCCTACCCAAAAACAAGCCAAGAAACAAGATTACACATCCAATGGTCTATTTTATAGGTCTAGGGAACTGTCGTGCTCTCAGGCCCTCAGGATGAGTCCTAGCCTTAACACATGTACAAATAATTTCATGGAAATAATTTTAAGTAAAAGACACCTTATACACAACATAAAAACACATCTTAAGCATTTAATTGGCATTCATGGGTGTGAAAAGATGCAGACCGGTCTCGGGAGTCAATTGTAGGAGTCACAGACCAAACCCCAAGCCCAAAAATGGCCAAAATGGACCCCTAGGACCCCATAAGTCCCATACGAGTATTCTCATAGGGACATAAAAGTATCCCCATATTCCCATAAGAGTATACACCCAAAATTGTATGAGTAAACAGATTTGGAGTTGTTTGCTCATACAAGAACTATCACAAAAGTACTCAAAATTGCTCAAAAATAAAAATATGAAGTATGGAGAGTTCCTGGGGAAGGTTCCTTGGGGTATACTTGATTAAATTACCTCAGTACCACATCCAAAACACCTCTAAAACACACCATTTAACTCAACACATAAACAAATGATCAATAACTAAGAAATAAAATCAAAATCTGCATATTCCACAAGAAGGAAAAACTCCCTACATGCCTTCCTAAACATTCCTAACCTTCCCTAAACCACTCATACAAAAAAAAAATACACCAAATTACAATCATTTAATCAATAATAAACTTTCCACAAAGAGATTTGACAAAGAAAACTAATACATCATTTCATTATACTTCATGCACATAGTATACTATTTCAATCATATAATCTTCTAAACATTTTGTATAACCAAAGAAGCTTTGAAAATTAAAAGAGCATGTTATTAATTCCTAGAATACACACACACCAATAAATATAGGCAAGAGGTTGATTCTTCCTAGTTCCAGATCCTACTTGGAGTCTTGCAGAGAATCCCTTCCAAAGGTTGAGCACACCACAGCAAATCTTTTCAAGTTTTGAGAAGTGAATGCCCTCTACAAAACTCTACCATGATCCTTAAAAATCCAATCTTTTTCCCTTCTTTTGAAATCTCCCAACACCCCTCACTGAACCAGAATGAAGAATGCAACTACGAAAAACCCCAAAATAATTACTTCCATAAAATCTCCTAAATTTCTCCAATTTCTCTAATCATCTCAAAACTCCTCCCATACGAATAATTTATCCAAAAACTATTTTTGGTTGGAGGCATTAGTTTACGGGAAGAAACTACTCCAACTACTATAGTTGGTTGCAATTAATTAATCAATCCACGTAAGAAACTTTAAAATCTTTTATTATTTTTTTATTAACTTATCCTTCTAAAGAAGACCATAACTAGATTCCAAACACAAGAATTCCCAAATAACACACATAGACCAATTGGAAATAAACTAGCCTACCTCCTAGGAGGTCTCGGGTTCAAAACTCCAAGGTAGCTATTTTATCGAAAAGAGATTTTTTTTTTATTATTATTATTTTTATTTAATAACCATTATTTAAAACATAGAAATACAATTATGCTTGCAAGTAAAACACATAGTTCATAATATTTATATATGCATAGGTATATATGTATGCACCCATATATACATATACATATATAATATACATCCAATATATATAACAGATAGAAATACATACATACATACATATATATATATATATATATATAAGATAAAACCAAACTTAAAACATAAATCTCAATACAAAAATCATAACACTAAACACAAACCCCAACTAAGGAGACCTCCTAATAGGAATCTAAGTCAACAAAAATTCCTTGAGAGTAACTTGGTAAAATCTCCAAATAACAACACTTCAAGGATTTTGAAGGCACGCCCAGACCTATGTAGCTAGGTGGAGTCAATGTCTGGTACCTGCATCCTGCAAGACAAACTGAGTACACCAACATGTATATATATGCATAATAATGGAAAACAAGGAGGAAGAGTGTGACATTATGTGGATATCCCATAGGAGTAACTACGAATGTCTCTCCTCATCCTACAAGCACATTAGATAGTGTATTCAATAGAGCATACTCAGAATAGTAGGGTTAGCTCCATAATCACCATAATTCTATAATATAAAACAAAAATGAATCATTTTCGTAAATAGTATATTCCTACACATATATACATCATCTCATGCCAATTCATTTATTATTTCCATAAAATAATTCTATTAACCAAATATATATGCTCAAATTGTCCCATCATGAAATTAAAATAAATAAAACATATAATGCAAAATAATAAGGTAATGATCATGTCAGTCCAAAACATGAAAGTACTAGGGTGGGAATTACATCCTCTCCCCCTAGAATTAGGCTTACTCCTAAAATCCTACAAACAATTATGGGTGCGCAGCTTTGAGCCTACTAGCATCCTCCCAAGTGGCTGAGACCTCATCATTGGGGTCCCATAGGACCCTTACCTGCTCTACGTTGTGACCCCTGAGGGTCAAAGTCCATTGCTAGAGTATATGTATTGGCTCCAAAGCTAGTTGCCCATCCTCTACATGTAAATTATTCCAATCCAAAACATGAGTCAAATCTAGAATATACTCTCTAAGAATAGATACGTGAAACATATCATGAACACGTGTGAAGCTAGGCAGTACAGAGAGTTGGTAAGAAACTGGTCCTATCCTCTCTATGATCTCAAATGGACCCACAAATCTAGGTGCCAACTTAGAACCTTTTCCATAATAGATAGGGCTCTTACATGGGTGGACTCTCAAAAACACCTTGTCTCCAATAGAAACTATATATCAATCCTTTGAGCATTGGCATACATCTTCTTCATGTCCTATGTTGTCACAAGGTTCTCTCTAATCCTATGTACCTGCTTCTCCATATCATGTAACATCTCAGATCCAAGTAGTATTATGTCCTCTATGTGATCCCAACTTAGAGGGGTATGATAAGGGTGACCATAAAGAGCCTAAAAAGGTGACATTCCAATAGAACTGTGATAGCCATTGTTGTATGAAAACTCCACCAAGTAAAAATAATATTCCCAATGGGTCTGTCTGTCCATCACATACATTCTAAGAATGTCCTCAAGAACTTGATTAAATCACTTCATCTAACCATCATTCTCTGGATGATATGCCAAACTAAAATTCAACTGAGTCCCCAAGGCATGTTGCAATGAGGTCCAAAACTCTGAAGTGAATACAGGATCTCTATCGGAGATAACCTTTCTAGGAATACCTTGCAACTTGACTATATCCTTCATGAATACTCTGGCTATTGAGGTGGTAGTATAGGATGACTACATAGGAGAAAAATGTGCTACCTTTGTTAACTTATCCACCATGACCATGATAGATCATGTCTATGATAAGTGACTGGTAGTCCCATAATAAAATCCATAGATATTGTATCCCATTTCCATTCGAGAATCAAATGTGGTTGAAGGAGGCCTACTGGGTGATGATGTTTGTCCTTAACCCTCTAACATTCTAGGCACCTAGCCACAAAATCTTCTATATCTCTCCTCATACATGTCCAAAAGTATAACTATCACAGATCTGAATGCATTTTCTTAACCCTTGGATGGGTTGAATAAGGAGTACAATGAGCTTCTGCCCTAATGACCTTCTAAAGATCACTTGAAAGTGGAACATAAATTTGGCCTTGTTTTCTTAATAGCACATCTAATTGTAAGGAATAACCTAAGAACCTTCCTTCTAAGGCTCTTCCTGATTCTATTTTTGCCTTAACTTCTTGATACAAAATATCTGAAGGAAGTGTCTGCAAAAATTGACTTCTCAAAATGGTAGAAAGAGAGAGCATGGATAATTCATGTCTCCTTCTTCTCAAAGCATCAGCTACCACATTCTCTTTTCCTTGGATATATTTGACCTCAAAATTATATTCACATAAAAAATCCATCCACCTGTGTTGCCTAGCGTTAAGATTTGGTTTCATAAATATGAATTGAAGACTTTGGTGGTCAGTGTGTAATTCAAACCGATGCCCCAACAATAGGTGTCTCTAATGATTCAAGGTGTGAACTACAGTTGCTAACTCCAAATCATGCATAGGGTAGTTAAGCTCATGGTCCTTCAGCTTTCTAGACTCATAAGCAATAACCCTTCCCTCTTGCATTAACACTGCTCCTATTCCTTCCAAGGAGGCATTTGTGCAAACCATAAAACTTTCAATGGGGTCAGGTACCACCAAAATTGGGGCACTAGTTAGTTTTTCTTTTCAGATCTGAAAAGCTTCTGCACATTTCTTAGTCCAAATAAACTTCTTTCCTTTCCTTTTCAAGGAAGTGATGGGATGACCTAACCTGGAGAATCCTTGGACAAAATGCATGTAATAACCGACTAAACCCATGAAACTATGGACTTTTGAGACATTGGTGGGCGTTGGCCATTCTACTATAGCTTGTATCTTTGCAGGGTCAACTACTATGCCTTCCCCCAAGATAACATGACCAAGATAATTAACTTTTGTTTGGAAGAATTCACACTTTCCCAAGTTTTCAAACAATTGATTCTCGTGAAGGCATTGTAACACTTGCCAAAGGTGTTGTTCATGCTCTTCCACTGACTTAGAGTACACCAAAATATCATCCAAAATAATTATGACAAACTTATCCAAGAAGGTCTTGAATACCCCATTCATAAGACTCATGAATATTGAAGGTGCATTTGTGAGACCGAAAGGTACTACGTTAAATTCATAATGCCCATACCGAGTCCAAAAAGTTGTTTGATGAATGTCGACTTCATGGATTCTTAACCGATGGTAGCTTGACTTAAGATCAATCTTGGAAAATACTTTGGTTCCTTTTATTTGATCAAACAAATCATCAATTCATGGCAAAGGGTACCGATTCTTAATTGTTACTTTGTTGAGCTAATGATAGTCAAAATACAACCTAAGTGAGTCATCCTTCTTCTTTACAAAGATAATCGGAGCTCCCCAAGGTGACACGCTTGGTCTGATGAAGCATTTTTCCAAGAGTTCTTATATCTACACTTTTAACTCACTTATCTCTTGAGTGGTCATGTGATAAGGAGTCTTAGAGATGGCTTCTGAACCTGGTACCAATTCTATGTATAAATCAATGTCTCTCTTAGGAGGCATTCCAAGTATCTTTGTTGGATAGACATCAGCAACTCTTCAAGCAAAGGGTGATCAAGTGATATTTCTCTATCTTCCTTTTAAACAAAGTCATTAACTAATAATGTAAGAATTTGGCATCCCTTTCTCATGCATTTCTTGAGTTGCATTATTGATATCATCTGAAGTGATATAGGATGTTGGATTCCAACTATAGTTTAACGCTCCCCCAAATTGTCTATGCAGTGAATGAGCTTCTTCCTATAATCTATCCTAGCTTCATGAGCTGCTAACTAGTCCATTCCTAGGACAACTTCATAAGATCCAAGAGGAATTACTCGAAGATCAAAATTGGTAGAGAAAGGTCCTAAACCCAAGTTGCAATTTTGAACACACGAGTCTATGGTCATTTTAGCCCTAAAGAATAGCTCTACCTACCACTTAACTCCCTATCCTACAGCCACTAGACCGCACTTTTCTATTAAAGAAGGAGATATGAAGGACTTGGTTACTCCTAAATCAAATAGGATATAAATATTTTTACCCTTTAACGAACCTGAAGTCTCAATGACTGTGTTCTAGTGGTCAGCTTGTCTATGTTATACTATGGAAAACACCCTATGAAATCAGCCAGCATCTCCCACAATTGGTTCTAAAGTTTCTTGATTCTGATTAGTGAAGTTGGTGCGCTGAGGACAACAAACTGCAATGTTTCCTTATTGTCCACAGGAATAACACCTAGTATTCCTCCCAAAGTTCTTTGCAGGTGGGCTAGATTGTTGGTAACTCCCTTTATTGAAATTTTGAGAATTTTGGGATGGTTGAGGAGGAATCCTTTGTTGGGTACACTTATTTCTACAGTCCTGGGGTTGTTGAAACTTACCATTGCCTTGGTTATTATTCTGAAATCTCTTTCTGTGGAAATTTTGTTCCCCTTTATAAGTTGATTGTTGGTTCTTGGAGTTAGAAGTCCCTTGGTCAAAATTTCCTTTAGAACCTGATCCAATATTGAACACTTGGCTCCCAGAATAGCTACTATGTCCTTTAACTTTTCTCTCAATAAGGAAGACCTTAGTGATAGAGTCCTAGAGATTTTTGGGTTCCAGGACTACCACATCTCCTGATAATTAGTTATTCAAGCCTCTTATGAAATGTTGAACAAGAATGGGGCCATCATCTTTGTAACATGAGAAGGGCTTAAGCTCATATAATTTCCTCTCATATTCCTCCACATTCATGCTCACTTTCTTGAGGTGGTGAAACTCTTCAGCCCTACCCTTTCTCCATTGGTCGACATGAACTGATCCTTAAAGATTTTTAGGAATAATTCTTAGGAAATAGTATTAATAGTAACTTGAAGTTTCTCCTCTTCCATGCGCCACCAGGTGGATGTGAATTTCCTCAAGCTCATAATGGCGCACCTAGCCTTGACATTATTGCTAAAAGGATGCATAAAGAAACATCACTCAAGGTCAAACAACTAATTTTTTTTGTTGTGGATCCCCCTTTGTTGCCATATAAAATGGGTACCTTGACTTTGAATAAGTCCCTCATGTGAGAGGTATCCTTATTCTTAAATTCTGGAATAGTTGGTCTTCTCCTAGGGCTTCTATCTCTTTTCCTATCATGATGGTGAGATTGGTTTCCTTCCTCAAAGTTAACCCTATTTTTATGGTTTCAAGTCTTTGTAGAAGTTGTTGCATACGTTGTCTCAATTGGGCCCCTTCCGATTCATTACTCAGACTCTCATTCCTAGGGTTGTCATGATTATGTTCTCCCTCATATTCCCCATGGGAAATATTTGGTCAATACCTAGAGGAAGATTCTTGAACTCTTTCCTTAGCTCTTCTACAAGTGATGGGAGGCATCCTGGAAGAGTGGTACAACATAAGTTTAGGTAACTAGTTAGTTGAATATTCAATGTGATAAAGAGATTAAGTTTAAATTTAAATAGACCCTTGAGATCCCAATGTAGCAACCAGGGCTCTGATACCAAATGTAATATCCCCGCCAGGGAAACCATAAGGAATCAGGCCTTAAGTACCAAAAAATACAACTAATAAAAAAAATAATAAAACTTTACAAACTTCTCATTGATTACATCTACAAATGGAAATTTCCTTAAAGGTTCCCTTATTGAATTATTTCACCAATATTAAACCATTGCATTCCATTACTTCACTGATTAGATTCATTTACTTTTTCTTCTACTTTTACATACTTTAGAAATTAAGGAAAATATAAGAACATATTGCTTCATTCCTAACTAAATGAATATATCTTTTACTTTTCATTCCATTTTCAATTCTTCCTATCTAAACATTGAATAACTAGCCTTTACAAAATATAATCAAGATTTTCACATCAGAGTTCTTATTTTCCATTTCAATCATGAGAGAGATAAGGTAGAGAATACAAATATTACATTTCCTTGTTACAAATTTTGAATCTTAAATAAACATCCCTTGAAAACCCCTAAAGTTATCCCTCCCTGATTACATTGCCTTGTCTTTTCAAATTCAATTACAATTAAAATTGCGTAAAATGGCCCAAAGGCTTACAAAGAGATCTTTACATTCTTGAATTGAAATAACAAATGGTACATGGTACAAAATTAGAAGCCTTTATCAGTGCATAAATCTGAATCAAATCCAAGCCACGAACCACGAACAGTACCTTGAAAAATATTTACCACCTAGCCATGTAAAATTGGTGAAGTTCCACCCCCCGTGCTAGGAGATAGAACCAAGGTACTCATAAGGCCTAAATAAATCTAAGGTAACACAAACCATTTACTTAACCCAAAGAAAAGACATAAAAAACATATCATCATACTATTCACAAAGGTTAGGTTTCTAGCATACCATCTAGGTGAGTGTCATCACACAGCCTCTACATTGGGATCCTCCCTAGCAACAATGTAACCGTAGTCCCCTTTTTATGTGAAGGATCCACCCTGACAGTTACCCATGGTCCCAATACTCCAGCAGGTCTATGTGGCCTTACATTACATGTCTTTTATTATCTTTTGAATCCCCTCTTTCCCAAGTTAGTTATTAAAGTTATCACTTGATCACAAACTCACCTATAGGATCAATTGGAAACCACTTTGGGTTCCAACACCTATGGTGAGACACTCACCTAGGTTACCTAGTCCCCTATCCAAACACAAGCCAAGAAAAAAGATTACACATCCAATGCTATGCTTTATAGGTCTAGGGAACTATCTTGTGCTCTCAAGCCCTCAAGATGAGTCCTATCCTTAACACATGTACAAATAATTTCATGGAAAGAATGTGTTGCCCCACTTTTTACCCCATACCCATGCTGTCAAAGTGGAAGATTTTGATGTCACAGTCAAGTTTGGTCATGGTTGAGTCTAGGTCAAAGTCTTTCATAGGTAGGTTATTCTTGTCGGGTTCCCTTTCTCTTTCCCTCTCATCTTTAAACCGGGTGGGTGGTTTCAAAGTCTTGTCATGATGAGTAGGTGATAGACCCCAACCCGACAAGGATAATGTGCTCTTATTGGTGATTTTTCTCAAGTAGAATGGAAATTGGAGGTCATGATTTTTAGACACTCATAAGGAATTAAAAAAAGGCTCTTCATTTGGATGATGCAATAACAGAGCTGAGGCAAAAAGTTATCCCTGAAAAGTTTCAAGTCACATTGGTTCTAACTCTTAATCAAAAGATAGTGATGAATGGATTACCAAGTTATATTGAAATAAAGAACAGTGCTTAATGGTCAGCACTGAAAACACCATTAAAATAGAGAATATTGGTAATTTGATTTGTATCATCTTGAGAACGGAAGAATTAATCAAAAATAATGATGGTGCACTTAAAAAGTCTCATTTTAGGCTCGGGTCTTAGCTCTTTTTTGAGCTTGAATGTATATTATCTAATGCATCTTTTACAGAAAATCAAAGTCAATACTTTTCATGATTCAGATGCATCAATCAGTTCTCTAAAGTTTGACAACTTCATTAATTTAAACAGATTGCAGTTCGAAGTCAAAACAATGAAGATAATGCAAGGCAGAAAATGCCACAGTGACTACTCCATGCAGATTTCACACCCTCTGCATACATTTTCCACCAAGAACATCCCTCTACCAATAGTGCAGTCCACGTGTGCCAAAGATAAAGTAGTTGCATGATCGCATGGATTAAAATATTTCTATGCGATCATGCGACAATGTAAGTCATCGAAGATGCTTGGTGGTAAAGTGGGATCCTTCCACATGTCCAGGTGGGACCGAAGATGCTTGTAGAGTTGACCAATCATAGAGCGGTTGCATGATCACATGGATTAAAATATTGCTATGTGATCATGCGACAAGGTGAAATGAGTAACACTCGAGCTTGGCATAAAAAGAAATGTTATTATTTAAGTGTTTCAAACAGCATGTGCTTTAAGTTAGAAAGATACTCGTGCACTTAAAAGTGATGGGTGGAAATATGTTTAAGTGCTTCTCTTCAAAGCGGTCGCATGATCACAAGAATTAAACAAGTATCATGCGATCATGCGACAATGCAGAATGGAAGCCGAGAGTGATTTGGACAGAGTAAAGTATCATAAAAACATTCCAAGATAAGTCACGAGCATGCTTTCATCTTTTGAGATTTGTCAACACATAAATTTATTAGCAAGGCCAGATGAAGGGACAAAGCCATGCTAGTTCCTCCTATTGTATTTTCGTAAGTCCTTGGTTTCAAACTTTTCAAATTCTAGAATTTGAAACATTTTGTATTCCCATGGATGCCATACGATTGTAAACTCTATATATACTGCTAAGAAAATTAATAGAAAGGTCGGAAAAATTGTTGGTGTAAGAGACTTGATGTTGCAGAGTCAATTGAAGAGTGTTTTATGTCAATGATTTTCTGTTCCATTTAGTTAGAAGTTGTTGCTTCTATGTTTCTATCTTTAAATCTGAATTATAGAAGAAAAGGAAAGATGTTTCATTCTTTTGTCATGAGGATATGAATAAACCACAGTAGGATGTGCTTTGGGGTGTTCAAAGAAGGATTCATTAGAAGTCTTTAATCATTTCATTTATATTTCTGTTAGTAATTATTGTAGATTGGTTAAACACTAAGTGTATGGATTCATAGTATGTGTGAGTTTTGCAACTTGGTTCATAGATAGATAGCTTTTCTTGCCTGAATCAAGTTCTAGTTAGACTTAATTTGGTTTGCCTCTTCTGCTCTCGGGTTAAGAGCATACCCCGCATTAGTTTTAGGAACAAAACATAATTCCTTGAATACCATTCACATAGGGAGTTGTACCTACCAATTCAGAGAAAAGCCGATAATCAAAAAATGGCTTTTCAACTGTTGTAACAAGATATTGTTCATCATTTGGGCATTAAGAGTTATTTCCACAAGAAACAAGAAAGGACAAATCTGTTTACTAACAGATTTTTGGTGACTCTAATGGGGACACAAACAGTCATTTGATCAGTAAGATACATCATCCTAGAGCAAATAAGATTCCTCAGGAGAACCAGAGAACAGGGTGGACGAGATTCTACATTTGATACATTAGCAGAGCTTGGTTATCCCATCCTAGAAGTTCCTAGAAAGAAAGGAGAAAGGAAAAGTCAAAGTAGGCCTTCTTCTCTTGTTAGAAATCAAAGCACTTCACAAAACACTTGTCAAGTGTTAACACTTCACGGTACCACTACTCCCCCAGTTGTTAATTTTCCACCATACTATGCTAGGACTATCATGGCTGCTCCATGGGCTACTGCAATAGGACCATTAGCACTAGCAGCTTATCATCCACTCCCTGCTGGATCAAGAAAAAATTTCCCTAAGTTTTCAGGAGACAGGAAAGTCACCACTGATTAACATATTAAAGCCTTCTTTGCTGCTACTCATATTTTAGGGGTGGCACATGAGGACGTTGCTGTGAGATTATTTGTTGAGACTTTAACAGACAGTGCAGTGGATTGGTTTTATCATCTGGATGATGGTTCTATCACCAATTGGAATGCAATGAGAATAGCATTTGAGGATCATTTTAAGATAGCAGAAGATGTGCATCTTTTATTGACACAATTGACATCCATCAAAAAGCAACCTCAAATGAGCATGATGGATTTTGTAGCTGCCTTTAATAAGATTCTTAGTAGAATCCCTGTTGCAGATAGACCTACTGCTGGCAATCTCAAAACATTTTTCATAAGTGAAATGCCTCCAGATATCAATTATGATTTGAGAAAGGCACGTCCCACAGATTCAGCAGATGCACAAAAGAAGGTCATTGAATGTGAAGATGACTTAATCTCGGTAGGAAAATGGAAAAGAGAATTACAAAATAAAGGAAGTTCTAGTAGTACTACGTCATCTGATGAAATGATTCAAAAATTGTCCAATGAATTGGTCATTGTGAAAAGGAAACTACCAGGATTCAATAGTTCTAATCAGTGTAATTTTCAGAATATGCCGGGAAGAAGCGTGGACAATAGATTTATGCAACTTACAGGTCCTCAACCTAGGTTACAGATTGAAGCCACACCAAAAAAGGGAAACATGTGCATGTTTCATTTGACTACAGATCACACTAATGAGAATTGCCCAGAAATTGCTCGTATGATGCAGTTATTGACCACCAATGAACTAAATATAGCAACTCCTGTTGTAGAAGAGGATACATACTCAACTAGCAACTCTGGAAATTTATTTGTGGAGTATGAATCTAATTCTGAATCTAAAGGTGAATGCTATGCTACTATAGATGGAAACTCATATATGGTGCTCACCGGGAATCAAAAATTAAACAACCAGTCTTCCAGCAATCCTCATAAAAGTGATCCTAGTCCTGCGAGAATCAGTGCTGATACTGATCAGAAGGCGTCAAGCTCTTAGACAGGTAAAGATAAAACTATCTTTTGATATTGTTCAATTCTGTGAAGAATCAAAAATTCAGATTTCTTTTCTAGATTATTTAAAATCGCATCCTTCAGAATTTAAAAGATTAGTAGAATGGTGTAAAGTATTTTAGAATTAAATAATAGTGCTACTGTGGTAGAAGGGGATGAAACGTTGATAGCTAGTTTGTTTAAAGAAGAAGAATCTATTGTGTTAGCAACCTCACCTGGGCAAAAACCTCCCCCCTTTTATATTTCATTGTATGTTAATGGATGCAAATTGAGCAATTGTATAATAGATTCAGGTGCATCAGATAATGTCATGCCTTATTCTGTAGCCAAAGCTTTGAGTCTCACTCTTACTAAGGTGCATGGGAAATGTTATTTGATGGATGCCAAACAAGTTCCCTTAGTTGGCCAGATCAAGGATGCGCAGGTAGCTTTGGCATCTCATCCTGAAAAGAAACTCTTGTTGACTATCCTAGTGGCTGACATTTCGACAAGCTATGGGCTCCTCTTAAGTAGAATTTTTTGTAGAGACTTAGGAGGAGAAATAAAGTTAGATTGGTCTCAGGCTGTCATACCAATAGGGAATAAGAAAATCAAGTTGGAGCCTGAGGAAAAGGCAAAGTATACAGTCATGAAATCAGACGATCCTAAAGCTCAAATACTTTATCAAGAACTAGAGTTTGGTAATTATATGCTATTTACTAAAGAATCTCTGAATGAGAATAAGGATGAAGAGGCTAATGAAAAGAAATCAGGTGAAGAAAAGGACTTATCAGACTTGTGGATTCTTGAATTTGATGGAAATTATTCTTCATTAGGATCTGGTGCAGGTATTGTATTGATTCCTCCTCAAGGAGAACCTGAACCTATGGCATTCAAATTAGAGTTTGGGAATACCAATAATACCACCGAATATGAAGCCTTGCTACTAGGAATAGCAGCAGCAAAAGAAAAGGGAGTTAAAGTGCTGAAAGCTCGAGGTGATGTAGAGCTCATAGTGAGACAGGTTAAAGGACAATATTCAACAAAGAATCACAGGTTGAAAAATTACAGAAATAAGGTTTGGGATTAGATAGAAGGTCTGGATGCCTTTTCCATAGAAGCAATACCAAGAAAAATGAATACCAAAGCTGATTCTTTGGCAGTCTCTGCGTCTTTATTGTTGCCTCACTCAGAATTCAAAGACAAGAAGTATCAAATTGAAGTTGTCTATCGAGCTTCTGTCCCAGATAATATAGATTCATGGCAGGTTTTTGAAGATGACAAGAGCTTGCAAATGTTTTTAGAAAGTGGTAAAATTATTTCTGAACACCAGCATGAAAATGATGAAGAAAATTCCAACCATGGATTAAATAAAAAGCAAATTGATGAAGTTCAAGTACCAGGTGATATCATCCCTCCTTATTTTATATCCTTGGAAAAGTTGTTCAATAGGCATGATGCCTATATGAAATAGAAAAGAGCAAGGAAAGGGCCTAATACTAGTGAGTATGAAGGGGTGAATATTGGTGATGATGATAATCCCAAAATGATTAACATTGGCAAATGTTGTTCGTCTAAGGAGAAGGAAGCTGCCAAGCTGCTCTTTCTAGAATACAAAGATGTTTTTGCTTGGAGCTATGAAGATTTGAAAAGCTATGGAGATGGAAAAATAAAACATCAGATTCCTTTGAAGCCTGATGTAGTGCCTTTCCGACAGAAGCAAAAAAATTATAATCCTAAAGTTGCAGATGCCATATTTCAAGAGGTGGATAAAATGTTGAAGGCTCGGATTATCTATCCTATCCATCACTCCACATGGATAGCTAATATAGTGCCAGTGCAGAAGAAGAATGGAGAAATCAAAATTTTGTTGATTTTCGCAACTTGAATCAGGCATCTCTCAAGGATAACTTTGCACTTCCTAATATGGATTATTTGCTGCAGACAGTAGCTGGATCCAAAATGATGTCCATGCTTGATGGATTCTCCGGTTATAATTAGGTTGAAGTGGAAGAAAAAGATCAGCACAAGACAAAATTTACTACTCCATTGGGTACGTTCGCATACCGCTAGATGCCTTTTGGACTCATCAATGTCGGTGCCACCTTTTAGAGATGTATGAGTAAAATGTTTGTTGATTTGAAAGATCAGATCATAGTGATATACTTAGATGATCTTACTGTGTTTTCAAAGAGAAGAAAGGATCACATAGAAGATTTGAGAAAAGTATTGCAGAGATGTCGAGATGATGGGATTTCCCTCAATCCAAAAAAGTCTGTATTCTGTGTAACAGAAGGAAAACTCCTTGGCCACATAGTCTCTCAAGAAGGAATCAAAATTGATCTGGAGTGTGTTGAAGCCATTAGAAGATTAAGTCTGCCAGTGAACAAAATGGGAGTTAAATCATTCTTTGAACAAGTTAATTTCCTTAGGCATTTTGTACTAGACTTTGCTGAAATGACCAAATGCATCATAGATATGATGAAAGGTGATTCAAATTTTAAGTGGAGTGAAGTAGGTAAGCAAGCTTTTTAGAATATTAAAAATGCCATTGCTAATGCTCCAGTATTATGTCATCCAGATTATAGCAGAGATTTCATTATTTATTGCTATGCATCCGAACATACTCTGTCAGCCATACTTATGCAGAAAAATGATGAAGGAATACAAGCTCCAATAGCTTTTATGAGCGTTCCTTTGAAAAATCATGAGTTAAGGTATTCACAAATCAAAAAACATGCATTTGTGGTAGTCAAGGCACTGAAGAACTTTCGATTTTACATCTTACATTTGCATTCTATATTTTATGTCTCAGACGTAGCAGTAAAAAGTGTTTTGACGTACAAGAGGTGGGGTGCAACACCAGAGGATCATGGATAGAAAAGACGCAGGAGTATGATATAGAAATTCAACCCACCAAGCTGGTAAAGGGGAATGCTCTATGTAGAGCAATTGCGAAAGATAAGGCTGTAGGAGAGTTGGAAGAATTTGAAGAAAAACAATTGGTTCTAGCTGTGGGTCTTTGAGATACATGGTTTGAAGACATTGCCTACTTTCTAACATATGGAGAGTGTCCAGAGGGCCTAACGGCAAGACAAAAAAGAGATCTTAGGTTAAGGGCAGCTAAATTTGTGATTTGGGATGGCAAACTATTCAAAAAGGCAATAGACAACACTTTCTCAGGTGTGTGGATAAGCAGCAATAGGAAAAATTGTTGATGACATTCCATGACGAGGCCTGTGGAGGACACTTTTCATCTTCAGTTACAGCCTTCAAAATATTGAGACAGTGTTATTATTGGCCCGGTATGTTCAGAGATGCATATGCCTGGGTAGCCAAGTGTGAGAAATGTAGAATGTTCACTGCACGTCCTCAATTAGCTACTCTTCCGTTGAAGCCTGTCATCATTGAAGAGCCTTTCCAGCAGTGGGGCCTTGATTTCATTGGGCCAATCAATCTAGTATCCAGCGCTGGTCACCAGTATATAATAACCGCCACTGACTATTTCACCAAGTGGGTGGAAGCCAAGGCAATGAAGAAAACAACTTCTGAAGTGGTATGTGAATTCCTTAAAGAAAACATACTGGTTAGGTTTGGTGTTCCACTTAAATTAGTAATGGACAATGCGGCCTATTTTTCTTCAGTTGAGATTGCTAGTTTTTGTTTTGAATATGGAATCACTGTTAGCCATTCATCAGATTATTTCCCATAGGGAAATGGCCAGGCCGAATCCAGTAACAAAAATTTGGTGAATATTGTCAAGAAATTAGTGTCAGATAATCAGAAGAACTAGCATAAGAAGATTCATGAGGCGTTGTGGGCAGATAGGGTAACACCGAAAAGGGCAATTGGTATATCACCTTTCGAGCTAGTTTATGGAACTGAAGCAAATCTTCCTTTACCTTTGGAATTGGCCACAAACAAACTCAAAATAGTTATTGAAGATGACATCTACAAGGATGGATTAGAAAAGAGGATTCTTTATTTGAGCAAGCTGGAAGAGGAGAGAGCATAAATAGTTGATCATATCACCCAACACCAGATGTGGGTGAAAGAGATATTTGATAGGAAGGCGAGACCATGAAAATTCATGATAGGTGATAGTGTGCTGCTATGGGATAAACGCAGTGCTCCAAAGGGAATGCATAAGAAGTTTGACAACCTGTGGAAAGGACCATTCATGATTCATCAAGCATCTAGAAACAATTCTTTCAAACTGGCTTATCAAGATGGCGAGGTACTACCACTGACCTTTAATGGTCAGGATTTGAAACTTTACCAAGTGACAAATTGAAAACAGGTGACCCCTGTATTGTACATAGTTTTGTTTTGTTCCTTTGTGTTCTCTAGGTTAGTTGCTTTGCCTTGTTTCCTTTTCTTTTGTTCTTGCTTCAATTTTGTTGTGTTGCCGCCTTCTTTGTTTACCTTTTTGTGAAACCAGAGATTTAGGATTCATTTCTTAAACATGGGAATGTTTAAGTCCCCAGTCAGAGCCAATAGTTGCCCCACTTTTTACCCCATACCCATGTTGTCAAAGTGGAAGATTTTGATGTCACAGTCAAGTCTGGTCATGGTTGAGTCTAGGTCTAAGTCTTTCATAGGTAGGTTATTATTGTTGGGTTCCCTTTCTCTTGCCCTCTCATCTTTAAACCGGGTGGGTGGTTTCAAAGTCTTGTCATGATGGGTCGGTGATAGACCCCAACCCAACCAGGATAATGTGCTCTTATTGGTGATTTTTCTTAGGCAGAATGGAAATTGTAGGTCATGATTTCTGGACACTCATAAGGAATTAAAAAAAGGCTCTTCATTTGGATGATACAGTAACAGAGCTGAGGCAAAAAGTTATGCCTAAAAAGTTTCAAGTCACATTAGTTCTAACTCTTAATCAAAAGACAGTGATGAATGGATTACCAAGTTATATTGAAATAAAAAAATAGTGCTTAATGGTTAGCACCGAAAACACCATTAAAATAAAGAATATTGGTAATTTGATTTGTATCGTCATGAGAATGGAAGAATGAATCAAAATTAATGACGGTGCACTTAAAAAGTCTCATTTTAGGCTCGGGTCTTAGCTCTTTTTTGAGCTTGAATGTATATTATCTAATGCATCTTTTACAGCAAATCAAATTCAATACTTTTCATGATTCAGATGCATCGATCAGTTCTCTAAAGTTTGACAACTTCATTAATTTAAACAGATTGCAGTTCGAAGTCAAAACAATGAAGATAATGCAAGGCAGAAAATGCCACAGTGACTACTCCATGCGGATTTCACACCCTCTGCATACATTTTCCGCCAAGAACATCCCTCTACCAATAGTGCAGTCCATGTGTGCCAAAGATAAAGTGGTCACATGATCGCATGGATTAAAATATTTCTATGCGATCATGCGACAACATAAGTCATCAAAGATGCTTGGTGGTAAAGTGGGATCCTTCCACACGTCTAGGTGGGACCGAAGATGCTTGTAGAGTTGACCAATCATAGAGCGGTCGCATGATCGCATGGATTAAAATATTGCTATGGGATCATGCGACAAGGTGAAATGAGTAACACCTGAGCTTGGCATAAAAAGAAATGTTATTATTTAAGTGTTTCAAATAGCACGTGCTTTAAGTTAGAAAGATACTTGTGCACTTAAAAGTGATGGGTGGAAATATGTTTAAGTGCTTCTCTTCAAAGCGGTCGCATGATCACAAGAATTAAACAAGTATCATGCGATCATGCGACAATGCAGAATGGAAGCTAAGAGTGATTTGGACAAAGTAAAGTATCATAAAAACATTCCAAGATAAGTCACGAGCATGCTTTCATCTTTTGAGATTTGTCAACACATAAATTTATTAGCAAGGCCAGATGAAGGGACAAAGCCATGCTAGTTCCTCCTATTGTATTTTCGTAAGTCCTTGGTTTCAAACTTTTCAAATTCTAGAATTTGAAACATTTTGTATTCCCATGGATGCCATACGATTGTAAACTCTATATATACTACTGAGAAAATTAATGGAAAGGTCAGCAAAATTGTTGGTGTAAGAGACTTGATGTTGTAGAGTCAATTGAAGAGTGTTTTATGTCAATGATTTTTTGTTCCATTTAGTTAGAAGTTGTTGCTTCTATGTTTCTTTCTTTAAATCTGAATTACAGAAGAAAAGGAAAGATGTTTCATTCTTTTGTCATGAGGATATGAATAAACCACAGTAGGATGTTCTTTGGGGTGTTCGAAGAAGGATTCATTAGAAGTCTTTAATCATTTCATTTATATTTTTGTTAGTAATTGTTGTAGATTGGTTAAACACTGAGTGTATGGATTCATAGTATGTGTGAGTTCTGCAACTTGGTTCATAGATAGAAAGCTTTTCTTGCCTGAATCAAGTTCTAGTTAGACTTAATTTGGTTTGCCTCTTCTGCTCTCGGGTTAAGAGCATACCCCGCATTAGTTTTAGGAACAAAACATAATTCCTTGAATACCATTCACATAGGGATCTGTACCTACCAATTCAGAGAAAAGCTGGTAATCAGAAAATAGCTTTTCAACTGTTGTAACCAGATATTGTTCATCATTTGGGCATTAAGAGTTATTTCCACAAGAAATAAGAAAGGACAAATCTATTTACTAACAAAATTTTAATTACAAGAAACCTTATAAAAAACATAAAAACACATACTAAGCATGGAATTGACAATCATAGGTGTGAAAAGATGCAGACCAGTCCCGGGAGTCAATTGCAGGAGTCACAGACCAAACCCCAAGCCCAAAAATGGCCAAACTGGACCCCTAGGACCCCATAAGTCCCATATGAGTATTATCATAGGACCATATGAGTATTACCATAGGCCCATACTAGTATACACCCAAACTCATATGAGTAAATTGATTCATAGTTGTTTTCTCATATGAGAACTGTCACAAAAGTACTTAGAATTGCTCAAAAATGAAAATATGAAGTATGGAGAGTACCTAGGGAAGGTTCCTAGGGGTATACCTGATTAAGGTAAATTAGTACCACATCTAAAACACATCTCCAATGCACCATTTAACTCAAAGCATAAACAAATGATCAATAACTAAGAAATGAAATCAAAATCTACATATTCCACAGGAAGGAAAAACTCCCTATAGACCTTCCTAAACATTACTAACCCTCCCTAAACTTCCCTAAACCACTCATACACAAACAAATACACCAAAATACAATCATATAATTAATAATAAACTTTCCATGAAGAGATTTGACAAAGAAAACTAATATATCATTTCATTAAACTTCTTGCACACAGTATACTCTTTCAATCATATAATCTTCTAAATATTTTGTATAACCAAAGAATATTTTAAAATTAAAAGAATGAAATATTCACTCCTAGAATACACACACACCAATACACATAGGCAAGAGTGTGATTCTTCCTAATTCCAGATCCTACCTTGAGTCCTACGGAGAATCCCTTCCAAAGGTTGAGCACACCACAACAAATCTTTTCAAGTTCTCAGAAGTGAATGCCCTCTAGAAAAGTCTAACCTAATCCTTCAGAAGCCAGTCTTCTTCCCTTCTCTGGAAATGTCCCAAAACCCCTCACTGAACCAGAATGAAGAATGCAAATACGAAAAACCCCAAAAGAATTACTTCCAAAAAATCTCCTAAATTTCTCCAATTTCTCTAATCTTCTCAAAACTCCTCCCATATGAATAATTTATCCAAAAACTATATGTGGTTGGAGGAGTTTCTTTGTGGGAAGCAACTACTCCAACTACTATACTTGGTTTCAATTAATTAATCAATCCCCGTAAGCAACTTTAAAACATTTTTTTATTTTTTTATTAATTTATCCTTCTAAAGAAGACCATAAGTAGATTCAACACACAAGAATTATCAAATAACTCACATAGCCCAATTGGAAATAAACTAGCCTAACTCCTTGGAGGTCTCTGGTTCAAAACTCCTAGGTACCTAGTTTTACCAAAAAGAGCTTTATTTTATTTATTATTATTTTTATTTAATAACTATTATTTAAAACATAGATATACAATTACACTTGCAAGTAAAACACATAGTTCATAATATTTATATATGCATAGGTATATATGTCTACACCCATATATACATATACATGTATAATATACATCCAATATATATAACAGATAGAAATACACACACACACACACATATATATATATATAAGATAAAACCAAACTTAAAACATAAATCTCAGTACAAAAATCATAACACTAAACACAAACCCCAACTAAGGAGACCTCCTAACAGTAATCTAAGTCAACAGAAATTCCTTGAGAGTAACTTGGTAAAATCTCCACACAACAACATTTCAAGGATTTTGAAGGCACTCTGAGACCTGTGTAGCCAGGTAGAGTCGATGCTTGGTACTTGCATCCTACAACACCAACTGAGTACACCAACATGTATATATATGCATAACAATGGAAAATAAAGAGGGAGAGTGTGACATCATGTGGATCTCCCATAGGAGTAACTACAACTGCCTCTCCTCATCCTACAAGCACATTAGACAATGTAGTCAACAGAGCATACTGGGATTAGTAGGGTTAGCTCCATAATAAACATAATTCTATAATATGAAACAAAAATGAATCATTTTCATGAATAGTATATTCCTACATATCTATACATCATCTCATGCCAATTCATTTATTATTTCCATAAAATAATTCTATTAACCAAATATATATGCTCAAAATGTCCCATCATGAAATTAAAATAAACAAAACATATAATCCAAAATAATAAGGTAATGATCATGTCAGTCCAAAACATGAAAGTACTAGGGTGAGCATTACATGAACACCAAAGTGTAAACATAGAACTGACCATGTTTTCTAAGACTTTAATCTCAAGGAAGCGTATATTTATAGTGGGTGGAAGAGTTGGTGTCTGCTTGTCCCCAGTTTGAGTCATTCCTGGGAGATTGTTTCCTCAACTGGTAGGCTCTCTAAAGGTTTAATGAAAGAACATATGGATTGGTTAGAGAAGGAGTTTGGATTTTTGGTTTTCCCTCAAGGGGAAAAGAGCATACTCTCCTATCCAATGAGGTTTTCTCCCAAACACACCAAAAAATTGATTAATTCCAAGTTTTTTTAAGACTACAATTTTAGAGGTTCTAGGTTTCTTATTTTTTCACTTGGAGAAAAGAGCATACTCCCCTAGATATTTAATCATTATAAAAAATAAACTTCCTACTTAATGCTAGGTTCCTAAGAAATCATTAAGAAAATATAATGTTTGGTTGAATCTCCTTGGCAACCTACAAAATAACTTTGGTGAGTAGTTTAATTTGTTTGATCTTCCAACAACGTCCTACAAAACAAACAAGTTAGTAGTCTTAAAATATTAAAATCTTGGTCAACATTCTATAAAATCACTATTAGAAGGCATAAAATATCAGTATCTTCCAAAAAAAACCAAATCAACAAACTCAAAATGTAATATTTTATGGAAAAGAGCTGAAATCAGGCAGAGACGCCTGTCTACAGGCAGAGATGCCTGTCTGTGGGTAGAGACACATGTTTGTAGGTAGAGACTCTTGTGTACATTCAGAGACACCTATCTACACAAAAACAAATATTTTCTTAGTTTTATGTATTTTTCTTCATTTGCAGATACAATAAGGTGTTTTACTAATTATTATTAGCCTTAATGTGATTAGAAAATGCAAGTTTTACTGATTAAAACTAACCAAAATGGAAGAAAAACCCTTTTTGGTAGAGACACATGTGTAGCAGAGACATCTGTCAGCAAGCAAAGATGCCTCTGGATGAGCGAAGGTGCCTATCTAGAAATTTCATGGAAAACTTTCACAAAAGAAAGAAAAATTGTTAGAAAATTAGAATGTGGGTCCCACCATGCGTGCCAAAATGTATATGTGGAAAAATGACCTGTATGGAGGAGGCATAAACACTCAAATGTTAGTTATACATGTGCATATAAAAGATCTTAAACTAACAATAAAATCATGCTTAAACTCATTCCTACTCTATTCTCCACATAACCTCGGATGAGCATGAAGCAAGTGCACCCAAGACTTTCTTGATTTAAGCTCTTAGAGAGGTTGTGAGTGTGCTCTCCCAACACAAATATAGATCCCACTATGAATGCAAGGTAAAACAAAGATTGAACTACTCAAGGAGGATCTATGGAAGCAACCCTCAAGTACTCAATGCAAGAAGCCAAAGTGGCTCAAGGAGGAGCTATGGAGGCAATCCTCAAGCTCAATGGCATGCAATATTAACACTACAAATGAAGCTAAGTATGGAATCAAACTCTATTCTAAATTTTCAATGAAATCTAGCAACTACCGAATGGTTTGTAAAAACTTGAAAATGCAAGAAAACAAACTAGTACTATAATTCTACATGCAAATGATGGATGATTTTCTTGAGGCAAGGGTCTTATTTATAGGATTTTGGAGGGGTGGGGTGAGGGGGCATCTATGTGGAATCTACATAGGTGCCACCAAGGAGACACATAAGCCATGCAAAGTCTAAGACTTGCTCACACATGTGTGAGAAACTTGGGATGTGAAGGTTCAATGTGTACTCTAAGTACACATGTGTAAATGTAAGACATGTGTAAGAAAAAGTCAATTTTCATACTTTGGATAAGTGTAAGAAGTGTCATCAAAAATTGTAAGAAGCCTTGTTTAGGCAATTTTTGGCATTTTTTAAAAGACAATTTTTAGAAATTTGCTCACACATGTGTAAGCAAATAATTAGGACTAATGGGTGAAGGAATATAAAAATTAGCCTAATTAACCTTAGTTAATTAGTAAGTAGACCTATTAGATAGAAAGTGATGTGTGTAGGATAGCATCTAGGTTAGGTTTAGGATTAAATTAAATAAAATTTAATTTAATCGTGGTTTAGTAGAAATAGAGAATGTGGAGGAATAAATAAATTAAAAATTTATTTAAAAGGGGAAAATGGAGAAACATGTATTAGATTAAATTTAATACATTAGGAGGGTTAGTATTTAAATTTAACTTAAATACTATAATTAGTGAATTTATTTAATTAAATAAATAGATGAATTTAAAAAATATAATTAATTAAAAATTAACTATAATGTTATTTGAGGTCATTAATTAAATTTAATTTAATTAATGTTAAATGGATGAATTTAGGTGTCTACAATCTATATGAAATCTGGTGTGGATTAGTTATTTTTCCTCAAATCTCTAGACCCTTAAAAATTATAGGAAGTCAGTGTAGAGTGAAGATCTATGACTTTCCAATTTTTTAAGGGTTTTGAAAATATAGCTATAGATATTATCATGGGCATGTAGGATGGGGATTTTGTTTTAGTCTCGATCATGTTACAAATTAGCATATTGTAAGCCATGTGTTGAAAAGGGAAAAATTTCACCGACATAGAGACTAGTTAAAGTCTCAAGGGATGAACTTTCCCTTGCGCCACCTCACTTCAACTGGCAGGCAAAGCTAGGGGGATCAAATGTGTTATTTGTTAGAGACAGTTTTAAAGTGTTTGATGTGAATATATTAAAAACAACTATAGTAACTGATATGCTCAAATAGATGAAAACATAAATAATGCAAGGCAGTTCATAGATTAAAATATTTAGACTATTGAAATCAAAAGAGATAATTATGAAAAATAAACATCGAATATTGCAAGCCAACTACCATAGACACTAGCATGGATCATAGATGATAGTGTGGGTACAAGATGATAGCACAACGTGCTAGCATCCCATACAGGCAAAGTACAGAGATAGTGACCAAAATTTGGAAGCTAAGCTGAAATAAATAGAATACAACTATGCTAATGATCAAATATGGCAACAAAGTATGATTTACGCTATGAAACTCACAAGGAAAGAAAGGGATGATCTCACAAGGAAAGTTGTGAGTCGATAAAGCTAATGAAGTTGATGTTTTGAACTTGCACCTCCATGAACCTGCACACAAAAATAATGATAAAAGTTGGGTTTGACTATTTGGAGACCTATCTCAGTTAGATTCCTTCTTTGGTATTTCTACCTCCATAGCAGGTGAATAGACATGATATAAACGATGATAGATAACTATATTTGATAATAAAAATGAACTATGGATATGCTAGAAAAGAGATAAAGAGAATGATATGCTATCAAGAACACATATAAAATGGAGTGGAGAGACTCCCCTTGAAGAGATGGAGGCATGGTGATGAAGATGATGAGTCCAATGTATTTCCAATGTAATCAAGAACTCAAGAACTGATGCAGGAGCATCTTGGGTCCTTGGCAATCCTATGTCACCAAAAACAATTTGGAGTTTGTCTGAGTTGCTCGATTCCTGCTTTGACTGATTTGATCAATAGTTGGTCAATTTCCTTGGGTTACCGAGTGTGGTCAGTTATCTCCTGGGTGGTTGGTTGTTTCACTGGTGCTCGACGTTGCTTATCTGTTACTCGGTCATCCTTGCTTATCGAGTAGTTTCTTTTGAGTTCTTGTTGAGCAGACTTGTGCATTTATTTTGGGTCATGGATTTAATGTTGAAATCCATCATTGGGAGGCATCTGGTCCCAAATTTGATCGTTCCTTCCATTTATTATGGATTTGAAAGCTGACTCAATTCGGTAGACTCTTGTATAAATGTAGTTGTTTGGTTGTAGTTTAGGAGGTAGTAGTTGGATAGAAGATAGAAGATAGTAAGATTAGAGATTGTTGGCAGATGGTTGCATGTTTGAGGAATTTTGTAAATCATTTTAATATTTGGCCCTAACCGGGAAGGCCTTACAGCCCGGCATGTATCATTATATTTGACGAAAATATATGAAAGCTTCTGCATTCTCTCTGTCACTGTTGTTTGTTATTGTTTCTGCATGTGTTGAGTAGGCTTGGATCATTAGGGTGTGCCATTTTTTGGCCCCTATTGGCCCCTACTTACGTCAAGTGGTATCAGAGCGAGGTGAGATCTTGATCTAGGTCTACAAATCTAGGTTTGTAGGTTCCTCTTGAAGCCCTAGCTGATTGTTGTGGGGTAGCAGATTGTGATCTTACCTACAATTGTAGAGGGATGTCAAGATGGTTCGTGGGAGGTGAGATGTAGATCCAAGATTGGTAGATATGCTAAGTGATGCAGTCAAGGATGGAGAATCCAATTAAGGACAGTCTGACCTTGCAGCCAAAAACCAACACAGTGGAAAACATAAGAAACCAGATCTGAAAGAAAATAGATGTCTTTATTCATCAACTAACTGATTACATGCAATGTGTCAGGCTGTAAGGCCTTCCTAGTTACGGCCAAATATAAAGCAAGAAATAGTTCTACAAGATCACAAAGGATCCAACACACTTCTCCTCAACTAGCCTAGGTCTGCAACACAACAGGACACTAGTAGGCACTCCAAGAAAGATCTGAACCTGTACTCAAACTTCCAAGAAACCTTTTCGCTACCTAAGATCACAAGCTACTAACTCTACTTTAACAAATCCACACATCTGCTACTCCTACTCCACTCCTAAATAACTATCCAAGAATCTACTTAAATACTAATCCAAGCCACAACTCGAATGGATGAAACAATTAAATCCCAAAAGCCAGTCGGCTTCCAAATATACAAATATTAAATGCCAAACATCAGTTGGCTTACAAATAACTTCACAAATATTTAATTCACCAAGTCGGCCTCCAGATCCACATAGGATAATGCAACATGCTAGATCTAGGTCCCCACACATCCAATGGTCAATCGATAACTCAAAGAACATGACCCAGATTAAATGCTCCAGTCAGCCAAGCTAAATATCCAAGAATAATTGTCGGTAATCCAAACTACCAAGTGTCAGAAAATACACTGAGCATCCTCACCAACCGAGCTCTCCAAGCATTATCGAGCACCAATAATGTTGACCAAGAACCACATACATTTTCGAGCAGCAGAAGTGCCAAGTCTCCTTCAATGATCGAGCTCCCTTTAGCGACCGAGCCACTTCAACAACTGAGCAACAGGCATAAACACTGAGACCTCATCGGTAATTGAGCACCGAGAAACAAACCACCAAGTCACCGAGTGACCATCATCCACGGAGATCCACCAGAAATTCCAACTGAGAATCACCATCAAGATTGAGAAACTCCAGTCTTCTACTGAAATCACCAGCCAAGTAACCAAACTCCACCAGATAGTTACTGAGACTGCCAAAATCTGTAGGCACTGAGCGATAAGCTAGGATGCCACTACATCACTAAGGTGGATTATTGCTAGGTTAGAAGCTATTGAAACATCCCAAAGAAGAGGCAGACATCTTGAAGATGTTAGTGATGATGAAGTTGAGGAAGAACAGGTGAATGCAAAACCTGCACCTGTTATGGATCAAGGTGAAGAAAGCTTTTTGAAGGATTTGACAATTCTAAAGTCTACACCACATCACAATCCTCCTGAGTATGGTGGAAACCTAGATTCTGATGAATTGGTGGACTGGGTCACCGAGATGGAAAAGTATTTTGAGTATGAAAACATTCCTGAAGACAAGAAGGTGAAGATTGCAAGCACAAAGTTGAAAAGTCATGCATCCTTATGGTGGGAACATCTGCAGCTGGATAGGAAGAGAAAAGGAAAAGACAAAATCAAGGTATGGAATAAAATGTTGAATAAATTGAAAGGAAAGTTCTTACCTTGTGATTACTAGATTAACCTAGTTAGGCGAATGCAAAGTTTAAGGTAGAAAGATAACTCGGTAAAGGAATATACTGAGGAATTCTATAGATTAGATATCAGATCTGGACATGATGAAGATGATGTGGAAAGAATTGGTAGATACCTAAATGGTTTGAGAGTTTCCATCCAAGAGGAAATTAGTATGGTCAAGTTGGAGAGCATTGAAGAGGCTTATCAATTTGCATTGAAGGACGAGGAGAAATTGAACAAAAGACATGAGCAAAGACAAAGAGGTCAAGGTGGTAGATCCCCTAGAGGAAGAGGTAGATCTAATGGTGAAAATGGTAGATCTGAACTAGAAAAGAAAAATCTAGACAAAGGCAAGACCGAGTGGAAAGGTGAAAGTTCATCTAGAGGAAGAGGTAGTAACTATCGAGGTGGTTATAACAGAGGAAGTTTTCAAGGAACTTGTTACAATTGTGGAGAAGAAGGGCATGGATCTTTTGAATGTACACATGCAAGTAAGAAGGTTGGTAGCAACAGAAATGCTTTGGTGCAAGAAGGGTCACCAAATGAACCTGAGAAAGAAAATAACTTGATGGTAAGGAGAGCACTGTGGAATGAAAGCAAAAAGGAAGATCCGGTAAGGAAAAGTATGTTCAAGACCAAATGTAGAGTTTCTGATAAAGTTTGGAAGGTAATCATTAACAGTGGTAGCTCAAAGAGTCTGGCATCTGAAGAGATGGTCACAAAGTTGCAGTTGGAAAGGTTGGTACATCCGAAGCCCTATCAGATTTCATGGATCAAAGATGAGCATACACTCCTGGTAAGTGAACAATGTTATGTGAATTTGAAGATTGGAAAGTATTATGATAAGGTGTTATGTGATATCATGCCTATGGATTGTTGTCATATTTTGTTGGGTAGACCTTGGCAATATGATAGACATGATATATATGATGGGAGATTGCATAAGTATACTATTGTGTTTGATGGAAAGAAACAAATCTTGTTACCTTTGATGGAAGAACCTGTTAGTAATGTTTTCACATCTATGAAAGTTTGTTTGATGGAGGGAAGGAAGTTTGTTAACTCTTTGAAGAAGAATGATGTATGTTTTGTTGTGATTCCTAACAAACCGAGTAAGAAAACAAAGGATAATCTCCCTGAGGAGATTGATAAGTTACTCACTGAGTACAGTGATATCATTTTTGATAATGTACCTAATGGTTTTCCACTGAAAAGAAGCATTGATCATTCTATGGATCTAATCCCTGGAGCTAGTTTACCGAATAAGGCACCTCATCGGTTGACACCTATCGAGAATCAAGAATTGAACTGACAGATTCAAGAGTTGTTGGAGAAAGGTTTGATCAAAGAAAGTTTGAGTCCTTGTGTAGTACCTGCTATATTGTCACCTAAAAAGAATGGAGAATGGAGAATGTGTACTGATTCTAGAGAAATCAACAAGATAACAGTGAAGTATAGGTTCCCTATACCGAGAATGGATGATATAATGGACAGTTTGACTGGAGCAAAGTATTTCACCAAAATTGATTTGAAAAGTGGGTATCATCAAATCAGAATTAGAGAAGGTGATGAACATAAGACTACTTTCAAGACAAAAGAAGGTTTGTATGAGTGGTTGGTTATGCCTTTTGGTTTAACTAATGCACTGAGTACTTTTATGAGGCTGATGAATGAAGTTTTCAAGAAATTCTTGGGTAAGTTTGTGATTGTATATCTTCATGAAATTCTGATATTCAGTAAGACCAAAGAAGAATATTTTTTGCATGTTAGACAAGTTTTGCAGAGATTGAAAGAAGAAAAGTTGATGATAAATCTAAAAAAATGTTCATTCATGAAAGAGGAGATTGTGTATTTGGGATTAGTTATTTCAGCTGATGGTTTGAAGATGGATCCTGAAAAGGTTGAAGCTATTTTGAAATGGCCTAAACCTGTGAATGCTAGTGAGGTAAGATCATTTCATGGTTTGGCAAGTTTTTACCGAAAGTTCATAAGGAATTTCAATTCAATTTGTAATGCTATGATTGAAACTATGAGAGGAGACAAAAGATCATTCAAGTGGACACATGGAGATGACAAAATTTTTGAGACTCTAAAGTAGAAGGTTGTTGAATTACCTATTTTGGCATTACCTGATTTCATTAAAGTATTTCAAGTAGAATGTGATGCAAGTGGAAGTGCAATTGGAGCTATGTTGAGTCAAGAAGGTAAACCTATTTCTTTCTTTAGTGAAAAGTTGAATGATGCTAGAAGGAAATATTCTATGTATGATCAAGAATTCTATGCTATTGTTCAAGCACTAAAGAAATGGAGACATTATTTGATACCGAGTGAATTTGTGTTGTATACTGATCATAAGGCTTTACAATATTTGGGTAGTCAGAATAATTTGAATCAGAGAAATATGAAATAGGTTGAGTATTTGCAGAGTTATACATTTGTGATAAAGCATAAGAGTGGAGTCACTAACCGAGTTGTTGATGCATTGAGTAGAAGAACATCTTTGATGACTGAGATGAAAATTGAAGTTCGTGGTTTTGATGAGATGAGAGATTCTTATGAGTTTGACCCTGATTTATCTGAGTCGTGGAGAAAGTGCAGAGCACCTTTTCAAGATCAACAAGATACTAAATGGGATGAATATTTTATTCAGGAAGGTATGTTGTTTAAAGGTATTCAATTGTGTATACCGAGAGGAGTAATGAGAACTAATTTGATAAAGGAGAAACATAGTAGTGGTTTGGCTGGACATTTTGGTATTGATAAAACATGGAATTTTCTTAAGGAGAAGTACTATTGGCCGCAGTTGTATAAAGATGTTTAGAAATTTGTGAAAAGTTGTGGAATTTGTCAAGTTGCAAAAGGAGTAAGTTAGAATACTGGATTGTATGTACCGATTGTTGTTCTTGAGAAACCTTGGATTGACATCAGTATGGACTTTGTTCTTGGCTTACCGAAGATAGTAAGAGGTAATGATTCTATATTTGTAGTTGTGGATAGATTTTCTAAGATGGCACATTTTATACCATGTAGAAAGACATCAGATGCAGTACATGTAGAAGATCTTTTCTTTAAGGAAATTCTCATATTTCATGGATTATCGAGGAATATTATCTCTGACCGAGATAGTATATTTGTTGGATACTTTTGGAAGACTCTTTGGAAGAAATTTGGCACCAAGTTGAAATATAGTTCTACATTTCACCCACAAACCGATGGACAGACTGAAGTTGTGAACAGAAGTTTGGGAAATCTTTTGAGATGTTTAGTTGGAGACACACCGAGTAAAAGGGATTTTGTATTTGCACAAGCAGAGTTTGCATACAATAATTTAGTAAATAGGAGTAATGGAAAGACACCATTTGAGATTGTGAATGGAACACAACCGAGAGGTATATCTGATTTGAGAGACATTGCTAATGAAAATAAGAGAAGTGTTGAAGGAGTAAAATTTGCTGAGTACATGAAGACATTTCATGAAGATGTGAAGCTAAAGTTGGAAGACAGTAATCAGAAATACAAAGATAGAGCTGATAGATCAAGGAGACATAAGACTTTTGATGTTGGTGATGAAGTGATGGTTCATTTGAAGAAAGGTTGATTTCCTGTTGGAACATATGGGAAGTTGAAGATGAAGAAGTTTGGACCTTTCAAGATTTTGAAGAAATTTGACAATGGAAATGCATATGAAATTGAGTTACCTGATGACATGGACATATCACTAATTTTCAACATCATTGATTTGTATGAGTATCATGAACCTAATGAAGAAGTGACAGTACTGATAGAATATCCTAAGAAGCAGAATGAAGAAATTGAACAGATTTTGAAGGAAAGAGTTGGCAAGAGTACAAGAGGAAAATAGTATATGGAATATTTGGTAAAGTGGAAGAATAGATCGATGGAAGACAGTTCATGGATTTCACAGTCTAAGTTGGATGCAGCTCGGATCATACCTACCAAATGATTCAGAGAATCATTTCAAAATAACCCCAGGTGTCTGATGCAGGAGCATCTTGGTTCCTTGGAAATCTTGTGTCACCAAAAATAATTTGGAGTTTGTCTAAGTTGCTTGGTTCCTGCTTTGACCAAGTTGGTCAGTTTCCTTGGGTTACTGAGTGTGGTGGTTATCTCCTAGGCGGTCGATTGTTTCACTAGCGCTCAGCGTTGCTTGTCTGTTACTCGGTCATCCTTGCTTATCGAGTAGTTTCTTTTGAGTTCCTATTAAGCCGACTTGTGCATTTATTTTGGGTCATGGATTTAATGTTGGAATCCATCATTGGGAGGTGTGTGGTCCCAGATCTAATTATTCCTTCCATTGATTATGGATCTAAAGGCCGACTCTGTTCGGTAGACTCTTGTATAAATGTAGTTGTTTAGTTGTAGTTTAGGAGGCAGTAGTTGGATAGAAGATAGAAGATAGTAAGATTAGAGATTGTTGGTAGATCCTCGCATGTTTGAGGACTTATGTAAATCATTGTAATATCTGGCCCTAACTAGGAAGGCCTTACATCCTGGCATGTATCATTATATTTGATGAAAATATATGAAAGCTTCTGCATTCTCTCTCTCACTATTGTATGTTGTTGTTTCCGCATGTGTTGAGCAGGCTTGGATCATTAGGGTGTGCCATTGTTTGGCCCCTATTGGCCCCTGCCTTGCGTCAAGATCACAATGGAAAGCCTTTGAAAAAATGAAGTGAGAAATTTCTAAGTGTTGATAGAAATGGTCAAATTTCCAAGAGAGACCCAATGAAAGCCCAAAATGGGAATGTATTGAGAAAACTCAAATATGGATGTCAGTGGGTGGCAGATTCAATCATTACGCTATGTAGGGCATTGATTCATAATGCCTCAAAGACACTCTACATGTCTAGATATTCATAAATGAGTGCACAGTGTGAGGATGTCTCTATGGCACACATACATCCTGTGCTTGACAAGATGCACGGACAACATTGTAAAATATATGGTGATAAGGCACGATGATTGGGTGTGAGAAAATGACATGGGTTTTTGAAGCTTAGGATATGGTGAGGGTAATGTTAAACAGTAATTTACACAAAGGTACAAATTGAATCCATTACATTTTTCAATGAGAATACCATATCATAGAAAGAGATGTGAGCTAAATTAATAAATAACTTACCTATGGGGATTTCATTATATGGGGTTGCCCCCAGCTAGGAAACCTTGAATTGTTGTTAAGTTGCATCTAGAACACAAGTTGTAGTCAAGTTAGCTAGATGATGAAGATAACTTCTAGACCCAAGACCATCGATAGTAAACCAATATGGCTAGCCAGTTGTGTTATGTTAGATAGTCATATGATAGGGAAATTTTGATAGTGCTCTGACCATGAGTAGAAAATGCTAGATAGGCATGTGATAGAAAGGATTTAGATGGTGCACTGACATGTGTAGCAAATGCTAGATAGGCATTTGACAAGGAAGCTTTAGATCATGTCAGTACACATAGTGTTAATATAGATAAGAATACAATGGAGAAAGATCAAGATATAAAGAGAGTGGATTGGCCCCCACAAAGGTAGACATTGGGATCAAAATTTTAAAAAAATTGTGAGAAAAACTTATGGTGTAGAGACAACATGATCATTAGATAAAAGACAAATCAGAAAGATAAAATAGTCCCCTCTTGGAATGGACTATGTTTCTTAGAGGAGAGCATAAGACATTCAAAGGAGAGAAGAAATATTGTGGCATGTCAACATACAAGATCTTTCCATGAAATATCACTTCCTAATGGGAGACACATAATTTCCAAAAAATATGCACAGAGACAGAGGAATATGATGGATTGACATTAGGAGCCAGAAGATAAAGTATACATTATCTTGGGGGATATGTCATAACTTCCAACTATGGCTTGGATCTGAAGAAGAGCACATGAAGAAAAAATAATACAAAAATTTGGGTCAACATGGAAGGAGTGCCTAAATGCCCCTGACACTTTACATCATCCCCAAATGTTGAAAATCAAAGACATGACAAATAGAAGGATGATATGATAAATAGAAGAAGGTACATGATAGAAAACCACCTATTTCCAAGTACCAACAAAGTAAAACGATCCTCTAGGAGGGAACAACACTAAAATAAAATCATTAGGGAACACAAGAAAACACACTCTAATCTAAAGATGTAGAAGAAGGCACTACCCTCATAGATTTCTCATTAGGATATCATCTTCCCAATCTTGATCGTATGGGGAGGGAGGTCCAGATTGCAATGGCATGGTCATGAGGGAAGCCCCAGGTGCCCCACTAGAAGCAAGATCCAAGGATAAAGCAACCTTGACATCATCATCTAGCAGCTCAACTGTGGCGAGTGAGAGGGATCATGTGAAGATCATCGTCAATGCCAAAATATCCTCCAATGAGTCAAAAATGCAAGCCTCATAGCTTACAAGGGACCCATGAGGAGGTGCGGATGAAGAAGATTCTCTAGAAACCTTTGTAAAAGGGGCAGAGATGAACTCAAGACTCAAAATCTTGCTCCACTGTGAGGATGGAAACAAAAATAGGATCTGTCAGAGCATATTAATGATGCCTAAACTCCAAGATAGGGCCCTACTCAAACTTTCTCTTGGAAGATGGAGGATAAGACCTTTGATCAAGTATAGCAACCTTCAGGACATAAAGGAAGCTGGTATGGTGGTCCTAAGCTGTAGTAGGTGCAAGCTGGGTAGAGATTTCTACACTAGATACTACTTGGGTGTGCAACCTATTCACCAGCTCGGGAAAAGGCAGGATATCTGGCAGAGTAGTGATCAGAGGTGGTTCATGTAAAGGGGACATGAACACAAAGACCCATTTGGCGTGAGTCCTAATGATTACTCTTGATGTAGGGGGAAGTGTGACAAAGGTGGTCACTATGTGAGTATTCATCATATCTGCAACTGAAATGAGAATAGAGCTACAAGTGAAGTCTAAAGTGGTGGGAGACATAGAATCAGAAGACATGCTCTCTGCCCTTGCAATGTCTTCATGTGCCAAAGTCCTCTCCCATCAACAACACTTTTTCTCATGTGAAAGTTGGTTCCAATAAATATGTAAGCCTAAATTATAATTCTACGAGGGTAAAATTTCATCCTTTTTTATTAAGGTTTCCATTCATGTCATTACTGGTAATGGAGATGGACCTACCAATGGAGTAGGAGGTGGAGCTAATATAGGCAATTTTGGCTTAGTCATGGGCACCCTTCCACTCTTTTCCCTACAAGTTGTAGGAGGAATAGTGGTGCAGAGGAAAGGTGGAAACTACAAACTCTAAGTTCTTCAAAGGCCTTTCAAATGTAAAGTTTGAACAAAGGACCCAAGGATCCCCAAGTGCACCAAATGGCTCCAAATGGGTGAAATGAATAGGAAGACCTATCCCCTACCTCTAGCACCTTAAATCATCTTCATAAATCCTTCCACACTTGTTCCAATGGGTTACAACCCCCTGGTTAGGATCTAGCACTTCAATCCACTCCTAAGCCCAAATAGGCCTAGTAGCCCTAATAGCCCTCAAACCGAGTAACGGACCAGTTAACTCCAAAAAATTTGAAATAACTCTAGAATATAATGGAAGATTCAAATACCCTTTTTTACATTATTCAACATATCAAAAAATAAGCATTAGTTGTTTTGGACCTTCAACCACAAAAATTGTTGCTCCATATTTCTTCCTAGGCCTAATTGACCTATTTTACAAAGCAACTACAAGAAATACTTTCTCCAAAACTTTTCTACTTTCAACAAATTTATTAAATGACTCTAATTGAAGGAATATGGAACCAACTTGACCCTATGGTCTTTCTAGACATGAAAGCCCCAAGTTGCTCATTAAAACCCTCTAAAACTAGGGCCTACTCAATGTCAATCCTTTGAGAACTATCTAACCCCAAAAAAAGTTGATTCACCATTAGTTTGACATATCCTAATGTATTTAAACACAAATAATGCCCTCCTTTGGACAAAGCTCTCACTGCTACACCTTAGCCTCCAATTTAGTCTTCCTTCAACACAATTAATCAGTGATCGCCCACTTTCCCTTTCTCCTATGCACAATATCTTATTAGACAATTATAATAAATGTTATTCTAATTTCATTCCATGAGAATCAATAATTTGCATTCATGGAAGGACACCTAATCCATTGAAGACAATCAAACTATCACTAAAAGATGCACTACCCTATGACTATCAACAAATAGATTGATTGATCAAACAAAATGAAATCTTAGGACATATGAAAGGCTTCCAAAACTTCTTATTTTGGTTATTCAAAACATTAAAGATGCATTGGAAAAGGGAACAAATTAAACCACCATGAAAGTACCAAATAATTAGTTATTTTATTGCTTCCAAAGACACAGTTCATACATTTTATGTCTTCTTTGTATTGTCTTCAATCCACATGCCTTGACAAAGCTATGTAGGATGGATTATAACTATACCAACTGATCCAAAATGGTTTCCCTTCATTAAAAATGCATTTATCCCATTTAACAAAGTTTCTCTCGTAATTGGCACTAGCTGTTAGGATTTACATATTTAAATTATAAATTCTTATTTTATTGCTCTATTTGTATTCTAACTTCTTAATTCTTGTATCTTGCTTCACCTAGGACCTAATTAACCCATAAAATCCGCTTAGATCCCCTTAGGCACTATTGGCCCCCCTTACAATAAATTTTGGTCCTAAGGTCCTTATCATGACCTTTGATCATTACATTGGTTTGATTATTACAAATGGCCATGATTGGTCTCAAAACATCCCAATTTACTTTGATTGATGTCATGAAATCTTCCTTCATGTCTTGGACCCTCATGTGCTCATGTATCCTTCCAGGTGCCCCTGCACCAAATAGAGGGTGCCCTCAAAGGCTAAGGAGCAAGTACCAAAGGAGAGTGTATGATCTTAGGGACCTCTTACCCATTCCATAAATGGTAGGACAAGCTATGTCCGCAATAATAGGGATGGGAAAAGGCGAATGCACCTTGAGATTTGGCAACATGGGTGCCTTTCCTTTATCCACATTAGATGTAGATGTAGGAATAAAAGACATCATTGGAAGCTACATGGCCCGAGGTAGGAAAGGAAGCTTCCCATGGGGCACACACTTGCTTTGAGCCCTTGACAAAGAAGGGACAGAATATGAAGCACGTTGAGCCTCATGAGAGAGTTGAGCACAAAAAGGCGCTACAGATTTCATATTTAGTTCCTTAGCTTTATGCTTCTTATAAGAAAGGAATGTTATATCATGTTGGGGATGTAGAGTTCCTATCAGAATAGGTCAAAATGGTCAAGGGAGAAGCCCCCATAGGACACCAAACTAATAGATAAAAATAAATAATATCTCATTGTGAGGAAACTTCTAACATTTATCGATAACTAGTATCCTGGATAGTATGAATAGTCCCTTCATGAGGGAACTCCGGACATTTATGGATAATAGATGAGACAACTCTCATAGAAGTCAGCTAGGGGATACCTAGTTTGACCCTGAATAGGTATGATTCAAGAATCACCATAAATGTTAAGAAAATCACTTTGGGTCCCACCTAGATCGTCAAAGTGATTGACCCCAAAGGTGGAAGAGAAAACATGTCATGTGTCCTAATGTTGGTGGGGCACTTGTCATACTTTCACTAGTTTAAGTTGTTAACAAAGGGGACCTCCTCTGTGATTACATCTACCTAGAAAGTAGGGTCACCAAGACACCTCTAACAACAAATGTCATTGATCAAGGTTGGGACATAAAGGGGAGAAGGCTCTCCACTATACGGTTCATCTAGAGGGATGAATGTGATAGTTGTCTCGGGCACCCTCTAGGTAGGCAAAAAAATTGAAGTGATAGTCACCATGTTTGTAAGGAGAATGTCACTAGGATAAAGACGTTTCTAGTTCATGTTAGGTTCCCCAAAATATGGAGAAGGTAAAAGTGCACTAACCTAGAGACCAGTTAAAGTCTCAAGGGATGAACTTTCCCTTATGCCACCTCACTTCAACTAGCATGCAAATCTAGGGGGAACAAATGTGTTATTTGTTGGAGAGAGTTTTAAAGTGTTTGATGTGAATATATTAAAAATGATTAAAGTGATTGATATGCTCAAATAGATGAAAATGTAAATAACTCAAGGCACTTAATACATAAAAATATTTAGAGTATTGAATCTAAAAGTGTTAACTATGACAAACAAACACCGAACTCCATAAGCTCACTATCTTGGATACTAGTATGGTCACGAACGACAACGTGGCGCACTAGCATCCCATATGGACAGAGTATGGAGACAATGACTGAAAGTTAGAAGATAAGCTAAAATAAACAGAATAAAATTATGTTAATGATCAAATATGGTTACTAAGTATGATTTACGCTATGAAACTCACAAGGAAAGAAAGGAATGATCTCACAAGGATAATTATGAGTCGATAAAGTTGATGAAGTTGAGGTTTTGAACTTGCACCTCCACAAACCTACACAAACATAAACAATGGGAAATGTTGGGGTTGGCTATTTGGAAACTTATCTCTGTTAGATCCCTGCTTTGGTGTTTCCACCTTCGTAGCATCCGGATAGAAAAAATATAAAGGGTCATAGATAGCCATATTTGATATAATATAAATTAATGATGGGTATGCTAGAAAATAGATCAAGAAAATGATATGTTGTCAAGAGCACAAATAAAATAGAGTGGAGGGACTCCACTTGAAGAGATGGAGGCCCAGCGACAAAGATGATGAGGCCAACATATTGTCAATGCAATCAAGAACACAAGAACACAATGGAAAGATGAGAAGCACAAGTGTTTAGAGAAATGCTCATATTTCCAAGAGAGACACAATGAAGGCCCAAAATGGGATTATATTGAGAAACTTCAAAGATAGATTTTGGTGGGTGGCAGATTCGAGCATTACATTCTATAGGGTGGCATTTTGTAATGCCTCAATAGTACTCTACACATCTGCAGATTTGTGGATGAGTGCACATTGTGTGGACATCTCCTTGGCGTCTATGCGTGCTATGCCTAACAAGCCATGTGGCCAATATTTTGAAGCGTGTGGTGAGAAGGCACGAAGAGTGGATATAGGCGGATGATGTGGGTTTTTGAATCTTAGGCTAAAGTGAGGGTAATGATAAAAGGTAATTTACACAAGGGTGAAAATTTAAGCGATTACCTCATGTTAGCCCATAATGACACTTAGCTTTGATACAATGTTCAAGACTCTATTTAGGTGTGACCCCTTGGCTACATTGATCAATAAAAAAAAATGTGTATGCCAAGTGTCTCAATCTTATAACAGAACAGATAAATAAATCTCTTAAGTAAACTAACTAGGCGTAGACCCAAGAGGGTCACTATATAGAAAATAACCTTATTCACACCAACACCCTCCTTATGTACAACTTAGAAAAGAAGAAATAGTTGTAAAGGTGGAGCTCAATAACTAGGCTTGATGGCATACGCATGTACAAGAAATATCAAAAAGGAGAGTTTAGGAGAAAACCACAAAAAAACATTCTCAAAAGAACATAAGAAGAACTAAAGTACCTCCTTATAAGATGTCATTGAATATTTGGACCAAAAAAAGAAGATGAAGAACATCATGATGCACCCAAAAAAAAGTTACAATTGTCAAAGAATAACTACAAAAATTGATGAACCTTAAAACTAAAATCAATATGAAGATCAAAATCTAAGTGACACAAGTATGCATGTAAGTGACCTCAATGACACTTTCAAACAATGCTTAGATGGTTGCAAGGTGATAATTTAATAGTCAAGATACATATGAGACATAACTTTACACAAGTTATCTCAATAATAGCACTCAACTAATGCATTGTAAATAGTGACATTCATGAAAACACACTATAACAATATAATTCTTACTATTAAAAATATAGATGCAAAAAAATTTGAATTTTGATCAACTAAATAATATAGAAGGTGGCCTCCATTAACAAGCATGTAGAATTGCTTATATGGAATGTGTTCTATCACACCCAAATACATAGGTATCCAACCACTACATCCACCAAGTATATAGAAACAAAAAATAGGTGCATAGCGCATTCTAAAATGACACTAACAAAACTTGTTTAGCCGGGATGGTCTTTTTATGCTCATGTTGAAACCTTGGCATCCTGACTTCTTGTCGTCTTCTAAATTTTTTAATAAGCTACCCATCTGGGTTACGCTTCCTAATCTCCCCCTCCATCTTTGGGGTGATTCTCTTCTCGAGACTGTGGGGGATGCTATTGGGGATATGATTATGGTGGATGAGAAATCTTCTGACTTGTTTTCAATTAAGGATAAAACAGGTTTTGAAGGGACCCCAAAACACTGTACAAGATGGTCACAAAAGATATTCAAATACGCCCACTAACGAACCGGATCAAGACCAAAGAGAGGGTTTTACCACAGGCACCCACAACCTGGATGGAACAAAGCATGAAAATCCAAAACACAACAAAACATTGGAGATCAACAGCTTTAATAAAGAGAACTATCCCTCTATCCCACTATTATGGGATCGAAGAGTCATGTCAAACAAAGAGGAGGATCTTTTAGAATTTTTACCTTCGATAGTAACCCAACCATCTTCAACCTTAGCAGCCTTATCCTGCCAACACAAAAGATCCAAAGCTAAGGACTTAGCACCCAACAAAGAAACTTCCAGCAAGTCATCCAACATCGGGCCAGCAGAAGCCATAGCCAAAGGTCTATCAGCAGGATGAACTATAATCACCTAAAAGTGGACAAGATCATTCATGTGATTAATCAAGGCAAAATCAAAGCAATTGAATCGAAATGAGCATTTAGCCAATCAAAACTAAAATCAAGCTTCAATTCAATTTAATTAAAAATCAAAGCCATAAAGATCAATTAAAACCTATCAAATCATGATAAATTAAATCAATGTGCAATTAATCCAATTAATTGTATAGTTTGAATTAAATCAAATCAACCCACTCAAGGGGTGCACATGGCTAAACAGATTAATTAAATTCAATTAATTAAGTCCTATTTTCTCTCAACACCACATGGGAAGAAAAACCCTCAACCAATAGGATTTTAAGAAAGAGCTCACATGGATCAAGCCAAAATGAATCTCGATCACTCAAATTTGAAAGAACATCTTGTCCACTCATCTTGTCTTCTTGTCCCAAGCTTTGAGGACACAATATTTAAATTGTCTTCAAAAGGTGGAACCAAAGACTTAACCCCAACTCAACCTTGATCAAATCTAATTACACCCCCTACCCTTGCCAAATCCTATAAAAGCAAGGCTAAATTCACTCATAAACAATCCACAAATTTGAGAATTGCATCTAACCTCTTGAGATTTTGAGCTAGGAAGGCAAATTTAGAAGTTAATTAAGCATTTCAATTTGGAATTGAACTATTTTAGCTTTCTTTATCATATATTCTCATTCTAGGACTGTCATTAATGGAGGGTTGCTAAGAGCTTCACCATTAACATCCCTAGTTAGAGATCCATAGAGTGCTTAATTGTCTTTATTTGTTAAAATAGCTCTTCCTTTGTGGTTAATTTAGTTATTTTATTCAATTATTGTCAATACTAACCCTATGAAGGTACAAATTCTAGTACACAGGAACCGCTGAACCAGGGCAGGTAGGGCCCAAAACACCAGCTATACCAGCAACCCTAGTCCCACCAGCAATAGCAGACAAAGAAGTTTCAGCACCAACAGGCCCAAAACCCTCAGAGAAAGAGTAGAGTTAATTCCAGCAGTCTCAGAAATATTCCCAGTAGCCACAAAAGAAGGGGTAGTTGGAGGGATAACAAAATCATCCTTCTCAACAGCCTGAGAAGAGTTTTTTAGAATAGTATAGTGTTGTGTAGAAGCTCCCTTCCACCAAGAGGGAGAAGATTTCTTTTCTTAATTTCCAAGCCACATTGGGAGGAGACATGGCCAGTTTTAAAGCATTTACGACATCTGAAGGGAATATGGAGGAAATCTTCTTACTTGTTTCACTCCACATATGCCTGCATTTTGGTGGATATGGATACTTCTAAAGGTCTGTCAGCGTAGATTAAACTTTTTTCTCCTAATGGTAGAAGTTGGATTCAACAATTGGACTATGAAGGCATCCCCTTCAGATGCAGAAGATTCTTTAAGACTAGTCATGTTGCAGATCAATGTGAACTTCAGAGATTTAAAAAGACTACCTCGGGTTGGCAAGGAGCCTCTTCTCAACACTATACGGTGGAGAAGGTATCTCCCCATCGGATCTTTTCGCAGGTGGTTGAGCAGGTTAACCATGTGTCTTCTCCTATTCCTAGTTTTGTACCTTTTGATGGAGTCATTGTGGATTCGGTTGTTCCTCCTTCCTCGCATGTTTGTGTGTGGGTTCCTTTTGATTTGACTGTGGTGGCACCCCCTTCTATTGGTGTTGGGTTAGTTATTGGGTATGTTCCTGTGAGATCTTCTTATGGAGATGTCCCTTTCTCTAGCTCTTTTTTGGCTGATTTAGCGCAATGTGATGATCCCTCTAGGGGGTTTGGGTCCGCTGCTTTGGATTCGTTTGATTGGCAGAATGAGGTTGCTAAGGTTGAAGAAGGTTGGATCAGGGTTAAAGGTAAAACATTCCAAGAGGTCCTCGCCTTCTTTTGATATGACCCTTCGATCCCATCAGAAGGGTGCTAAAGGAAAATCCTAAGTATTGGTTTTTTCTTTGGTTTGGGGTTGCATGGAGTTCATCTTGTGCATTGTTTGATCCAGGTTGTCAGAGCCTATTGCTAAAAACCCCGTTTTGGTCTTGACCCATTCCATTTAGTGGGTTTTCTTTATTTATCTTTTGTGACCATTTTGTTAAGGGTTTCGAGTCCCTTCAAAACCTGTTGTTACCTTAATCAAAAACATAAACAGTATGGTAGCCCCCACAATGCTAACAATTGAAAGGTCTACAATATCAACTAAAATTGTGTCACTATGTAGTGTAAGATGGTAAAGAAACAATATTAGGAGGACCAATGTACTTATAATTGAAACAAGAGATGTTCATACATGGCATAGTTGCATGAAGATAAACAAGGTCATGAATACAAAGCAAATACAACAAACCTTTCATGACACTATTATGAAGGGTGTGTTCATACAAGATTCTAGCATGGATGTAGAAAAGGTTGTGATCACCAACTCTAAGCACACTCTCTCCATAACACTTTATAAGTAGTTCAAATACAACAATGGCACAACGAGATATGCAAGATTCCTAAATAAATAATTGTGTGTGGATTGTGTGTTGTACTTTATGTCAATGCATTCACAAATCTCAAAATGCATGCAATGAATTATGTCCAAAAAGGATCATATGTTGAAAATATAATTTTACTAAGAAAATAAGAAACAAAGGGAATCATTACATATATGAAAATTTATATATACACTTTCACAAAAAAAAACATAACCAAAAAAGAATCAATACATGAGTTATGGCCTTTTAAAATCTTCCAAATAAGGATTGTATAACAAGGTCATTGGGAATATTGATTTTTGAGGGAAAAAATCAAAATGGAAAATTGTCTACATAATTGTTGGGGGAATGAAATTATAAATGACTATATGTATTCCTGCAAACCCACCTTTATGTGAAGAAAGCAATTGTGCAAATTGATTTTAATAGTAATGTGGTTTAAGTCTATGGTTGTGAAGTAGGAGGTGGTGCTATCAATATTGGGTGTCTTGGGTAGAGTAGAGGCAATAAGAGGATGTAGCTACAAGGTTAATAGTGATTCATGCAACTCTTGGTGGCAACTAGAAATTGGGTACAACCAAAGGCTAGCCCCTATGACCATCTACACAGGCTTCTAACCACTAAAACCCTATACACAACACTGACATTAGCCCTACAACTACAAGCATACTCTAACAAAGTGCATGTGCAAGATTGTAGGGTTGTATAAAAATAATTTTAAACTTTGTTAAAAATACATAAAATCAAACTATACTAAGGATGTCAGGCCAACATAGATGATGAAAAAAATCCTATCAAGCTTATTGACAATCGTAGATTTTTAACAAACTAAACAAAATGAATTTTACTCTAGGATGCATGATGGCAAAAATATCCAAATCAATAAAAGGTGATTGCTATAGAACCAAGAGAAGAGTTATGCAAATCTAGAGCTCTGATATCATGGGCTTCTACATAATACTTCTAATGCAATCAATTAGGACACAAAATTATGAACTATAGCTTATGATCAACAACATTTTTATTTAGCAACAACGAGGGCGGGGGGTGAGGAGAAGACAAGTATCAAATAAGGATGGCATTTGGTAGAAATGTAGATATAACTTAATGACACAAATCATCTCCTACCAAAATTTTGGAGACTAGTCATCATACGAGGGGATCAACATAATCGCAAGAGACAAATAATTTCAAAGATCAGTTTGTACGAGGAGAATATTGAAGAAGAATAGATCATACAAGATATAAACAACAATGTACATATATGCAAGAATAGTTAGCTTAATTCCAAGGTTATGCTAACCATCTGTCAAACATAAGCGCAATCATGGATCAGCACTCAAGTGTTGTAAGCAAAATTGAAGCAAAGTTTATTGTTTCAAGGGGCTTTAGGGATCTAAACCCCTTTTGGCTTCAATATTAAGAGTCTTAGATATTATAGATTACCTTTAGACTTAGTTTTCTAATGTTGTTCTATATTAGAAATCTAAGGTTTTATTAATTAGCTATAGACTTTAGTTTGTTATTATTGTCCTAATAATTAACTTAAACATTTCAAAGTTTTCTCATCTTTCTTATCTATTTAAAAAAATTTAGATAAGTATTATTTATGGTTGAGGACCCAATAGATCCCCTCACTATGAGTCTTCCCACAATAAGAGCATGGCCCTCCATTTTAAGACATTGCAACCTGATTATTTTATGTACATCAAATTTACCTCATGTTACATATTTTGCATCTACAAACTTTTTGCAATCTTGCTATATCATGTACATCAAATTATACTTCAAATTACATAGTTGCATCTAGAAACTGTACATACATTTATTTGTACATCATAGGACTTAACTTCTTCCTTATGTTGACTTCAAATGGACACATTTCTCCTTTATATCTAGTTCTTTCAAGAAATATCTTTCTTAATTTAATCTTTCTCACCAACTCCCAAACATTTTTCAGAAAAATAAATATTTTTTAAAAAATACCAAATCACCAGTAGACTATTGTTTTGAGCCATTTTACCTCTTTACATAGTCAAATGCTCTTCTTATTACCTTTACCCTAGCATTTTTCAGATGACCATATAACCATTGAATGTTGTCACTATTGCATTCAGTCTTCCATGGCTGTTTTTTTAATTCTTATAAAACTAAACTGTCATACAGAACCTTCAATAGCTGAGGAAAATCAAAAAGTTTCAATATAAAACAATTTTTTAACTCTTCAAAATCTAGAATTCAAGAATGATACTTCCTACTTGCTTATTTAAATGTAATCTATTTAAAGCAAGAAAATGTGAGATCGAAAAATACACTTGAAACAGCTAGGCAAATTCAAACTCGTGTTCTCAAAAACCCTAATGTGGAAAAAAAACTGACTTTTCATTATAGAATAAAGCAATTTGTATTGTAGTGGTAAATGACCTTATCTCTTTTATCACCACTCACCTTCTTATTCCAGAAACTCTTCATTACAGAATAAACCAACTTTCATGATAGTAGTAATGACCTTGTTACCTATTTTATAATGGTGGAAAGATACATGTAAAACTCCATTCTTAGTCTCCACTTCCACTTTTCAACTCAAATGAATATCTAAATTCTAGACGTCTTCTGAACTCTTCAACTCCAAAAACAACTTGCAATCCCCTTTCCGTAGATTTCTATGGCATGGCTCTTCCAAGCTCCATATGAAATATAGGTACTGGAAGTTTAATGAATCATTTTGAATCTAAAGTACTCTTTCTTTCTTTTTTGTATTTAAGAATATTTTCTTTTTTTGTATTGAAGAATATATGAACTCATACCATCTAGATACTTCTTTCTATTATGCCAAGTGCTCATTGTTGGACATGCAATCACAATTGCAGGCTAATCACTACTACAACCACAATCACATCCAATTGCATTTTGCTCTGCTTTTACTTTGTTCATCTTCTTGCATCTAAATCACTTCAGGTTTCTCTTTCTGAATAAATTTTTCAGAACCATTTTGCATCATGCTCCTAGAGTAATATTGATCATATATAAAAGAGTAGACTTGAAATGTTGCTCCTATCAACGATTTGGCTGCCATGTTGCCAGTATGGTAGTCTACAATACTATTGTTCTAAGCCATGAAAACTCTGCTGAAGGAGAAAATTGGTGTTCTAAAGCCAACTATCTTGCAGTTTTTTGTTAATGTTGAAACCTTCGTTAACCATAAAAAACATCCAAACTTCCCTCTAATCTGTGCGATCTGTAGATCAGATGTTGCCAAAAGCATTGCCATTCGGAATACACTGACGTTGATTTAGTGACAACCAACTGCTCTAGCACAAGTTTAAAACGCATCCACAACAGTTCCCCAAAGAAAAGTGTTAAACCAGATGACCCACTTCACAGATTTGCTTCAAATTGTATGGAGAGCTTCTTTATTTCTTATAACAAACATTTAAAAACACCTTAACTATCTCAAACATATCTATCTAAAAAAATGTGGAAAAATCAAATATTAAGCTTTATTTACTTGAAAATTTATTTAAGCTTATTTTTGGAAGTTATTTTATTTACCACATACATATGAACAAACAATTTTTTATTTTATTTAACAGACATTTTATTCTACTTATTTCCATTATTCTTTTGTTTGATTTTAATGAACATGATCACAAAATGAGACTCTGTCCGGCTGCCACTGTAGAATGCCTCCGGAATAATTATCTTGTGAAGAAAGAATTAATCTACTACAAATCCTTATATTTTCACCATCAAGAATTAATCTACTACAAATCCTTATATTTTCACCATCCTCCGTTCAAGCCAGGTTTTTGGTTGGCTTTTCTTAAAACATCTCATAACCACGCAATCAAAACAAATAACTGATTTGCAATATACGTGAAAAATCTAGAGATTGAACACTACCAACTCCAAAAAGAACCCAGGATTACAAAATAATACAGCTTCCACCTAAAACTACAGAACCATGAAGCAGCGTTCATAATAATGAAAAATAAGCCCAATTCTACACCACTGTATTAGTATTATAACACTAACGTTACTGTTGCATGCCAAACCTCATATATCCAAGTCATTTCATCAACTTCAAGGTATCAATATATTGTTTATTATGTCTTTCCTGCTGAAAATATCTTACGCAAATAAACTACAGTGAGTATTAAAAATGGAACTGTTAAAAACGTAACAAGCATCCACCTGCACGCATGTACAAACAGCTGTTAAAAGACAGCACCAGCATAACACAGAATCAGAGTAACAGCAGGTCAATTGTAGGACTGATGCAGGTTCAATGCTAAAAAACTCTGTACACTTTGGGGTTGTTCATATTAACATCATTCACGATCAAAAAGCAACCAGACAGGAATACTATATCAACACACCATGAAACATTAAGAAAATGCATCCACTCTGGTCGAGAAGGATTAAATGAATACCACTCACCAGTAGACGGGAGTTCTCAGAGATGGCAGAGACTGGTACCAGTCCTACTAATTTTCAGAAGTAGGAAACATGGGTACTTGGGAGACGCCAGAGACTGGTATCGGTCCAACTAAACTAATTTCTAGAAACATCATGATATAGAACTTTGAAAACAAAAACAGTTAATCAGTTATACAAGAATAGTAAATAGTAAAGACAATTTCTCTTTACACCATTACAATGACAGGAAATCAGTAATACAGCTGTTTATGTCCCTCTCAACAGTCTACACAGCCAGTAGATCCCAGCACTATAAGTCTATAACTATGCATGGACTTTCGTATAATCCAAAAAATCAGCATGAAACATTATGCAGGCCTATTTTATTTATTTGCCTTGCTTTTTTGCCTTTTCACTCATTTTGCCCCAAAGTTTTCTGGCGGGAGACTTCAATTTCTGGTCGGGAGACTTTGGAGACAGCGAGAGATGGCAGCCAAAAGAACCATGTACATCGTGACATTTCTGGGGTACTGGATATGAGTCTTTATCTCTACGATACATCTTAGGAAGTGAACCATGTACATCGTGACATTTCTGGGATACTGGAGATGAGTCTCTATCCTTGACATTGACCATTGTTCATTTCACGCTTTTTATTTTTGGCATTGACCATTGTTCACTCTGATCAATTATGGTTCCAAAGCATATACTTCAGTTTATCTTTAGTTGTTTTTAATAACTAAGATGAAAGAATTAAAATTCATTCATCGAGTATATAAAATGATACCATAATTATTAACAATACGCAATTTCAATGTCTGACCTGGACCAGCACTGATACTTAATTTGTGCAGGGAAGGTTCCCAAAATCAAACATCATATCTAATTTAGTATTAAATGATCCTAAGACTAACACGTGTTCACAAATGGTTGTTTCAAATACTGTAACATATATTCTTTCAAAAATAATCTATTTCAGTTTTCCCTTTCCAAATGCATGTGATGCACGAGCTATATATCAATAAATAGCTGGCTTCAACGAAAAAAAAATGGTAACAAACTCTTAGTTCGTTGAGACCATATACAATCATTTGCAATAGTCTCAGATTTTCCACAAAGGACTTACTAATTTTACCCTAGAACAACTATCTAGACCAATACAATAGAATTGCTTATCCTACAACAAAGGGTACTTAAATCCTACATAGAATAAAATGATCCTCGTATATGCTTGGTGTCTTTAGAAAACAAACTTCCAGTAGCACAAAATCACAGATGGCAACTGCACTCACAGGCCAGCCTTGCTCTTTAAATGCTGCTTGAAGTCCATAATATCACCTTGCCATCTAGTGATAGACTTATTTTCACACACCCATATTTCTTTGGCAACCTGGTTTATGAGCCGAAAGTCGTGACTAACCAGAACAAGTCCCCCATCCCACTCATTCAGAGCTTCAGCAAGCGAATCAATAGTTTCAATGTCAAGATGGTTAGTTGGTTCATCAAGCAGAAGCAGATGAGGAAGCCTCCAAGCAAGCCATGCAAAAATCACACGGCTTTTCTGTCCATCAGATAAATTTTTCATGGGCATAATCTGGGCTTTGCCTGTGAGTCCAAATTTTCCAATTGCTGCACGCATCTTCTCTTCCTCAATACCTTGATATTCATGCATCATGTACTGCAATGCAGACATTTCCAACTCTAGCTTTTCAGTCAAATGCTGGTGATACTGAGCAATTCGGAGATGATTATGGCGCTTTACCATGCCATCCAAAGGGGTCAAATCACCAGTCATTAGTTTCAGCAATGTACTCTTTCCAGCTCCATTCGGACCAACCAATGCTACCCGTGAATCTAGATCAACTCCAAAATCAACACTTGTGTATATGAGGTTTTCAGGAGTATATCCAAAGTCCACCTCCACAAACTGAAGCACTGGAGGAGGAAGCTTACCGACATCAGTGAACCGGAACACTAATATTTTATCTCTGACCACTTTTTCTGTTAGCCCACCTCTTTCCATCTTTGCTAGTGTCTTTTCTTTACTCTGTGCTTGCCTGGCAAGCTTTGCAGAACCATGTCCAAACCTTGCTATATATTCCTTCATTGAAGAAATCTGTTCTTGTTCCCACCTGTATTGCTTCATCTGGTTTTCCTCAAGCTCAGACCGTGTTTGCACATACTGATCATAGTTTCCTGTATACAATTTCAACTTCTTGTTTTGCATATGAATAATGTTTGTACAAACTCCATTGAGAAAGTCTTGGGAGTGTGATACTACAACCAAAATACGATCGAATTTCTTCAGTGTTTCCTCAAGCCAAACACAAGCTTCAAGATCTGAAAATCCAGGAAGACAAGAACTTCAGGCCAACAAAGTTCAAAACAATCATTTCACTGTTTTTCAATTAAGTTCAAACATTAAATTTATTGCATTACAGCATGGAAGAACTTAAAGAGAGAAGACTCCTGCTGTTAAAACAAATAAGGCTTTAATATCAAATATAGACAAACCATGTATGGTCCATACCCCAACTAAAAACTCAAACAAACAAATGCAAATTACGAACCTAGATGATTTGTAGGCTCATCTAGTAACAAAATTGTAGGATTCATGAATAATGCACGTGCCAGTGCAATTCGCATCCGCCAGCCTCCAGAAAAGTCTCGTGTCTTTTGTGCTTGCGTTTTCTTAGTAAAACCCAGGCCAAATAAAATTTCAGCAGCTCGCTTTTCTGCTGTAGCAGCATCCAGGAGTTCTAAACGCTCGTATATTCGATCTAAAGCCTCTCCACCTCCATCATCCTAGACCATGTGAAACAAAATATCAAAAAAATTATAATCTTCTCATTTGTTGACATATTAGAAATTAGAGAACCTTCAATCATATAGCTTTCAGAAAAAGAGACTTGACAATGCATCAAATAGATATAGATGAATGAACAAAAAGTTAGATTGCAATTTGAGAAAAAGAACACATGTTGTGTGTCAAATAAAAATAGATCATTGAACTAAAAGATGGATTGCAATATGTCTCTATTTCCCTTCTATACATACTTGGGCAGACAAAGCTTCAGCTTCCTTCTCAAGCTTAAGCCTCTCTTCATCACAGTTCATTACAGCTTCAAGTGAAGTCATATCAGTAGCCTCAATTTCTCTGGTCAAATGAAATATATCCATATGCTCTGGTATGGGAAGCTCTCGCATTCCTAGAGCTGTAAGAAGTGTAGATTTTCCACATCCATTGAGTCCAAGCAATCCATAGCGTCTGGAATACAGCAAAAAAAATATCAAGGAACCATAGCAGTGACCAATAGAGCAAAGAAATAAAAAAGCAGAAATAATTTATCAAAAATAAATTAGTTTACTACCTTCCATAATTCAGCTCAAGCTCTGAATCAACAATCAACTCGTGACCATGGAATGTAACTGACAAGGACTCTATCTGGCAAAATGACAAACAAGAAATATTAATATGGGACAAAATTGTGGATCACTGAGGTAACCATGGATCCATGAATCACTTGGGGGATTCACTCCAACCAGCAAGAACAATGTCAGAAAATAGCTTATAGTCTGTCTGGTTCCAGATTAATTTCATTAGCACAATAGATCTCATTTTCATATATTATTGATTCACCAATCAATGATGACATTGTTAATATGTGCAGCCTATCATTTCTCCTTTCTCATTTCCAGACTATATTACAGAGTTACTAAATGGCAATTAAAATATTCTATGTTTCAAGGAATTCTGATCTTGAATATTTTCATGCATCATATCAAGTAGTCTGAGCCACCACATTGTATAGATCAAATGTGTCCACATCATATACCATGACCTATATTTGTTCCATTTGGTTAGCATGACAAACAAAATGAAAAATTGATGAAGGGGACACAAAGTTTGATTAGTTATAGATGGATTCCCTGATTCTTCGTTATGGATGACTCCCTAATCAAGAATACACAATGGCTTTATGATTTTTATGCCTGATTTATAATAGTAGGTGAAGCTTAAAGCTCTTGAATTAACAAGAAATACAGTCTGCCACCATTTACCCAAGCTAGTCAAAGAGAACATCACATTAAAGATCTAATATGTACGCATCCTATACCATGACTCGTAATATTCTACATGCACCTTTTTTGTTCCATTCGGTTAGCATGACATACAAAAATTGATGAAGGAGACACAAAAACTTTGATTAGTTAAGTGCATAAATTCCCTGATTGAAAATACACAATGGCTTTAGCCTTAATGTATTTATGCCTGATTTATAATACTAAGTGAAACTTACTGCTCTTGAATTAACAAAGTTACAGTCTGCCACCATTTTTACCCAAGCAGTGAAAGAGAACATCAGTACGTACCAGACAGGATTATACACAAGGCAGGATGTGTCAAAGCCCTAAAATTGTTTTAAGGGTGAGCAAACGATAGAGAAGAACAGAAGGAAGAAACCCTCCACAATTGAATAATGACATGAACCAATGATCAACAGTTAACATCCCCTAAATAAGCCGTCACTCATACGCAACTGATTATATGGCCTTCCAGTATAATATCACTACCTAGATTTCATAACAGAAGCTTTCAAGACTTTCTTGGGCTAAACATATTGACCAAAAGTTGCAGTGTAGTTGTACTTTCTTCTTTGGCCATGATATTACCATGACTTAAGAGTGAAATTTTGTTGTTTCAGAAAACCAATTGGATAATACGCTACAATAACTTACATCATATTAAAAATGGCATGCCCTGCTAGGATTACCAGACTGAAAGAGTTATAGCATAAAACAAAATTCTAAGTAGAGCAATATTATTGAGATATATCTTCTATCTCAAAGGCCACAATAGAAAGCTCATATATAATATGAAAAATGCATATACCTAAGCATAGAAAATGCCAAAATGGCATCAGAAATTGTAATACTATGGCATCAGAAATGGCATCAGAAATTGTAATACTATGCCTCCAAGAAAGAATGAAATTTTAAAATAAATATATTCCCATTAAGCACATAATTTGACTTTGCACTGGATTAAAAATGTGAGGGAACATGAAAAAAATCATGATACAGAAACTATGTTGAAGAGAGGAAGAAACAGACAAATTGTCACCCCTCAATCATGTAAGGAACAAATTCTGTTTTAGAAAGATGTTGATTATCTTATAAAAGCAACATAGAGAGAAACAGACATAGCGGTCACATGTAAAGTGAAAAACGGAAAGGTTGATCTATACAGGCACATTAAAAAACAAATAGTTCATATATAAAGGACAGATGTCATATAGGGATATATTTTGTAGGAGCAATAAAGTAGAAATTAACCTCTAGGTCATTTAAAAAAATTAATCATCTGAATGGAATGTGATATTAGGAATACTCCTGTTCCATATATCAGATACACATTTAGAGAAGTGGTGTGAGAAAAATATGATAACTAACCAATCACAATTACAAGAGATTTGATACACAACGATCACAAGAACCTTAACCTTATTATGACCATTGCTTGTCAAATTTATTTGTAATACTCCTATATGGATAGGAGGACCACCTCTCCAAGCCTTTACACACATCTTCCGCTGACCATATTTACATATAATCTCATAACATCCTTATTTGAATGACATAACCTTGTCACATCCTCGTGTGAGTACAAGTACCCCAATGTCTCCAAGTGAACAATGCTCAAGGTCAATGAATAACAAAAGAGCAATTATCTAACCACATTCTCATTTGAACGGCATCCCCATCACTTCATAAGAGTGCAAATAGCCCAGCATCTAAAGATGACTAGCACTACAGGTCATAGAAAAAAGGACACAATCATCTAACCACCCAAAAAGAATGATTTACAGTTTGAGTATTCCAAGCTCCAGCCACAATTAGATGGAAAAATTTGATAGCTGAAATTATGAATACCGGATATTACAAACACCTCAATAATGGGGGATAATGATAAAGTTAACAAATGTTAAAGGGATTGCCCTGCGAATAGAGTGGTTAAGATATATCACACAGTAACCCTGACCTATTTTACTTCATGACAGCCTTTAGGGTCGAGGAAATTTGTTTCTGGAGGAAGCCCTTCATGGACAACATGGAGGTGACAATGCCAATTTTTATGGTCCATGCTGGAGATGACAAGCATTTGGTATTTGGAGTGCAAGGAAATTTGTTTTCTCCTACCATTCACTAGTCATGTTCTCTCATTCTGATGTTGTGTCTGGCTAGTAGCAAATATCTTTTCTATATAGAACAGATGTTGATTTGACGGTGTTAGATTAGCTCCTACTTCAAAATACATATGTCTGTTACATTTTATTTTATTTTGAAATATTCTAAACTTGATGGAAAATTCATAACGCCCTGTTTTGCATCAATTATTACAAGGGAGAGGAACCACAGAACTCCTGTTTGATTTTTTGCCTGTAGAAGATGTGTATATTTAGGCCTTTTATACAGGTTACCTACCATGCTGCCTAAAACTATAGAATTCAAAAGCATTATCCTAATCAGCTCCAAAAAAATTATGATAAGAATACTTCCACTTACAGATTGAAAACACTTGATTTATCATCAAAATAATCAACATTAGAACCACATGGCTAGCTAAAATATATAGCAGACAAGATAAAAATCCAAGTTGACCATAACCTTGTGCAAATTTTTAAATGGATAACTAAAACAAAATCTGACGTATCAGAGATTTTAATATAATTCACATAAATATCATGATATCAGTTGGTGATGATGCCAGATACCTAAACCCTCAGAATCATCAATATAATTTAATTATGAGAATTCTATTTTGTGGATGAAGTTAAAAAAGTTGTAGTTGAAATACACAGAGATAAAACCTCATGCTTGCCCTACTTTTCTTTTAGAGGTTATGGTAGGTACGAATGAAGGTGTCCATGACCAAAAGCAAGAGTCGAGGTTTTCTTCTCAAATATTCTAATTTTCTTAACACTGCACACTAGTAGCTCTCATTCCTGAGAACTCTTAAGGTAAAACTTTTAGTTACAAGTCCATCTCTCTTTGCCATACCCTCTATAAAGGGATTGTTGTAAGCATAGTTAATGGACTAACACCTATTCTCTTGTACATGGACTCCCGTAGCAGAAAGGTTTTGTTAAAGGGTCATGAATTTTGGACAGGATTTTTGTGCTACACGCAACCCTCCACTCCTTGAAAAGCACAAAGTGTTGTAAGAAAAGAAAAAATGTTGCAGGAAATGGATCACAAAGGAATGTTTGACTTCGTGCAACCCCCAATTTATAAAGAGAGTAAGATCATTGGCTATAATTTACATCCTGTAAGTTGTTTGAATATGTTGGACATAACTTAAGTATGCAATTACAACATTGCAAACATTAACACCTAAACATGCACTATGTCTATATATTATGTATGATACCCTACCTTAGTGACTAAACTAGAGACAACTCCAAGCCACTCTCAAAAATTTACAATTTCATCAGACCCAAGCACTTTAGACAAAAAATAAGTGTCCTCTCTAACTATCAGATATCTAGTGATAATTGTATGCTAGTTTCTTCACTAACTTAGAAACACTGAATTCTTGCAGTATGGTAAAGAAAGTGTGAATGGATCAAACTCAAAGTCGTAATTGTTGCAACCACATGGCCTCCCAACCTGCACTAATGGCTACCTTGTACTCAAATTTAACGAAAGACAAGGAAACTATATACTGGAGTTCGGTTTGCCATGAAACAATTCCCATATTAATTGTAAAAATAGCCTCATGGATCTCCTTGTGCCAACAAAATTGACCCAATCAGAGTCTATGTAGCCTGACAACCCAAACCCTGAAGACTATGGTTACATAATGCTAAAGTCTACTATGCCTTTGACATATTAAAGTCATCATATAGCTATTTTCCAGCAGACTAATTCTAAATGCACAAGAATTGAGAAAGATGGCTGATAACAAAATTTAAATCTGGTTGACTGGATGAGAGATGGATCAGATTGTTCAACGACTGAAAGGTTGATTCACTGAATTAGCGTGTCCTGAAAATTTGAACACAACCATCTCAAATTCCTCCCAAAGATCTTTTGTAAATTTGGGTTAAGAGACAAAGAATGTGTGATCAAATTTGCTAATACTCCAAACCTAAGTGATATCATAGGAGGCCCAAAGTTGAGAATAAATTTGGTTTCACCTTCCCAATACTAAATCACAATATCATCACCATAGCTTTTGGCATAGAGATCAGAAATAAAGTAACTTCTTCCCCATCTAGAATATGAAAAACATTGATTGATTCTGATATGCCGAGATCATGGATCCTAGTTGAACTCATACAAGGACTTGGCTGTTCTCCATGCTAGATGTCCTTTTCCTAGCACCTGGAACCCTTCCTGTTGTACCATATAAACCTCCTACACCAAACCCCTAATCAAGAAAGCACTCTTTCCATCCATCTAATACACTTTCTGCTTAGTGCCAACTTAAAAGTGACCATTTGGAAAGGACCAAAGCTTTTGTTGTAGCCAAATTTCTTCCCACTACTTATAGCCTTAGGCAGAGACAAGAATTCTACTCATCCAAATTGCCATTTGTCTTGATTTTTACATCCATTTGTCTTAACCACCCAATTTTGATTCTTCATTAAGCCATCATACTCAACCCCTGACCCTATTGGGGGCTCTACCCTCAGACCCCTACAAGGGGTACTGCACCTTTACCCCACTAGGAGCTCCCAAACCCCTGCAAGGTGCATTGCCCCTTGAACACAAACGGCCACCCACTTATTGTTAATACAATCATTGCTATGTTTTTCATGTTTATTAGTTTGAACTAAATTTAATATGCCAAAATTTCACTTGCAACTCTTATACTTATTCTTGGTGTGCTCTCAAAGTTTCAAACTCTGCCAACCATTGTTAATGTCAAATTTGAATGCAATCATTTGTTGATGATTGTAGCATCGGTCAGATAAATAATACCAATAATATGATCATTATGAGAAATGACATATTATATATATATATATATATATAGATATAATTAGATTATAATTATTCTTATAATAACTATTTAATTAATTGATAAAATAAAATAAATATTAATGAATAGACATGTCCCATGAAGGGACATGTCTTTTAATGTGTTTTCCTCAATTAAAATAAGAGATCACTGCTCTTGGAAAACATATACCGAAGAGGCAATGTTAATACATTTGCAGTGATCCTGATAATTCAACATGGTATCAGAGCAGGCTGCAAATGTAAAGGAAGAAACAATCATCGCAGCATTATCGGGTCAAAGAGAGGTAGAAGATGACGGGGGAAATATGCGTCATAAAGGAGTTGCCTTAGGCACGTATTATCATACTTATAACTTCTCTTAATGGCTGCATCTGCTGTGTGAAGAAATAGAAGCATTCAATACCGAGTATGAATGACTTGGAAGTATCAGGCGGCATAATAACTCTTGCGGGAGGCTGTATTATTATCATGGGCAGACTGCTGATTCTGGCTCATTACTTTGATATTCATTGCAGTTTTAATATCTCTTGTCTGTGAATGAAGCAATCAGTCTAATACGATCATAATGAGAGAATGCATTACAATACCGCACCCTCTTGATTCAGTTGTGTGCTTAAGGAGGTGGAGGCACCAGTAATATATATTCAAAGTCATAACAAGCACATAATACAAGGATTACCATCTTCCATAGTCCACGTACATAGGGGTTGAAGAAGTTAAGGTAATGTTGGAGGTAAGTATTAACTGTTTATTTCTTATGAATATAGACTGGGAAATTGGTCACCTTAGATTATTATGTGGCATTAATAAGGAAATAATATGTTGAAAATATAGATTAAAGTAGATATATATAAGATGGAACAAATGCATATATGTTCAAAGTTAGATATTTATCTATATTATATTGGAATGATCTCCTTGCGTATTATATTAGTCTCTCTCTTATTTTTAATAAGTACTATAAGAGCTATTTATCTTCAGAAGGAGCAGATGGTTCAGTCAACTTGTGACAATCTTGATCATATTGATTGAGAGGGAGTTCACTATTGAAGGTGAAACACTTCTGAGGTAAATTTGATATAATTGAATATTATACTAATGAATCATGAATATTTTAATGGGCCTGCCCCCCTGTGTAAATCATGAGGAAGTGACGACTTCCAAATGATTATCACTTGTATTTGCAGAAGTTATTGGAAGGTGACGATCTTACAATGACTTAAAATCATGATATACATTATTTATAATGTTGAAACAGATCATGATGATTGCAGCAACTAAGTGTTAGATGTCAAATTGACGGTCTATAAGTTGCTTGTATAGATACATCTTGTAGAAGCAACAACTAAGTGTTAGATGTCATTAAGTTGACGGTCTATAAGTTGTTTGCTTAGATATCTTGTAAATCAACAACTAAGTGTTAGATGTCATTGACGGTCTATGAGTTGTTTGTATAGATATATTTAGGTATCTGGTGAAATATCATGTGTTGATATTCTGCAAGCTAGTACCCTATTGAGTATTTGGTGAATGTCATGTGTTGACATTCTGATAGGCCAATACTCAAGAGTTTGTGGATAGAATCGTTGATGGAGGCAATCTATATTTGAGACTATGTTTCTATTGATTACATCATGAGAATGATGCCTTTATTGCTTACATCATATGATTGATGTTGTCAAGTGTCTTAAGTGCTGACATTGGATTTATTTATCCTCCCTAGCTAAGAGGGAGTGTTGATGATTGTAGCATCGGTCAGATAAATAATACCAATAATATGATCATTATGAGAAATGACATATTATATATATATATATATATATATATATATATAGATATAATTAGATTATAATTATTCTTATAATAACTATTTAATTAATTGATAAAATAAAATAAAATAAATATTAATGAATAGACATGTCCCATGAAGGGACATGTCTTTTAATGTGTTTTCCTCAATTAAAATAAGAGATCACTGCTCTTGGAAAACATATACCGAAGAGGCAATGTTAATACATTTGCAGTGATCCTGATAATTCAACATCATTTTCATGTTGTTTATTACTATAAACTTTCTATAGTGTGGCAAAGTTTCCTTTACATATCTTATATTTATTCCTTACTCCTCTTATAACTAAATTTTCAAGTACTATATGCATTTGCACCACTCCACACCGCCATCAAGTACTACATGTATTTGCACAATCCCTCACACCACCACCCCTGTCCTCTCCAAACTCCCTATGGAACTATGTGTGGAAGTAAACTCTCCTCAATTATTGGAATTGAGATTTATAATGTACTAATCAGTCTAATTTTCTATCAATACTTTGAACTTAAATACATCACTGAAGCAATCACACTTGAACCAAAGAAAACAAACCCATATTTTCCAATAAATACCATCAACCAAAAATGGGAAAATGTGTCAATTTGTTATTGAGACAACAAAAGCATATTCCTCTATATATCCTATCCCCTTCATCAGTCACCATGTCTGCCCAAGTCTTTTGAGTTCTTATTAACCAAACCATTTAGTTACAATATTTCTGTTTGACAAGGCCAAACTTATGGAATAAAAATGTTGCACTTTGCATTGCAAAGTTTCAACAAATCATTGCACAAAATGTACTTAGTTTTCCTGTCTTTGTGGCATATAGCAGAAGTATTTTCCATATGTCTAGAAGTGGATTCAACCAACTCAAAGTTAATATGTAACTCTTGGCCGATAGATTGAGAAACTCGATAAACATCTCATAGAAAGAAGGCAAAATGCTCACTACAAGACCAAATATATCTTCATTATCTATTAGACTATTGAATTGTTTATGATAGAAAACACATCATTTATGCCTTTCAACCTAATTAAGTGCTAAACAAAGAGCATCCATTTTGCCTAACTTTAAACAACATTTTTTTAGATATAGTGCACAACCCTTGACTAATGTTCAATATATATTAATAACATAGCAACAAAACAAGCATGTCAAAGCTATCCATGTTTGTAGAGGTCTGACTACATTTCCCACATTGTATATACCTTGTAACATTACAACTTTAAAAATTATAGTTTTAAATTTTTCCTGATGAGTTTCAAAGAATTACATGGTACTAAATTTCGTAAATTAGCCATGATTGACAATAGATCAAAAAACAAGAATAAGTTACCAACTATACAGCCAATAGAAGCTCTTTTACTAAATATGAGACTATAGCTAGAATAAAATTGAAACCAAAGCAAAAGTTCACAGCACAACTAAAATGGCAACCTAACAAAGAGGATCAACAACAAAAAGATATCATGTCAATAACTAACGTTGATGAACATAACGAGTTGAAAGTATCATAACATACAAAAAGAAATCATGTCAATAACTAACGTTGATGAACATAACGAGTTGAAAGTATCATAACATACAACTACATAAACACATCTCACATAGACAAATTAACAGTTTCAGATTCTCTCTTCAAGAATCAAGAAAGAGTCACCAGCATGCAAAGGTCCAAGAGCAACAACAAGATTAGAAGAATGGTCATCTTGAATAAGAGAAATCTCATTCCCAGTAATGTGGACAAATTAACAGATTTGGATTCTCTCTTCAAGAAGAGAGAATGAGTAACCAGCATGCAAAGGGCCAATAAACAACAAGATTAGAAGTACGGTCATCTCCAATAACAGAAACCTCATTCCCAATAATAGATCCCTAATAATTGTTAATGGTCTCATCCTCACCGCCAAAATTAACAAGAGTTCTACAGTATCAAATACCTTCCATATGACAAGAATGCTTGGCCAATATTATTACCCTATCTCACTGTTCAAAATCTTAAATATACCATTTCCCTTGCAAATCATGCTGCAAATATGATTGTGAATAACGTTACATCTGCCACATCAGGAACCCACTATCATTTATTCTTTTTTGAATTATCATTTATCATGCATTGTTACTTGACTATCCGTGGAGGTGGAAACACCAAAACGGGGGGTCTAACTTCGACAAAGCCTCTTAAACAAACGACACAACACTTTTTTTTGGCTTCTTGTGTGCAGGTTTGAGGAGTGGAGTGGAGCAATATTTTTAGAGCTTTTTTCAAAACAAGTTGTGAAATTTCCTTTCTTATTCATTTGCCCTGAATAGTTGCTCTCATATCATAGTTAATGTTCCATTATCTTCTTTCATTGCATTCCTAGTTCTATTAGTTTCGTTGTTGGTCTTGTACCTTTCTGGTACAAGTCCATGTACTTTGTCTGTACAAAATGCAACGCCCCACATTGGCATCCTAAATCTGCATTGTAGTCCTTGACTTGCGCAAGCGTCCAGGAAATTGAGCTAACAAAGCCCACCAGTTGGTTTGACTAACTGCTCTTCCATTTCTAGTAGACTAAATGTTGTTATATTTTCATATCATAGTGTTATTTCTATTCTGTTGTTTTGTATTCACAATCAGTCTTAATTTCCTTTAATTGATTAATCTCCCTAGCTCACCAAAGCGCTAGTAAAAGTGTGGTGGCAATTGGCCAATTTGTCCTGTTGTGAAGTCTTCACACCATCACCCCATGACGCATGGGGACGCCCCTCTTTTCATTTCCTTTCAGCAAGTGGTAGTTTAGGGGTAAGCTGTAGACGTTGGTGTTTGAGTAGGTTGGCAACACTTTGAAAATTAGAGCTTTGATGGGGGGCCGAAATAGAGTTGGATCATGAGCACATAAAGAAGGGGCAATTTTTTGGAGTCTTAGCTATGGGATAATTTTGAAATCAGACTTAGTGAAATTCTATATATTGGTGAGTAGTTGAAGGGAAGCATGAAATCTGTGGTAATCAACAAATGGGGAAATTCAAAAATTTTGTGGGAATGTTCAGTTTGGGCATGAATAACTTGAAATGATGAAGATAAGATTCAAATCAATATAAGTAATTTCAAGTTGAAGTGGTATGAAATCTGCCTTATTTGATCTTGATTTCCACTTCATGTTGTGGAATCTGCCTTTTTTGGTCTTGATTTCCACTTCATGTTGTGGAATCTGCCTTATTTGGTCTTGATTTCCACCTTATGTTATTAAGGTTTTGCTTTATTTGGTGGTGATTTCCACTTTATGTCCTTTACATTCCCCTTATTTACCTTGAATTTCCACTCGCTGATTGTTTTCACTTGCCTTATGCGGGTCCAATTTCCACTTTGTTTTGGGCAGTTTGCCTTATTTGGTGTAAGTTTTTTACACGATGTAACAATAGGGAGATGTGATGTAAATCCCTCTCTTGAAAGAATAACGAAGTCGATCCCAAGGTTCTCTGCAATCGGATCACAACCGTGCTAATACTCAGTTGAAGATAATGTGATTTCACAATGAGGCCTTTGCTGGTTCGAAACTTTTGAAAGCTAGAAAACAATGATTCTTGATAACTCTTTTTTTATTTTCTAATTTTAAGAAAGCTAACATATGCATGCAATTAATGATTCAATCTAATTCAATCCCTAAGATGAAAACTAATTTTAACTGTGATTTTCCAAAAATGCAAAAGATGAGCGTTACGAGAATTTAAAGCATATCACTGAAAGAAAATTCTAACGGACATCAACCACAGTAGATTTAACTTGCATATCGAATAATGGATTAGATTAAGGAAACCCACAATAATATGAAATAGATAACTCACAAATCTTATCAGTATAACTCACAAATCATATCAAGTACATGCAATCATTAAAGGAACTTCAAAAATTAAAGATATTGACTTGCATATCGAATAATGGATTAGATTAAGGAAACCCACAATAATATGAAATAGATAACTCACAGATCTTATCAATATAACTCACAAATCATATCAAGTATATGCAATCATTAAAGGAACTTCAAAAATTAAAGATATCTCAGAATTCATTAGAATTACAAGGCCATACCAAACATGCGCACATGTAAGACAAATTCTTCCTTAAGCACAAACAATTGTATCTTCACCATTAATTCACCACCACAAGTAAAACAAATTGCAGCTAACACCAACTAACTATTTGATTCGCAAGAAAAATCACAGCAGAACATACATTCGGTTCTTGAATGGGGAAAAATAAATCCCCAAATTAGCTAAGATAGCAGATAAACACACTACGAATGCAACACCCAATGTATATTGTGTTTTATTGCAAAAATTCCCACCCTTATTACATCCTCTTGATGAGTTTATACAGTTTTTACCATAGTTTGCAAACTCTCCGAGTACTCTCCAGGTTGCCAAGTACTCTCTACTTTTTTCGCTTGGCAAGTTTTCACAAGTTTAACTCTCACAATTTCATAGGCACAAAAAACCATGGGTAAAAATGTCAAGTCAAGTAAAATGCTGGTTAAAATACCTTTTCCACGTCATTTTTGCTATGAAATGATGCATTTTCTCTTTCAAGTTGTCAATTTTAATTTAATACATTTTGTAATTGAATTTTACAAAAAAAAAATATGAGATTTTATTTTTTAGTACTTTCTAAGTTGTCGAGTTTACGCCGAGTTTTTGTCGAGTTGAGAATTTTGGGCTTGCCAAGTACTCTTAGAGTCCGAGTCTGTGAACTATGGTTTTTACAATGCAAAAATGTGAAACCCATAACTAGGGTTTCTAGGCGTCTAAATGAAAAACGGAAAATGCTGAGAGGGGGCGGGGGTGAATCAGTATTTTAAAACTTTAGTTCAGAGAAAACATTTTAAAGCATTCAATCACAAGGAGAGAGAAGATACAGATTTTTATCACTTGGAAAACCCAACAGGGTTAAAAAACCAAGGCTTCTACTAAACAGTTGGGCAACAACCCTTCCTTTACAAAGAGCTACAACTCTCGCTAATATGCTTCAGAACAGGCTCCAACCTGCCAAGTAAGGCTGCAACCTTACTTCAAGAAATTATGATGTAACAAAACACAATTTCGTTCTATGTCTTCACGGAAACATGAAGACCCTGTTACAAGCAGACTTCTTCATCAGACATACCACAAATGAACTCCCTTAGATGGTTTCAAATCCTTTCTGCAATAATTTCAGCAGCAGTCTAACAATAAGCTGAAGCTTAAAATGAACTTACGAAACACACAGCACTCCCCAAAGGAAATGTCCTCACAGTTTTCCTTTCAGCACAAATCATCAAACTTTTCACCAAAACAGCAGCTCTTGTTGATTCAACGACCTGTGCAATTCCAGAGACCACTCCCTGCCGAAACTCTTTCACACTTTCTATTCAAAAATTGCCCTGCTAAATATCATTCATAATTTTATCGTATAACCTGTGATGTCACAGTCATCTAATTTTTGTGTTCAAAAACTCGAGCATCATACACACTGTCGGACTCCCCAAAGAGGAAACTTGATTTTTGTGTGTATTCTATTTTATTCATCTACCGCTGTGTCTTTTTCATGTATTCACTGTTTTTGAAAGAAAGAAGGTACCTGCGACAATCTAGCCACGTCCACTGTTGACACCGGTTATTCTAAGAAACCTGCACCTTCGATGATGTTGCATAACCTGCTACTCGAAGACATTACACTGCATACAGCTCTCACTAACCCATTTTCTTTCTTCCTTCATGAGTCGCCTTTTCTGTGTGTCTACACACTGCCGTATGAATTCTTTGACACCAGAGCACTCCACGTCACAACATGCAACCCAGGTTGGTTCTCCAATAACACCAGAAAATTATCTTCCGTCACACTACAGCACCCGCAAAGTAAAAACGTTCACAGCAAAAAGGATGTACGTTTTCTGTATATCTTTTTTAGTTGTTTTAAGTGTCTTCGATACATACAGCAGAATCAAATCTTTGATGTCCGTTCAGACAAGACTATATTCAGTGTTGTTCACAGTCGACTACCTCAGTACGCATATCACCTCTGCTGTTTTTACGCATATGGTCACGCCTTTTCCCTACACCTTGGCTGTGTCTTCACAAACCTTCATCGTAGTGCTTCTACACAGCGACAGTCACCCTTTTGATATTTCTCTGCACACATACGAGAGTTTCAGCAAACGCCTAAGTCTCAAAAAAAACACTTATCTCCCAGCTAAGACCTGACGGAAAATTTTCTGCAGTACGTTACGGTTCTTTCCGAGTGTGTTAAGACCCTTTTCTTTTGACACCAGCTCACGTTGTTGATGACTTTTTTTTTTACAGTCTACCAACCAAGCTGTTCACATCCTATTTCACAAAACACTGCCAAAAAACGTATCTAATGATTACGTTAGCCTGTGTAACATGCCCCGTGTCTATTGATGCCTCTCGACAATTCATTTTAATTGGCCTGTAGTCATTGCTAACTGTAGACCTTGTCTCTTTCACACATGTCCGCATTCTTATGAAACGTTTTCAAAACACACCCGAGCTTGGTCTTTTGAATGCACTACTTCCATATAAAAACAAACAAGCTTACACAAAAAGAAACACCTATCCTTCGCATACAGTACTGAAAAAGACACAGTCACAGCAGATGTTGAAGAAGCATAAAATGCGCCAGGGATATAGACACGTGTCATGACGATCCAGGAAACAACATTCCTCTTACAAGTGAACATGACACTAGAGCATAGACAAATACAGCGACAACACACATAGTCCATCAATGACAGAAAACCAACACTAAATTGGGCATAATAAATTCTAAACTCAACTTTAACTCGTGAAAACTAATCCTAACTGATACTATAACATGCTAACTTCAATTCCTACTTATTACAATGCAGAAAAGAAGCTTTTTCAAAGCCAAACATGCCCTAGAAATCTGAGATGAACTAAAGTTTGACCACCAATTTACAAAAACGCCATCCAATCAGCTTTGTAGATGATTTTGATGCATGAAAACGTGTGGGTGAACTGTTGTTGATGTATGCAAACCATGCAAAGCATTGTAAACACCAAAAACGAACTTTCCAATGTAGATCGACCCCTAAAAATTCTGATTTTCATGAAAAAATGTGATTTCCAGAATTTTCAAACTTTCTCTTTCCTTCTCTTTTCGTGGTGTAGCTGAGACTTGGGTATGAATGAATGAATAAACCTGAAAAAATAAATGAATAAAGAATATTAACGCTGAGGAAGAACACCAAGGCAGGCTTGGCGGAATTTCTCTATAGCGGCATCCACTTCTTCAAAATTCGGAAGTTTCATGAACTCCAAATGAGTTTTGTTGATTTTTACAAAAGATTCTAAATTGTGTACAAGCCTTTTGAATCTCTTCAATATCTTCCATGATTCCCCTCATACTTTCCTTTGTGGCATAGATCCACTGAACATCTTCTTTTGTTGGATGATGTTCTTGATAGAGTATAATTTCTCTTTATTCTATCTTGATAGAGCTCACAATCAAGGGAATCGAAGAATTCTTCCACTTGTCGTACCCATGGCATTATTGTTTCCCTCCTGGCCTCTATCAGCTCACGTCTTTTGTTGTATTCCTTTACCGTGAGCTTGATGGCTCTAATCCAGCTATCCATTTTATCAATTTCTCCAAGCTCAAATACTCTCACTTCTATCGAGACATATGCCCCTTTCTTACTCATTTTCTTTAGATCTGTCAAAATGTTTCCCCAAATTTCCATGTTTCTCTCTATATTGCCTCCACCTTCTAAAACTAAGTACAAAAGGTGATTGACCTCATTAGCAATAGTGCGGAAATGGGTTAGGAAATGGGTTACAACCAACTGAATTGTCTCTTTGCTAAACTCTTGTAACTCTCGACTCCATTCAACACACACCTTAAAAATGGGTTAGTTTGCTCAAGGGCTCCTTTTTTCTCCAACGATGCCTACAGTGTTGCCTCGGGTTATTTTGGTCAATGGGACCAATCAATTGAGCAATATAGTCTTTAAGACTTTATTCTATTCTTGGTTTTTTTTGTTAATTTATTTTTAGGGTTGCACTTAATCAAACCCTACTTTCTGATTTTCTCTTTTAAATAGGGTGAATGCATCAAATTATTCATGCATTCAAGTCAGGAGAAATTTTGTGGGGTAAAGATTTTGCTTTCAAAGCTTGGAATTTTGGGGTTGAGCTTCATCTTTGTTTTCTCTTTGGTTTCGATTTGTTTGATTCGAGGTAGGCTTTGATCCTTTGAATTTACAAATTTGTTTTCTGTCTTCTTCATGCAAGAATGAATTTCGTGTCTTGATTTTGGAAATTTCTATATGACTGTTGAATGTTTTGTTTAGAAGTTGAGGTTTTGATAATTAGGGTTTGTATGAGAATTTTTGTGGAAAAATTTGATAGAACTATCATCTTTTAAATTTATATTTTCATGTGTACAAAATTCGCCTTATTTGATGCGAGCCTTCACCTTGTGCTTGGAAAGTTTGCCTTATTTGTGGCAGTTTCCACTCAGCACTTCGAATTCGGCCTTATTCACCTTGGTGGTGATTTCCACTTCATGTCCTTTACATTCCCCTTATTTACCTTGATTTCCCGCTCACAAATTGTTTTCACTTGCGTTATTTGGGTCCAATTTCCACTTTGTTTTGGGCAATTTGCCTTATTTGGTGTAAGTTTCCACTCAATTTTACAAAGTTCGCCTTATTTGATGCGAGTCTTCACCTTGTAATTGCAAAGTTTGCCTTATTTGGTGGCAATTTCCATTCAGCACTTCAAATACAGCCTTATTCACCTTGGATTTCCACACTGTCTTGCCTTGTTGGGATACGATTTCCACTTTTGAGTTGAACATTTGCCTTATTTAATTGAGATTTCCACTCCATGTTCAATCAGGTCCCCCATTTGATAGAGATTTCCACTACACGTCTCAGGCCAGCGCCTTATTGAGGCTTGGTTTCCAGCATGGATTAGGCCAACACCTTGCATTGGATAGTGGAATGAGATATGATCCTGATTGAAAGCATCGAGCTAAATGCAAGTAGACATCAAATTTAATGAAGGAACTCAAATTTAATGAATTACATTGGACAATGATGCAAGGAGGTTCAATTTCAGTGGAGAAGGGCTAGACTTAAATATAAAACGGCTGGATTTGAAAGGGCACAAATTCCATGTTGAAGGGGGCCAAAATTAAATTATAAGGTTCGATCTTATGGAGAGGGATAAAACAAAAGGATAGGGGCTTTGTATTAAATGATGGGGCAAACAAGTAAATGATGGGGTTTGATCTTAATATGAAGGGCCAGGGCCAAAATTAAATAAATCGCTAGTTAATTAAATGATTTTGAATTAATGATATGGCAGCCAAGTCGGCTTGGTCATTAGTTAAATGGTTAAATTTTATTTAAATCTTTTCCTCCAAGGACTAGGTCAGCCCTTGTGAAGGGTGGCAACCATTCAATATTGAAGCCTATATATTGGGTGTTGAAATTGCTTCAACACCCAATCAAAAAACAAATCTCTCAAGTACGACTTAAAGTAAATATAAGTGCAAATTGAAACTCACGAAGCAGGTCAAACTAAGTACAAATCAGACCTCCAGCCTACAAATTTAATCAACTGTAGGACAACAGGCCTTGCCGTACGAATTGTACAGGGAGAGGGTTGAGATTCATGTGAGATCATGGTCAATTGCATAAAAAACAAATCAATTTCAAGCCCGATCCAAACTGGGCAAACGATAAGGACTAAGATAATCAGGTAATTTGACCCAGATTTTGACAAAATCAGATTTATTCAGCAAATTCCATCTACAGGTCTGAGCATTTCAACTCAGATTTCAACACCAGCAAGGTACGAATTTTGATGCTTATGATGTTGCCAAATGAAGTGAAGGTGTAACAGTTAAATTTTGGTTATAATCTGAAATGAATTTACATGGTTCGAGTTTGAGCTTTAGATTTCACATGATAATGGTAATACATTCCAGATTAGGAATTAAATAGTGCATGTCAGATTGAGGCCAGCGTTTGAAACACATTTGATCTTATCTAAAAATAGGGGAGTCAAATTTAATTTGATCATTGGAGGTTTAATTATCACAAGCTCACCTTGTTATTGTTAACTATGTCGTGACTTTGAAATGAAATACAAAATATGAAAGTCTAATGCATACTGTTGTGTGGCAGGTTGAAAGATGGCAGGAGTCAATGAAGGTGAAGGCCCAAAATCAAAAGCAAAGACACCTACGGATGGGAGGAACTCAAGACGACAAAGAACCACATAACTCAAGCATGATTTACAACACATGCTTCTGGAGACAAACTTCACATACAAATGGAAGAAAATCAATGACACTAATCTTGGCCCCTACAACATGAACTTGATAAGAGATAGAATGTTCCAACACAATCCATCACCATGGGTAAGGAAAATGTTGAAGAGTGGTATAGTTTGTGCAGCTGCATTTCCACCAGTCAAGCAACGGGCCGATCTAATGGTTGAATGTGCTAGAAGAAATGATACTGAAACAAGACAAGTACTTACTCTTAAGGGAAGCCTTGCCTTGTGGCTGCAATTACACCAGATGACATAAGAGATGCATTCAATATCCCATAGCACCAGAATGGCATAATCAGGACAAGAGAGGATGGCATAATCAGGACAATAGAGGATGCCATGAAGGGTTTTGATAAAAGAACAAACAACTATACTCTCCTTGTCAACAACAAATGGTTAGTAGGATCAAGGAAGCACAATACCAAGTTGCCAAAGTTAACCAAGTCAGAATTTAAGGAGGACATTGGAGATCTCATAATCATGTTGAATCAAGTAATGGGGAGCCCACAGGGAGCACCCTTTGAGCCTTGGATGTGTCATTTCATCAAGAGCATCATCAATGCAAGTGAAAGATTCAATTTGGTGACCATGATTAGCGATAACTTGGACATGCAATTGAGGACTATGGCAAAATCAAAGCCATTTTACACGAGCTCTTATATGATCTACATTATGGTGGGAGTACACAAATACAAAGCATTGGAATGTTTGGGTGTAATTGAAATAGGATTGGGAAAATACATGATGTGTGATTGTTATCCACAAGTGCAACTTCAAGACAAGGATGGGTTCAAGATTGCAAGTGATGTCTTTGCTATGTGCGCAGTGCAAGTATTACGAGGAGCTTCTAGCAAGAGATTATCAAGTGAAGCAGAGGAGTTTGTGAAGAAGTATATATCATGGTACACTCAGTTTTTGAAATTCACCTACATCTGCGTATTGGGAAGTACAATATGCCCAATCAAACTTCCAAGGTTTCCACCAAACAAGTTGGTGCTCATGGAGGTTGCAAGGCTGTTAGTAATATATGACAGGATTCAAAAGCATAAGCACGGGCCAGGAATCACATTCCCACTCAGCCTTGACACTAAAGTTTGTTTATCCCTTCTAGTAGCAGTAGTAGCAAGGAGAGAATTTGAACACTATTCTTAGGGGCTATACGGAGGAAGATCCCATTTCAACCCATACCATCAAATTAAAAGAGCTTATGGATTAAGATATAAGCACTTGACGCATATTAAAGATCATTGGGCAAACACATCTGATGATTGTGAAATAAATAGGTCACTTTCTTGAATATAAGGAGCCTTGCCTCGAGCAACCAAGTGGTTCCAAATTCCTGACCAAATTGAAGATAATGGGAAGTGCCTTCAAGCGGATTAACAAACAAACAATGAAGAAAGATTCTATCCCCACTATTGATTGACTTAATAAGGATGAAGGAAACTTTGATGCAATTATGATGACAGTTAAAACATTTATTCAAGCATGGTTGAACAAGCAGATGACAAGATTACAAGCAAGAGGATTGCCCTTGACCTATGAATTGATGAAAGACGTGGAAGAGCATCCAAGCAACCACAAGATATGAGTAGTAGATTGGAGAGTCAAAACAATAAGAAGGGTAGCGACAAGGCCTCACAAACTAAGGGGAAAAAAAGAAAAGAAGACATGCGCATGGCGCCACCTTCAAAGAAGCAATTCTCAAGCAATTGGTACATCCTCGAAGCAAGTAAACCTGACTTCCACCCCAAAAATGAGGTGCAAGTCAAAGCTACAAATGAGTCAAAAGAAGCAAGAGTTCTAGCTATGTTGCTTTGGATCATGATGAGCAAGAAGTAGATTCGCCCCCAAGGGGATGAAGAGCATCAAAACAAACAAAATGAGGTGATTGGTATAGAGGCTATTTCGAACAAAGGCGAAGTTTGACTTCAAGAGGTAACACAAATGAAAATGTCAATGTGGAAGTTCAAAACCAAAACCAAGAAGAGGAAAATCAAGAGGACGAGAATAGGGAGAACTTACTACACCATCATGGTTGTTAGAGAGGATAAAGAAAAGAGAGATGACAATTGCACAACCAATTGAGAGTGTAGAATAAATTGTGAAGAGAAATGATAATAAGAAAGATAAGATGACAGTTGCACAGCCAGTTGAGAGTGTCAAAGAAATTGTGAAGAGAAATGATAATGAGAAAGATGAGATGCCAACCAAAAGGTCCTACAAGGTTATAAAAGAGAACTCAAGTGCATGAACTATACAGGTTGTTCCAAAAGTGGATAAGGCTAGAGGAGGCATGCTCCTGCAAGACTTCGACATTGAAGAGCATGAGTTGGGGCAAGCCACCAAGAAGCAAGAGATCAAAGAAGCATATGGATTTGTCCAAGCTTTTGAAGAAAGGATAAACAAAGAAGTTGGAAAAAAGAGAAAATACAAGGAAGAAAACAAGCGATTAAAAGAATATATTTGACAGTTGATCAATCCACTTCAACAGGCCAATCAAACATTTGTTCCTCCAGTTACATATTCCGGTGGATTGGTGGATGGATTGGAAGGGATTGAGTTGGCAGGACAGGAGGCAAGAAATGTGTAGCAAGAGTACTTGATGAGGCAAACATGTTCATCATAAAATTTGTCAAAACCTATGATACAATGCTTCCTCTCCAAGAGCATATACAGGCAATGTTGAAAGAATGTGAAGATTTTCTACCAAGTCATGAAAAGACTCTCCATATTGCAAGCAATCATGGAAATACCACATCATACATTGATGAAGAGTCAAGTGTTGAAAAAAAGGGGCAAAACGTTGATTTTCCAACATGGCATTGAGCATTGTCTCACAAAGGCGATGTACAAATGCAAGTAATCCAATTGTGCAGCTATAAAGGATGCAGTTTTGGAGATCAAGAATAATATAATTGAGTATGTGAGAATTGTATTTCATTTGGAGGTAGAAGATGATCAAAAGTTAAATGTTGAACAATTGCAAGAAAAGGTGAAGTATACTTAATGGAAGTTTCAACATTTGGAACCAGCTTCAAAATTTTCAAACTTCATGGCTATATGTAATGCAGTTGATTAGAAGAAGACAAGTGGCACTTGTATAAGTGATTTGGAATATCATGAGTATAGGCTAAGATTGGTGTCAAGTGTTCCCATGAAAGAGTTCGATGAGATAATGTCTAGATTTGTTGAATATGCAGAGTGATGAAGATGAGGGGAACAATTTCCTAGATGATGATTTAAAATAGGCACATGTGGCTTTGTATTTTCTCATTGGCTAATAAATAGATGCTTCATTTTGATTGGCCCATTTGGTGCCTAGTTGTAGAGGGTTTATACCTAACCCCTTTTCTTATTAGCTCTTGGAAGCAATGCAATTTTCCTATTAGTCCATTAGTTAGTGACTTCTTCTATAAGCTTCTACCTACCATATTTTCTCATTGGCCCATAAAGGCATTGTAATTTTCTAATTGGCCCACAAGGTGGTGCTCTTTTATAATTGGGTGGCATTTAACATTTGTTGGTAGAGGTTTTGGAAACCCTAATCAAGGCTTTGATAAATAAATTTGAGCCATTGATTCTGATTTTATCTTGGCCATTCATTGTAACAGAAACCCTAATCAAGGATTTGATAGATAAATTTGGGCCATTGATTCTAATTATATCTTGGTCATTCATTGTAATAGAGCCCCTATATAAGGCTTGCTCTCCTCATTCATAAAGGAGATTTGCAAAAATTGCTCTATATTCATTATTGTGTTGCATATGGTGAATACTAGTAGTTTTTTTGGAGTATTGCATGATGATCTACATTCTCCTCATTTAAAATAGAGAATTGGAGTATTTTGGAGTAGTTTAGATTGGATAAAAGTTATTGTGGATGCATTTTGATTGAACACGCTTAGACCAAACCACTAGCTGCTTGTTGATTGTAAGTTTGTCTTGCGTGGTTAAATGGCATAATTATAAGCTTAACTTCAATTGTGCATAGTTTGATGGTGTTAATGTCATGGTAGTGATATGAAAATCCTTAAGTTTACCTTGGAAAATTGCACTAGTTAGGTGAAGTTGATGACAAGACCAAATCTCATAGTCACAAGGATATTCACTACCCCTTGCATCCTAGAGTAAAAGTAGAAGTAGTTTGGATTCATAAGTTTTAGTTCATTTGCATTTCATTTCACAAGTTGGAAGTCATAACAATTAATTAAACTCAATTGTCATATCATTCGTAAGTCAAGTTGATGCATCTTAGTGAACTAGCGTAAGTCCCCAAGTGATAACAGCATATCACATCATTACTATTGAGTGAGTATCCACAAATAGAAGGAACCTTGGAGTCGCCCCGATGATCTTTCTTTGCAATCTTTAGCATATGTGGTGTCTTTGTTTAAGAGAGGATTCAATATTTGGTGTTTCATCCTAAAACATTGAGTGTTCCATCCTGAAACATTGAGAGTTCGATCCTGAAACATTGAGTGTTTCATCCTGAATGTTGTAGTGGCATAAAACTCACATCAACATCAATCTCAAGGGTGGCATTTTCCCTTCACACAACTAAAAGAATAAACAAGCCAAAAGGGGCTGAAAATTTGTAAACTACTATAACATTCACTAATACCACAATCAAACTAATAGTTAGACAAAATATAAAGCACAACTTATGTTGAGTGATATTGAAAATGTTGTATCAAGTATGGTACATAGGTACATTGAGTAACAAGCTCAAAAAACAATCATCCAATTTCATCAATCTCCAGGGTGGCATTTTCCCTTCACATAGCTAAAAGTATAAACAAGCCAAAAGGGGCTGAAAATTTATAGAGTACTATAACATTCACTAATACCACAATCAAACTAATAATTAGACAAAATATAAAGCACAACTTGTGTTGAGTGATATTGAAAGTGTTGTATCATGTATGGTACATAGGTACATTGAGCAACAAGCTCAAAAAACAATCATCCAATTTATATATTGGAAACTATTCTTCTTCTTTCTCTCTCTGTGAAACAAAGACAAATATATAAGATATATCACAAAAATAAATACCTTGTATATAATGGAGTCTTTGTGAAAGAACGACAAATATTGGATAGAAATTTTGCTCTAAATGAGGGCATTCACACCTCAAAAAGAAGCCAAAGGAAATTTTGTTGAAGTTGGCCATGCCCAAAACCCATAATCAAATCTACTAGGGTTTTTTCCAGAAAATTTTCATTTTCAATTTAATTGAGCAATGGAGAGAATGGATTAAGGAATGCTTGTTAATCCTATTTTCAAAACAACAATAATCTTAGGAGCTTTTTTAAACTGACAAGAGATTTGAGGCAATGAGATCCCCTTTCTCCTCTTATATATTATCCTGGCTAAGGTCGGCCTTAGCAAGGATATTACAACACGCAAAGTGAAGATAAAACTTAAAAATGCATGGAAGTCTTTCGCGTGTGATTTGTTATCACCTTCAATTTGTGGATAACGGTAATCTAACCACAAATCCTTGAGAATTCATAGGAATGATGGAGATTTTTTCTACATTATGTGGTGCCATCCATCAGCTTATTAATAGAAGGAAATCTACAACTCTTTTCTTGAATAATATTAGTAAGCAAAATTACCTCAATAGGACTTTTGGATGTTTAGTAATGCAGCTCCCCATTCACATTTGGAAACGCCTCCCTTAGAGAGGAAATCAATGTCAATTCTTCAAGATACCTTAGTGGACAAACTCAAGAAGAAAGTGAGTCGTTGTCATCAGCAATTCAAATGACTATACTAAAGGTTTTCCTTCAATCAATACCTAAATATTGGATTTCAATTTTGCAAACTCTAAAGGAAGTTTTGTATGTGGATCAACAAGGTATTTTGCTTTGAAAAGTCATAGGAAATAAAGAAGTAGAAAAAAAAAAGTCCATGGTAGCATGGAAAAAAGGCAACATTTTAAAAGGATTTGGTAGGCAATGAGATTAGGAATGGAGAAAAGGCCACCATATACCTAAATGAAAAGTTGCTCTAAAGGATCTATAGTGAAAATGCTACAAGATGGAAAAACATTATCTATAGAAGGTACCTAGATAGTGACAACTCAAAAAGGATCTATTACCATTTTATGCTCTTGAAAGGCTCACCTATATGGAATAATGCAAGTCAAGTTGGATCTTCAATTCAAAAAAGAACTCTCTTTCGCAAGATTGGATAAAGGAGACGGTAAACTACAAGGGCATGCATAGCGCAATAAATATCCAGCCATGCTACATCTAGTGTTAAAGGAAGTCAGAAATGTGGCTTCCCAAGTTTTGGATGCAAAAGCAAAGCACTATCATGTTAATAAGATCGTTGCAAAGATGGATCATACAAAGATAAGGGCAGTTTCAAAAAGAATCAAGATTCTTAACCCAACCATACCATAATTTCATAACCACATTGGATCTTGAGTCGGCCAACCTCTTATATTCTGATGTAGTTTGATTTTCCCATGTGACATAAAAATATATTTTTGGTTGAACATGGATATATGTTCAAGTTACGCACACCCATAATCAGAAATGCTTTCTTCATAGCTTTATGCATTAACCTTCCAGATGCCCATCTCAAAACCCAAATAGATCAAAATTGCTGACTACCATATCAGAATAAGTTGTATATTCTCCCCCAGCTCCTAGTAATTATAATTTGAGCAAGTTAAGGAAGGATGAAATGTCATCCTCCATTGTGTAGTCCAATGTCACCTTAAAAGTTGCAACTTCGATTCCCCATATAAGGCTGGGAGGAAATATCCAGTTGAGTTTCAAGCATTCAACACCAGTCATGAAAATAACGAGGTTCCAGACATATTTGCAGTCCACCTCCTCATTGAATATTGTAAACAATGATTTCACAAAATATGGAAAGAAGGAATAATAATATATTAGCTTGTAACATTTTCAGAGCACCATGTGCTTTTTAAGGATAAATGTCAATTATCCTCTAGAAGAAAATAGGATAATTCATAATTCCTATTTTGATGTGTCCAACTTATCAAACCCTTCCAGGAAACCGTTGTGGAATAACTCAATTAAAAAATGAGATACAATGTTAATAACGTTTCACGGTTCTGCAGGAATCCTGGCCAAACCTGAACCAGTCCAGACCAGATTCTGATCCTCTTTTAGGTCCAAAAAAAACTTACCGAAGGACCTGACCCACACCTATAGATTCAGCCCAGAGCAGGACCCAGGACAAACCTGTGCCCAACCTAGGAGGAATCTGCTTGTGACCAAAGAAATAATTTTGTTAGTAAAAAAACAAAAAAGAAAAATAATCATAACACTACCCAACTCCTTTCCTTAGTCTAAATCAAGGATGAAAAGCACAAGGGGCATCAATGCTACTTGTCCTTCCAACAAATTAGCTGTGAACATTAATACTCGAACTGAAGAGCAATATCACAATTTCTATTGATTATATACATGCAAATGCACTAATATGAATCATTTTGATTTGTATGCAACATTGGACAATTTATATTGAACGATCAATTATGAGCTGTATTTTGTATTAAGTTTTGTATCGAATTCCGTACATTAATGCAAATAAAGTTTATTAACATTTTTAATATCAATATATACATCTCTCTCTATAAAGAAATGGTAAACCACTAAACCTGAAACAGCAACATTGGTTGATATTTCTTGTCTTCAAAATTCACAACATTTTATTGAATTTCAAACCGAATTGTGTTCTATCTAACATAATGCTCAGATTGCTTGTACATCCCACGTGGAAAATGATAGCATGCTAAAGTCTTTATAAACATCCCTCTCAAAAGATTAGCTGCAAAGCATATAATTAACAGTAAATAAGAATCATATAACATTATGTCAAAAACTGCTGTAGAACTGTCCTCACAGCATAGCTAAGAAATCCACTGAAATTATTCACTAAAGTTGAAGCTCGTTTTTTAATCATAATCAGAAAAGTTTTTTCTTTCCAATAACTAGAACCAAGATTGCATGCTCCGTTTTTCTTTTTTTTCTTTTTTTATATATGTATAACTTTCTTGAGATGTAACTACATCAATACTTTTGCATTTAGAAAAGTTCAGACTTAAAAAATAAAACATGTGATAGCAGCTTCACTGATGCTTTTAAGATGACCTACTATCTGTCATGTTGATCTCATTTCCTTCCAGCCAACTTTACCAGCTACTTGCTCTTTATTTAATGGTGAATAATACATTGGTGGCTTTGCTCAAGTTTCTTTAACAGATCATCAGTTGTCTATCAAGCAATCAGATCTGAGTACACCAAAATAGTATATTCCAGAAAGAAAGAAAAATCTAGCTTGCTGTACTGAAGGGGGCAGCATTTCCATTTTTTTCTGCCATGCCAGTGGCATTTCCTATTCGCTCTGGGAGTAGTGAACAGCAGGGATGTGTTTCCTATGCATCCCTGAAATGTTTCAGGTGGGGGTGGAGCCAAAGACGACAGAGGAAGCATCACTTGGGTAAATAGGCATGCACCAATTACAAATAAACATTAAGCAATTTAATGTACTTTTTCAAGATACATGTGCATGCACTTAAAATAAAATAAAATTATAAAGCAAAAAAAACCACCAAAGGGAAAAATAAAAGAACAAATAACAAAAAAATAGTAGAGGGCAGCCCTAAGTCTGTTGTATAAAAACCACTACTTCGAGGTGGGAGAAAGGAACCCTATCCAAAATCAGACAATCTGTTATTATGGCAAGAGGAGAGGGCAGAAATGGGGCAAAAATATCCTAACAGATTAAGTTTTCCCTGTTTAACAATTTATTACGATGTAGAATAATTTGTTCTAACAGTATACACAGTTTTACATTCCTCGATTGGGTAGAATGACGAATCAAAGGGCCAGTTAGTGACAGATGCTGCCATTAGCATTTCAGTAAACAACTTATAATACAACCTCTGTAAAAAAGGTAGTGAAATTTGTCACAGTCAAAGCTAGTACTGAAGCTGTCATTGCATATCAGTAAGCAACTTATAGTAAAATCTCTATAAATAAGGTAGTAAAATTCCTCAGTCAAAGCTAGTAGACATTAAAAACTAATTATACTGGTGATCTAAAAATAAATAAAATGTTTAATACGACTATTCTTCTCTCTTTTCCTTATCGCCCACCTGCGCTTTATCTTTTTTTTTTTCAGTTCCTAGGCATTATGTTTTTTTCAGTTGACAGATGGCATACATCGCAAACCAGTCTAGGAAAAGTCCTTCAAATATTACCAACTTCACACAATCCCTCTTAGGAAAGCAAGCTACAAACTTTATAAAAATTCACCTCAAAACTTGTAGACTACAATTATCCAGCTTACAAATAAGGTATTGAAAATATAACAACTTTTCTCATAAGCAAAATAGAATGATTACGCTTCCGTTCAACTCACATGAATATCTCGAGAAAGGGGATGAGAACAAAGGACGCCGGTACATGTCCGATCAGATATAGCCATGGAAGCTATTTCATCAGCTGCTTTGTCCACGCTGGCGATGGCTTTGCCATTCTGCGATGGCTCTACTTGCGTGGACGACGCCGCCCCTGACTTGGGAGCCGGGACTGCCGCTGACTTGGCACCCCTCTTTGCCGCAGCGGCTGCCTTCTTGGCGGCCGCCCTCTGCTTGCTCGCATCAGAAACCATTGTAGAGCCTACGTACAACGCGGAAAAAAAGAAAAATCAAACCCTAACTTCGGAAAACCCTAAAACCCCAAAACATCAATCCGATCTTAAAAATCCTTCCAACTGATACATTTAACCTTCTGATCAATGTCATAGAAAAAAATGCCTATTGATCAATACACAGATTTTTTTTAATGATACCCCATATTAATCACTAAAATATCAATAATTTTCCAAACGATAAAATATAAAAAGAAAAAGAAAACATACCTCGAGGGGGGATCTAAGAGGGCGGTTATTTGGAAGAGAGAAACCTGTCGAAAGAGGATCAAATTCACAGATTTAATGGCAGGTTTTCTTTAATTCTTCCTTGAGATCGTTTAAAAAGAAATTGCTCAGTCCCGAGTTCAGGAATTTATAGGGATAGTGTTTAGCTTCGGGAATAACTTTGTTGCCAAGCCTATGCTTCGGTGTCCCTATACCGCCACTTTAGCCATAAATATCTTGGTCTGTAGCCTCACACGCGTGCACTTTTTAGTGCTTTTCATGTTAAATATCATTTTTTCTCGTTGATTTGAAGTCAGACTCAATTAGGTTTCGACTTACTCCACCTTCCACAAATATGTATTATTTTCTAGCACGTTACTATAATTCTTTATTTTTTATTTATTTTCTAGCCCTTTCTTACAAGTGCACCTTTCATTCACTAACCTAATGTCCTTAGCCGCTTAAGTGCAATCTCTGCTTTATTTTAAACATCTCAGAGACACGTGTCTTCACCATATTTTCCATCTCCTTTTTATTTGCCTACAATTTTTCCTTCATATATTATTTACAAGAAATACAACCAAAAATTTAATTTAATAAATAAGTTAAGCAGCATGGGGACCTCGACCGGCCCTAAGAGACTTGAAAAGTCTTACTTGGACTTGGATGAAAAAAAAGTACAATGGATCACTTATTGTATTTATATAAAATGTGTTTGGGAAGATTTGTATATCTCAAGTTATACATTGTTCACAATATTATAGATGTGTAATAAACATACAATTATTGTATATTGTATATTATTTATAGACATGCACCAATTACAAATAAACATTAAGCAAGAAGAATTACAAATAAACATTAAGTAATTTAATGTACTTTTTCAAGATAGAATTAGTCTCGTAACAAGAAGTAATATTGAAGTTAGAGTAACAAAGATGGTATAACAGATTTATGTTGGTGTATTTTGAATTCATGTAATTGACAAGGAAGAGGAATTGCTTAAGGAGCACATTTCTTATCACCCTAAGGGCCCGTTTGGACGCAAGCATATCGACCGATATACCGGAATATCAAATTCCGAAGACGATATCCATTGTTTGTGTGCGACATCGAAGGATGGAATTGGAATTCTGATATTCCAATTTTACCCAAAAAATGGGCATATCGTCTTCCACTTGAAAAGGTGGAATTGGAATATCGGGCTCGCATTCCGGTTTCCAAATGCCAATTTTGAAAATGTCGTCGGGTCCGCGTGGGTTTTATGATTTTTGACATCCGCTTTATTACCTTGTTTTGACATCCGCAACGGTTATTATTACATCGCGTGTTCGTTGGAAGCCCTCTCTGGTTCGAGCTGCATCTTCCTGCATCTTCTTCGAAGCTTCATCTTCCTGCATCTGGTTCGAAGCTGCATCTTCCTCATCCGTTTATCTGTTGTATGTATACTCCCTTAGCCATTTATCTGCATTTGTATTCGTTTCTGCATTTGTATTCGTCTGTTTATCTTTATGGGTAACTAGTGTAAATGGTACATTCATGGACACCCAGTGCCTAACTGGTTAAAATGTTACATACATGGATACCCAATTTCCGTAGCTGTGATTAAATTGGTACATAACAGATTCCCAGTGCCAATAAGTGGTTAAAATGGTACATTCATGGATACCCAGTTCCCGTAACTGTTTTTAAATAGTTTATTCATGGATTCCAATGCCCATAGCTGGTGTAAATGGTACATTCATGGATTCCCAATGCCCATAACTTGTGTAAATGGTACATTCATGGATCCCCAATGCCCATAACTAGTTAAAATGGTCCAATGCCCATAACTGGTTTAATGGCACCTTGTTTCCGTAGGAGAACCAGCTACAGAATAGGAAAATTATGCAGATTGTACATCCATGGACAGTTAACTCTATAATAAAAAATCTCCTACCTTCCGTCAGCCATGAGCCACAGGCCTATAGGTACTTCTCTCTCTGTATGATTTGGATTGGATGCCTCTTTATATACCCTTTCACCCATCTTAATTTCCCCAAATGTATGCCAAATACTTTTCCCCAAGCAGTGATACCTGATAATGGAGTCCAAGAAACGTTTGGGATTGCAGCTTCCCATCCCTCTACAAAACCAGAGGGCTCCCCTACCCCTTCCTCCCATTCAGGGCATACAGAAGATCTCTGATTTGGAAAGAGTTGGGATTCTGGGCAATGGCAGCCAAGGCATTGTGTACAAAGCCCTCCACCGCAAATCATCTTCCTTCTACACCCTCAAAGTCATCTGCCTCGACCATGATTCACCCCTCATAACAAGGGAGATGGACATCCTCAGGAAAATCGATTCTTCCTATGTTGTCAAATGTCAGGGTATTTTCCATGAGGGAGGAAACATTAATTATGTTCTGGAGAACATGGATGGAGGCTCCCTTGCCGATTTGTTGAAGCACAAGACAAAGATGACAGAGTCCTTTAATTGCTAAGGTTGCCAGACAAGTGTTGGAGGGATTGAAATACCTTCACAGTGACTGTCCCTTGTGTAATTGCCACTTTAATGTATTGGTATTGAACCACATTAATGCTTTTCTTCTTGATAATGTTATCATTTGTTCAAGAAGAAAAGCATTAATGTGGTTCAATACCAATAGGCAATACATTAAAGTGGCAATTACATAAGGGACAGTCACTGTGAGATGTCCTCAGTTGTGATTGTCCTTATAGTGAGTGTACATTATCATGTTGTCTTTAGAGTGACTGTCCTCATTTGTTGAAGAAGAAATGCATTAATGTGGCAATTACACAATGGACAGTCACTGTGAGATGTCCTCATTTGTGACTGTCCTTACAGTGAGTGTACATTATCATGTTGTCTTTATAGTGACTGTCCTCATTTGTTGAAGAAGAAAAGCATTAATGTGGCAATTACACAATGGACAATCACTGTGAGATGTCCTCATTTGTGACTATCCTTACAGTGAGTGTACATTATCATGTTGTCTTTAGAGTGACTGTCCTCATTTGTTGAAGAAGATGTAGGAAGATGCAGCTCGAACCAGAGAGGGCTTCCAACGAACACGCGATGTAATAATAACCGTAGCGGATGTCAAAACAAGGTAATAAAGCGGATGTCAAAAATCATAAAACCCACGCGGACCCGACGACATTTTCAAAATTGGCATTTGGAAACCGGAATGCGAGCCCGATATTCCAATTCCACCTTTTCAAGTGGAAGACGATATGCCCATTTTTTGGGCAATACATTCAAGTGACAATTACACAAGGGACAGTCACTTGAGATGTCCTCATTTGTGACAAGGACAATCACAAATGAGGACATCTCACAGTGACTGTCCCTTGTGTAATTGCCACTTGAATGTATTGCTATTGAACCACATTATCACTTTAATAAGTATGGTTTGTCAAACTGTGCTTTATTTTAATCACTATAATAAGTATGGTTATCCAGTGTTGTTAGCAGCCTTATGAATGTTTTCAAGTTTCTCAAAATGTAATGACTCTTATTTAATATATCAAGTGCAAACCCATCCACTTTTGTTGAAAAATATAATGGTTTACTTGACAAATTATCTAAAGATAAGGATAAGGCTATAAATATGTTTTATTAGGATTCTAATCATGAAATGGTGCCATGATGGCATTTCCAATTCTTTTGCCATGACTTGAAAGATTTAATATCAACATTTTAAAAATCATTAAAGAGAAATAACATTAATAGTAGTTTGAAATTCTCGTAGTTTTAATTGAAGACTTGGACTTCCTTTTATATTTCAATAGAAATAATTTTCCTCCTAGAGAATTTACTTGGATTCATAGTCTTGTAGCCTTCAAAACCTTTTTGATCAAAAAGTACCTTGAATCTAGACTAGTTCCCTCATGATACTTAGAAAGACGATATCTGCCTCTTTCTAGGGCAGTCACAAATGAGGACAGCCACTCTAAAGACAACATGATAATGTACAAATACATTCAAATGGAAATTACACAAGGGATAGTCACTGTGAGATGTCCTCATTTGTGACTGTCCTTGTGTAACCACATTAATGCTTTTCTTCTTCAACAAATGAGGACCGTCACTCTAAAGACAACATGATAATGTACACTCACTGTAAGGACAGTCACAAATGAGGACATCTCACAGTGACTGTCCATTGTGTAATTGCCACTTTAATGCTTTTATTCTTCAACAAATGAGGACAGTCACTCTAAAGACAACATGATAATGTACACTCACTGTAAGGACAGTCACAAATGAGGACATCTCACAGTGACTGTCCATTGTGTAATTGCCACATTAATGCTTTTCTTCTTCAACAAATGAGGACAGTCACTCTAAAGACAACATGATAATGTACACTCACTGTAAGGACAGTCACAAATGAGGACATCTCACAGTGACTGTCCATTGTGTAATTGCCACTTTAATGTATTGCCTATTGGTATTGAACCACATTAATGCTTTTCTTCTTGATAATGTCCTCATTTGTTCAAGAAGAAAATCATTTGCATGGTTCAAGTGACAATTACACAAGGGACAGTCACTGTGAGATGTCCTCATTTGTGACAAGGACAGTCACAAATGAGAACATCTCACAGTGACTATCCCTTGTGTAATTACCATTTGAATGTATTTGTACATTATCATGTTGTCTTTAGAGTGACTGTCCTCATTTGTGACTGCCCTTCTAGTGAGTGTACATTATCATGTTGTCTTTACAGTGACTCTCCTCATTCAAGTGGCAATTACACAAGGGACAGTCACTGTGAGAACTTCTCATTTTGTGAAATTACACAAGGTACTTTCTTGTCTACATATGTTGTATACTCAACCTGCAACTCTATTCTTATGCATTATAGTTGGGTGTTTTCTTATGTTGTTTTGTTGGTATTTTTAGGTAATTCAATGGATCTCATTGATGATATTGATGATGAAGATAATATTGAAATAGAAGGAGAGATTATGAGGAGGACAAGAGTCTTGCCTGTTGTTGTAATTGTTCTTGCCACCCTTGTCGTGTCCATAGCGGAGTGTATAAAAGAGGGTAGTCGAAATATGCGTAAGCACACAAGAGATGCAATTCCTTTTTATAAGCGTGTTATCAACTCCAATGAGATGGATTGCCATGACCAAATACGCATGACTAGACGATCCTTCTTTAAACTAGCCAATATTTTAAGGCAAAAAGGAAGCATCAGAGATACAGAATTCATCACGATAGAAGAACAATTAGTCATGTTCCTCCATACTCTTGGCCACAATTTGAGGAATCGTAAGATTGCCCATAACTTTGGGCACTCTGGAGAGACGGTAAGCCGATACTTCCACAAGGTCTTGAGGGCTATCTTGGCGCTCCATTCGGATTATTTTATACCCCCTGGTCCAAACACTCCTCGAGAAATCAGTGGGAAGATCCGTTTTGATCCATTCTTCAAGGTATATCTCCCAGTGGTTTAATTTTGTGTAGAGTTTTAATCCTATTATTGCGTGTTCATTAGACCTATGATTTATCTGACTACAGGACTGTGTGGGAGCAATGGATGGATCACATATACCAGTCACTATCGATGTCAACCTGCAAGCTAAATATCGTGATAGAAAAGGCAACTTGTCACAAAATGTTATGGGAGTGTGTTCATTTGATTATAAGTTTCAATACATCCTTGCTGGTTGGGAAGGGTCTGCTGCAGATAGCCGTGTTCTAGCTTCAGCTCTATCTAGAGCTGATCCATTGGTAGTTCCCCCAGGTTTGTAAAATATGATTATATTATTGAAGCATACGAAAAATAAGACAACGTTATGACAATGACATTTTGTTTTGTTTAGGTAAATATTATTTGGTCGATGCTGGATATCCTAACGTACCAGGATTTCTCACGCCTTATCGGTGCACACGCTACCACCTAAAGGAGTTTTCAAGAGCAAACCCAATAAACACCTCACACGAGTTGTTTAATCATCGACACTCCTCGCTTAGGAATGTAATAGAGCGTACATTTGGGATATTGAAGCAGCGTTTTCCTATATTGAAGCATGCGACATCTTATCAAATCAAGACACAAACACATATTGTTTTGGCATGTTGCATACTTCACAACTTCATTACGATAGAGGACGGCCTTCCATCTGAGGTAGAATTTGAAGAGGAAGATGGTCGTGATGGGATAGATGTACCAGTGCTTGAGACATATGGGTTGAGCCAGCGTGAAAGAGATGATTGGGCCAATTTTTGAGATGAAATAGCAAGAAGGATGTGGGAAGACTATAGATCTCGATCTTAGTCGGTTGAATAACTATTATGGCAATGTTTAAACTAATGTCAGATTTCATAAATTTCACAAACTGATACTATACATTAATAAAAGCCATTATGCCATATTTAGTGTTGTCATGTTATATTCAATGTTGTTATATTTAATGTTGTCATATTATATTTAATATTCTCATGTTATGTTTAATGTTGCTATATTTTATATTTAATGTTAAGTCATGTTATATTTAATATTGTCATGTTATGTTTAATGTTGCTATATTATATGACAAGGACAGTCACACATGAGGATAGTCACTGTAAAGACAACATGATAATGTGCACTCACTGTAAGATGTCCTCATTTGTGACTGTCCTTACAGTGAGTGCACATTATCATGTTGTCTTTAGAGTGACTGTCCTTACAGTGAGTGTACATTATCATGTTGTCTTGAGAGTGACTGTCCTCATTTGTGACTGTCCTTACAGTGAGTGTACATTATCATGTTGTCTTTAGAGTGACTGTCCTCATTTGTGACTGTCCTTGCAGTGAGTGTACATTATCATGTTGTCTTTAGAGTGACTCTCCTCATTTGTGACTGTCCTTACAATGAGTGTACATTATCATGTTGTGTGTGCATCGGATATGTCTATGGATGGTGACGTTCAAGTTATCCAAGCAACTTCTTCTTCCAAGAAGGTGTTCTGGACAAAAGAGATGGAACGCAAGTTGCTAGACTTGCTACAGGAGCAAGTGCAGCTTGGAAAGAAAGTTGAAGGGGGTTTCAAGAAAGAGGCTTGGACAGCCATCGAAAGGAGGTTCAATAATGAGATGAAAATGAAGCTATCGAAGGAAAACTTCAAGAACAAGCAGAAAACTTGGAAACAAGGGTATAGAGTTATGAAAGACTTGAGGAATACAAGTGGCTTAGCTTGGAATGAGACTACCCAAACTATGGATGCTGATGATAGTGTTTGGGACGAGTTTTTGAAGGTAACATGGTCTTCAAATCTCCTTTTAAGTTGAATATATCTTTTTAAGTAATGAAGGACCAATAATGAATTCAATTGTTATGCCATGATACAGAGAAAGGAATTTAAAAATGCCAGAATGTATAAGAGGCAGCCATTTCAATACTACAATGAATTATCCTATATTGTTGGGAATGACATAGCTGAGGGCACTGTAGTTGCAACAGCTCAAGAGACGGAGGAGGATTTCATTAATGATGAAGATTTCAGTTATCATGGTATGGATAATGCATGTTTTGAGACTGTTGTTGATTTGTCTAATGATGATAACGAATCTATTGATACACCTACATCGAACCAATCTACTGCAAGCAGCAAAGATAACCGTTCAACATCGTCAAGGAGGCAAAAGAGGAGGAGGGGAACATTGGCAGGTTCGTTGGATTCGATTTGTGAAGTGATCAAAGATCTGTCTGCAGGCATTACATCAGGCCTTGCACAGCCTCTGAAAGTGGATAAATCATCTAGTTTGAGAAATGAGGCAGCGGAGTTGCATAAAGCACTTAAAGCAATCCCTGGCCTTCGTGACTCTACTATAATTGAAGCATACGAAAAGTTAATGCATGATCCACAATCAGGCATTGTTCTTGACAATGGATGAAGGGGAGAGAATCCAATATATGAAATTGAAGTTTGGACTTTAGTTGATCGATGTTTATTAGGTCTTCTGTTTAAAATCAAAACTAATGTTTAAAATCAAAACTAACTAACGTTTCTCTCCATTAAGACTATGTAATGCAGTATGAAGATATTTGATAGAATGAATGGAATGTCATTGGTTTAAGTTGAACTACTAATCCATTTTCAAGTGTTGAGAGTTGTGTTGAAGGGCTGTGCTTGGAAAAGTTGATGTTGTCTTTTAGATTTCAAATGCAATTGGTTTCATGTAATTTTGTTAAGTTTTGAGCAAGATATGATAAAAATACCATTGGCTGCCCTGAAAGTTTGTTTTTTCTAAAAGTTACAATTTGAAAATAGGCATGGTATGGCTCTGTACAGTCTGGTACGAACCTGCACATGATTGATAATGTTGATATTGTCTTTTACCTTTCAAAGACAGTTGGTTTCATGAAATTTCATTGGATTTTGATTAAGTTATGGTATTTTTCATGTTGACTGTCCTGACCCTAACTAGGATTTCCAACGAGAGTAATAAATTCATAACCAGAGTTTCCACGGTTGAAAATTGATTAGGATCTTGTATGTTAGGTTGAAGCACTCCTTCCTTTGCATTATTATTGGTATTAGAGCCAAGATCATGCTAGGATAATCATGTAAACAGTAAAATTACTCTACAGCTGTTCATTTTATGTACTCTTTATGTATCTGATTTGCAGATTTATCCATGACACAAATGAGGACATCTCACAGTGACTATCCCTTGTGTAATTGCCACTTGAATGAGGAAAGTCACTGTAAAGACAACATGATAATGTACACATACAATGAGTGTACATTATCATGTTGTCTTTACAGTGACTGCCCTCATGTTGTATATTCTTCTCTGTAGATGCTACTGTGTGCTAGGGAAATTCTTAGAATTGTTGGTATATTCTTAGAACTTGTTACTGTTGGCATTAAGCAGAATTGCCACTAGTGACAACACTTATTTGCTTTCTCAGTGCAAACCGAGCAGACAGTGCAAACCGAGCAAGTTAGTATAAACCGAACAGGACAGTGTAAACCGAGTAACATCATGTCTACCGAGTCACCAGTATTTACCGAGTTCAAAACCTACCGAGTGATCAGTATGAACCGTGCCTTCACTTCTACCGAGTGCATGACGATGCCGAGTAATGCAGTGGACGTCGAGTATCAGAAAGTCACCGAGTTAGTTTGCAGGAACCGTGTAACCATACTTGGGCCGACTTAGTAGCACTTATGTTTATTTGTCAAGCCAACTTTGTAATTGTAATTGTAATTAATTGTTTAAGACTTGTATATAAACAATGTTGTAAAAATGTCAAAAATGTAAGAAGCATATATGTGAAAAAAAAGAAAGGCAGAGATAAGCGAATTACAAAGGGCTTCAGCAGTATAAGGAACAGCAAAGACAAATTCATCACAGAAGGTGATCAGTACATCAGCGAATCTCAATCAGCAATCCAGTTGCAAAGCCAGAGATCTACTGTTTCATCCTAACAGGTGAATCAGTACTAAATCCTTTAACCGGGTAGACTTAACAGTCTTTTGTAAAATCTCTTTACCGAGTGCATACTTCATTGTATGTTTGTAAATCCTTTAACAAGGTGGATTTAGCAATCCTTATTGCTCCTAACAGGGCAGATCATCAGAAGTGATCAAATTGTAAGCCTTAACCGGCCAACTTTATTCTGCAGTATTAAAGCTTTGTGGGTTTCATCCCCACCCCAGTTTTACTTTATTTTTGGAAGGTTTCTGGGTAACCAAATCTATGTGTCATTATTGTGAATGCATTTAAGTTTCATGCTTTCTGTATGCAAAGGTTAAAAGTAAATTACATGTTAAATTGAAAGAAAATTTGGAGTTACTGATTCACCCCTCCCCTCTCAGTAACTCGGTTAATTCCTGAATATTTCCAACAATTGGTATCAGAGCAGCATTGGTTCTCAAGACAAAGCTTAACTAGCTTGAGCAAAGATCCAGGACAATGGAGGTATTCAAACTGAACAAGGTGATTGAAAATGAAAAGCTAGATCTGGAAATGGCCATAGCTAAACTCAAAGAAGCAAAAGAACATCTTTCCCAATCCCTAAGAAGAAGGAAGGAACTTGCAAATCAGATGAATGATCAGAATTACATTGAAGAAAAGATTGAAGATCTTTTTCCCTCAAATAACTCAGACGAAGCAAACAATGCTGTCAAAGAACTCCTAGAAAAGAATGGGTCTCTGCAGGAAGAAGTGAGAAAATTAAAAAGAGAACAAGAGCTACACTCTACAAGATTCTGTGAGATCTTGGAACAAAGAAACAAGTTGAAAGATGAATTAGATGGAAGGAACATTGAAGTCCAAAATAAAACCCTTCAGCTAGAAAACCTAATTGATCAAATCTCTCATACAAATGAGGAAATTCTGAATCTAAGATCAGAAATAGAAAGCACAAGAGAAGAACTAAGATCTGAAAAGGAAATCAATCTAAGATTGGTGGATGACCTAAACGCTGAAAAACAAATCAATGAAGGAATGCTGAAAAGTCAAGAAGACTTGAATCAGCTGTATGAGCGAAATCTTCATAGGCAAAAAGGAAAAGCAGGACTTGGATACAAAGGAGAAGGCGAATCTTCTAAGCAAGGTACTCAAAGAAATCAAAAACCTACTTGTAATCATTGTGGTAAAATAGGACATACTTCAAATAAATGTTGGAACAATGAAAAAGCAGAATTCAATGGAAAATGTTACAGCTGCAATCAACCTGGTCACAAAGCAAATGAATGCAGGGAAAAACCAAGATTCAGAGGTAATTGTCACAAGTGCAACAAATAAGGTCACAAGGCATCCAAGTGCAGATCCAAGACATTTAATCCAGCAGAACAAATTATGAAAGCAATGTTTGGATGGGACTACAACACCTGGTATAGATGTCATTACTGTGGAGAATATGGACACATTGGCATGAATTGCATAAAACATCATCTAAGGAAAAGAGATACTACCGTAAGATGCTTCAAATGCACTAAACTAGGTCACATAGCCAGAAACTGCATGAATGCTAGTGAAGTTGAAGATGGAAAGAAGAATGAAGCAACTAAGGTCAGGAAACAGGTGAGACAAAAATGGATTCCTAAATCTACCGAGCAATCCAGTCCAAGTAATGGAATGGATGGCTCTACCGACTCAAACTAAATTTTCAAGAAAGCACTGGAACTGTATTCTCATAGACCAATCTCAAGCAGTTCCAGAACCGAATTAATAGAAAGATCTAAATCAGCATACAAGATGCAGTAAGATCACAGGGAGGTCGGTATCAGTCTTTACCGAGCGAGGTCGGAGTAATATGAATTCTCAAGTTCACCGAGTTGCGAAGTCTTTACCGAGAAATTAATTCTTAGTGGGTGACAGTCTGTCGGAATTCATACCCTAATTTGTACTGAGCATTAATGATAGAGTTGTAAACAAAAAGGCAAGTAATCGAACTCATTCTTCACCGCGAACCTTTAGCACTTTGAGAGCAGAAAATTTCAAGAGCAACCCAGCGATTCAACACTTTTGCGAAAGGAATTTTCTGTGAGCTACCATGGCATCATCCAGCACTTCAGCAAAGAAAGGATCTGATATGTTAGTCCAAGGGGAATGGAAAGCACCAGATTTCAAGATCGTGCCCGCAATTGCAGCAGCCCTAGATCCGAACGGAGCTTAATCTCAGATTCCTCCTAAGGTACTACTTATTAACGATATCCGCAATCATTTCAACTGTTCAATTCATGAAATGGGGAACCTAGAATTAGATACTGTGCGTGAAGAACTGTGTGTGGATGGTATTCTGAAACCTGAGCACAAACATCTGGAAGATAAAGGTTTAGTTCACATTGCACATCTACCTCGAAACTTTCGAGATAAATGGGTTAGATACATTCTCAGCCGTGTACATGATGGCAAGATTTGGCTTGAGCAACCCATAGAGATCACAAAGAAGATGATTCATCAAATCACCGGTCTTCCCACGTTGAACAAAGCAAAAACTACCAAAACCCTAGGTCGGACAGAACTAGAGAAGAAAACCCTAGCCGAGTGGGACGGTAGAGGCATGAAAGTTAGCAGCATTACCGATGCTGAACTGAAGTTTGGTACACACATCATTGCCCATAAGATTTTACAGTTCTAGTCGACAGAATAGTGTCTCCTGTGAAGCTATCGACCTAGCATACAAAGTGGTCAAGAATAACTTAACATTTGACCTAGCAGACTTATTGTTAAAGCAGTTTAACAAAAACATGGAAAGCATTCAAACTTCCAAAAACAATCCATGTAAGTTTGGATCCTTATTGGTCTGTTTATTCTTCTATGTTCAGAAATTCTTCCCTTCTAAAGGAAAAGTTGTATGGAGAAAAGATGTGCCAGCACTTTATGAAATAAATGAATACATCTCAGAAATGGGTGAAAATTTTGAAAGCATCATGGATAATTATTTTGAGTCTTTCAAAGAGAAAATGAATGACAGATTTCGGATTCCACAGAAGTTGGTGGAAGATTACAAAGATGACATTTGTTTTATGGTGGATTGTGATAATGTATATATTCAAGCAGCTAAACCAAGGACTGTATATGTAAAACCTCTTTCTTATGAGGTAAATATTGATGAAACCAAGAATATCATTGAAGCTCTTCTTAATCAGCCTGTCAATCCCAAAGCTCCATATTTTGGAACATATGATGAAGCTAAGGTAAGAATTGAACTAAGCATAAAGCTTCCACAGGCGGTAAACAAAGGAAAGAAGAGGATAGCCAAAATGCAAATGATAACCGAGGACAAAGAAGAAAAAGATGAAGAAGAAGAGGAAAAGGATGAGAAAATAGAGGAACCAAAACCTGCAAAGAAGAAAGGAAAGGTATTCATCACTAAGGCACCTAAGCCTCCCACTACTGTATTTACAAGGAGAAATGCAAGAGGCAAGGCAGACAAGGCAGATAAAGACATAGCATTCAAAAGGCCTCCTCTAAACTTTCAAGAAAAGATCAAACTCTTTAGAGACGGATCAGGATCTGGAGTAAGTAACATAAAATCCTTTAGATATGAAACCAGATCGGAAACAGAATAGAAGGAAATAGAAGATGCTGTTATTGAAAAGATGGGACAGTGGAAATACTCTCCTGAAGAAATAGCCCCACAGGTTCCAGCAGTTTTATTAAATCCAATAAAAATGAGATGGAGCAATGCAAAGCAAACTGTGATAAATATATTTGATCAAACCCTGAGACAGTTAATGCCGAGCTTGAAAAATGATGAAGTAAAGAAGGCATTAAAAGAAAATAAAAGTAAGATGACATTAAAGTTCAATACTTGTTTGATTTTGATCAACAATATTGAATCGGTTGTGAAGGCTGCAAATGCTACATGGAAGAACATATACCACCTTCACCAACTGAGTATTGAAATAGTCATAATAAAAGATATTGAAGATGACAGTGATGAACAAGAAGAAGACACTGAGGTAGATGATACTATGAGGATAGCAGTAGAAGTCATTGCATCCCTTCCTACCTCTCCAGTAAAAGTTTCTACATCCAGCCCGGAGACACCTTCAAGCATGGTTGTGACAACTTCAACATTTGTCCAATCATCTTTAGCAACAACAGAAGCAACTATCATTTCTTCTACTGAGTTGCAGTCTCCCGCATCATCAAGTTTTCCAGCAGTAAGTTTTCCAGTTTTTGAATCTTCAAGTGTAAATATTTTAAGTTCTCCAGTAGAAAGTATACCAGTCTCTATAGCTAGCCCTACTTTATCTACTGTCACTACTACCAAGGCATTAAGTGCCTAAGGCTCTACCGAGTATAAAATTTTTGGGTAAGAATGTAGTAGAGGATATAGACCTAGATGAAGAGATAGAGATTCCTACATTAGATTTTGCAAATCTATCAGCAGACCAAATGCAAAATATAGGTGAGATCCTCCAAAGGAAAGCAAAACAAAAGAAGCTTAAAGAGGAGAGAGACAAGGAATATCAAATCATCAAGGATGCTAAGGACATTTTGTCTGATGCATTAGGTATTAAAGTAGACTCCTCCCAACATATTTTGCTACAATTAGCAGAAACAGTTAATAAATACAATGAGGATTCATCTGGGACAGAAAAGTTAGTTGAAAGAGCCGAGAAGACATTCAACAATAAAGTGCTTGAGCACATTGCTCAGCACATAGCTATTAACCAAGTAGAATTGTCTTCAGTTTTGTCAAACATTGAATCTATCTATTCGAATGCTACCTCTCTTTTGGCCAGATTGTGCAATATTGCCGAGTTCACAAAGGATGTTAAGGATAAAATGAATAAAATGGATGAGGATATGAAGATTAGCATACAGAAGCTGCAACTTGAACCAAGTTCAAGCTCTGCTCATCACATGAAAATCTCACACCTATCAAACATGCAGTCTGATCTACTGAAAGAAGACACAAGGATCCGGTCCACACTGCTAGACATCCAACACATGATCCTTCCCATCATGAATACAATGTATAAGCACATTGAACATTCCAAAACATTGATTCATGACAATTAGTTCTCTATAGCAGATCACATGATTGAACTCTCTGCAGAAGTCCAAATTGCAATCCAAACATGTAAGATTCTGCAAGAAAGTTGGGACAGAACCCTGGCACTAATAATGAAGGTACATTCTGATTTTCTATCAAATTTTGGATTCTCTCTATAAATAACTTGTATATACACCTTTGGCATTATCGTCAAAAAGGGGGAGATATGTATAGAGGGAGATATATGTATAGAAGAAGATTTGTATAGAAACAATTAGCACATTGAAAGGGGGAGACAATGTATAAAGCTCTATAACAAAGACAAATTTTGAAAAATCAAAATAAAACTCAGCATGATTCATGTATATAAGTTTTGGCCAATAAGTGTTTTTGTCACTAATGCCAAAGGGGGAGATTGTTGGCATTAAGCAGAATTGCCACTAGTGACAACACTTATTTGCTTTCTCAGTGCAAACCGAGCAGACAGTGCAAACCGAGCAAGTTAGTATAAACCGAACAGGACAGTGTAAACTGAGTAACATCATGTCTATCGAGTCACCAGTATTTACCGAGTTCAAAACCTACCGAGTGATCAGTATGAACCGTGCCTTCACTTCTACCGAGTGCATGACGATGCCAAGTAATGCAGTGGACGCCGAGTATCAGAAAGTCACCGAGTTAGTTTGCAGGAACCGTGTAACCATACTTGGGCCGACTTAGTAGCACTTATGTTTATTTGTCAAGCCGACTTTGTAATTGTAATTGTAATTAATTGTTTAAGACTTGTATATAAACAATGTTGTAAAAATGTCAAAAATGTAAGAAGCATATATGTGAAAAAAAAAGAAAGGCAGAGATAAGCGAATTACAAAGGGCTTCAGCAGTATAAGGAACAACAAAGACAAATTCATCACAGAAGGTGATCAGTACATCAGCGAATCTCAATCAGCAATCCAGTTGCAAAGCCAGAGATCTACTGTTTCATCCTAACAGGTGAATCAGTACTAAATCCTTTAACCGGGTAGACTTAACAGTCTTTTGTAAAATCTCTTTACCGAGTGCATACTTCATTGTATGTTTGTAAATCCTTTAACAAGGTGGATTTAGCAATCCTTATTGCTCCTAACAGGGCAGATCATCAGAAGTGATCAAATTGTAAGCCTTAACCGGCCAACTTTATTCTGCAGTATTAAAGCTTTGTGGGTTTCATCCCCACCCCAGTTTTACTTTCTTTTTGGAAGGTTTCTAGGTAACCAAATCTATGTGTCATTATTGTGAATGCATTTAAGTTTCATGCTTTCTGTATGCAAAGGTTAAAAGTAAATTACATGTTAAATTGAAAGAAAATTTGGAGTTACTGATTCACCCCTCCCCTCTCAGCAACTCAGTTAATTCCTGAATATTTCCAACAGTTACACCTGGGATATTCTTCTCTGTAGATGCTACTGTGTGCCGTGGTCCAAACAGGCCCATAAATGTGGTTGAATAGCAATACATTCAAGTGGAAATTACAAATATTATAATGTATCTATCTAGTCCTCATGACTGCTCATGACAGTACAAGTGATATTTTTTTGGGGGTGGGGAAAGGTTCGAGACTTTCAGCTGTATGAAGAATCCTTTCTACCTAATACAAAAATGCACCCCATAAAACATCTGACTGGTTCGAGTATCTTTGAACTATTTGGGTCTGTTGACAACACTAGACTAGTGTCTACAGAATGACTAATTTCATGCAAGACAATGGCTCTATCTGACAGAGAGTCCATGCTAGGCTTCATGACTTGATGCATTTTACGTTGCCTTTGGGTGAAGATAGGGAACTATAACTAGTATCAGTATTGAACATGCTTTTACTAGAACTGCTTGTGCTAATGAATCAGAGCAAAATTACCTTTGTCCTCGTTGAAATACATGTTGCATATATATATATATATATATATATATATATATATATATCTTGACACGTACATATGTGTTTCTCAATCATGAATTGGGTGTTTGCCTGTCAAGCATCAATTTGGTCTCTAGGAATTGTGCACTCTCTCTTACTTTTGAAAAAGCATTTGAGCACTGTGCTAACTAATGAAAACTCTCTATTTTGAGGCCCATAAACTGATCTTTTTACAGAATCTTGACCATAAAAAAAGAGAGTGATGGAACTCAATCCTCTTTGAATGAGGTCCCACCTGCTCTGCTTTTGGGTCACCGCACTATATAATGAAAGTGCTCATTATTGACCACTTCCTTCACTGTTGTTTAGGATATGCTCAAGAGACCTACTGCCATTTTTTGGATACTGTCCAAAACAACACCCAAATCAAGGGGAGCAGTATGCAGCACAAGGGGATGGGAATAATATGAAAAAGAGTGAATTTAGTACAATGAGGAGGACAACAGAGATGCCTTTAAAGGGTAAAACAACAAATATAAGATTTTATAATACCATTTCAAATATGATTTGTTTTATTACAAATTAGAAGTATCAAGCTTGTCATGTTCATCTTTTTCTTCATTTCCTACAAACTCCATTTGAAAAGGAACACACCCTTCCTCCATGAGATAACTTTTCCACCAATCCACTTCTGAAGCATTCACAAACCCTATCCACTTTTGGAGAAAGGATCACTAGTTTTACAATGTCTGACCCAGAAGAAAGAGCATAATTATTCTCATTTGCATAGCCCACTAGATAAGGAACACAAATTGTGGCTTCAACTAAACCATTATATATCTCTTTCGAAGAGCTATATAACAAGGGTGTTTAGGAATACATACAATATTGAATGCTTGGAGCAAGGAAAAAGATGAAATGGATACACTAGTGATAGATAACAAGGTGTTGACATTTTGGTTTGCCATGGGAGACAAAGTGAAAAGATGTATGGTATGTGAGGCAAATTCATCTTCTACCACAAAGTCCCTATTTAATTCAAAACCAAATATAACACAAAAGCCATTCCTATTTTGTATAGTTTCTCCACACATATTTAGCATAGAAGTTTCTAGTTTAATTCTAGAAATAGTTTGTAAAGTGTCTGGTTCATGTGTGTGAGCCTACTTCATGTGTGTGGATTATAAGCATGCGCTGTCAGAGTGTCTGAATATTGAGTGTCTTATTGCTATTGCTATTGTTTAATTTTGGGATTGTTGATATAGGTGCATTATTGAAATCGGTTTGATGGCTCTGATCAATGTGCCAAGTTGTCGATGTGGTGGTGGGCAGTGCCAGTTGAAGATTTCACGGTCAGTGGAGAACCCTGGATGACAATATTGGTGTTGTCCAAACAAAAAAAAGGTTTCTAATGTGTATATATTTAATGTTTGTAATGTAACTACTATTTATTATATTTAATGTTTGTAATGTAAATAGTATTCAATACTAATGTAGATTGGGCATCGCAGGGCTATCATGATTGTGGGTACTTTAGATGGGTCGATGACAACCCATCTACATCTATTCACCCATCTCCAGTTATCCACGATCCAGACATCCGCCCATCTCCACTCATCCACAATCCAGGATTTGAGTGCAATAGTTGTCAAGCTAGGACAAATGAAATTAAATTTTTACGATGCCTTCTCTGTATTGTAATTGCATATCTTTTGTGCGACCATATGCGTAGATGAGCTCAAGAAGTATTCAGTTTTGTATTTTGATATTGTAATATGTGGAGATGAGTTCAGGAACTAGTCAATTTTGTATTTTGATATTGTAATATACGGATATGAGCTCAGGAATTATTCAATTTTGTATTTTGATATTATAACTAAATATTATAATATGGATATGGCATAACTCCTCTTCGCCCCAAGTGCGCATATATATGGTCCAAATAGTTTTTTTCACAATAATTTTTCATGTTTATGGCTTAGGTGAGCCCCAATCTGGTATTAGTCACATGATTTAACATTGTTTTCATGGTTATTGTTTTGTAGAATTCTAACCCAGGTTTGTAGAGGAATTTTGAGGTTAACATAGATATATCATGTATAAACTCATTTAATTGGTCGTGTTTTTATCTTGACAAGCGTGGATCATTCAGGTAAGAATCAAAGGGGGTCATAGAAGGTAATAATAATTAATAAGATTTTTTTTAAAAAACTCATACAAAAGTGAGCAACTGAATGTACTTCATTGGTGTACTAACAAAAGCACAAAGTAGTTGTATGTTCTATGTATGCAGTGCCTAGAGACAAAAACAAGAGTTCGGGCATGGCAGAGCGTCAAAGACTCATCAGACTAAATTATAACATTGTATCTGCATTATGTAAAATAAGGAATGCCTCATTCAAGTTGTAACACTGTATCTGCATTATGTAAAATGAGGAATGTCTCCACTGTATCTGCATTATGTAAAATGAGGAATGCCTCATTCAAGTTGTAATTTTATATCAGGTCATGACTTTGTGGGGCTAGACCGGAGGTTTTCTTCACCCAGCTCTTTCCTACCGGTGCTCCTATTGAGCTGGGTTGGCAACATTTTGTAAAAAATAAATAATAAAATAAATGACTTGTTTATAAATTTGTGTATTTTGGGTCTACATATTTTATAAATTTGTATAGGATTTTTTTTTTAATAAAAAAGTTATACAGAATGTTAAAAATTTTATAAACTTATAAACATAATTTTATTTCAAAATATTATAAATATTCAAAATCGCATACAAATGAAATAAAATAAGTATTCAAAAATAAAATAAAATATTATTATATTATTTTTTTGCAAAAATAAAATAAATATTCAAAAACAAAATAAAATATTATAATATTATTTTATTACAAAAATAAAATAAATATTCAAAAACACGAACAAAATGTGAAAAGCATCATAACATTTGAAAAAATCACAAATTGTTATAAAGAAATTAAAAACAAATTCTCATTCAGTGCATATTCCAATTCCAAAATGTGGCACCCAAACGCGGAAAATACATCTTCTCGGTCATCTTCCAGGTGCGTTCAAACGGGTCGAACACATATTCTGGATATCATTTTGAGGATATGATATTCCAGAATTGCAGCATATTCCAGAATTGACTATATCCGGCATTCCGTATGCCTGCGTCCAAACGGGCCCTTATGGTACTTCTTTATGCCTCATGATTAAGTTGGAGTGTATATAGTGTTTATGCACATATACATGTGAGTTCAGTCAATGTCTAATCAAATGCAACTACCCATATCATATCTATATTATTTCTTGTAGTTTCACTCGAAGTATGTACCTATAATATCTCCTTAGTACTTCTTCTGCCTCATAATTTATTGTATAGTATATGGGGCTTATGCAGACATACCCATGAGTTCAGTCTCTACCTAATCAAATGCAATTGCCTATATCATATCGGTATGATCTTGTAATTTCACTTGAAGTATGTACCTATAATTGCAATTTGTAAATGTGACATCACACTTCTAATAATACTACTTCTCGTCTTCATTTTAGGTAATTCTTTTCTTACATTATTTTCCACTTGAGTGACTAGAATGTGTTGGATAATAAAATGAGTTAGATTTGATGAATAGTACTGTTGCATGTACAATGCATTGGAGAAGGTATAGTATTTGTATAGATTGTGTAATACCCCTCCCATAGTTTGATTTTTAGTTTATTTGGCCAGGCTCTTTTAGGCCACTCTTCATGTTGATTATTTGCATCAAATAATGTTATTTATATCACTAACTCATTTGGGTGCATTTTTTACGAACATTTCCGACGAGCTATGGGATTTATCTTGCTTTGTTGAATTTTACAAGGCAAAATTGAATATTTTTAAAAAATATTGCTCATGTTCGTCGGAATTCTGACAACATAAGCAATATTTTTTTTTAAAAAAAGTAATGTACGTAAGCACATTCAAAAAATTGGTCGGAGGCATAGTCGACGTAGAGACGCACATGCTAGGTGATTTCAATAGGAAAGCCTTCAAAATCTTTTCTTAGATATTTATATATCGTTTCTCTATCCTATTAGGGTTTCATATATATTTATCCATTAATGCTCTAAAACCTTGTATTTTTTTACACACTCTAGTAACATTGCATCTCTAACCTATCTCTTCTATTTTTCCTTCATGACAGTAAATGTGTGTTTCTTAAAAACTTCACAGTGTATAATAAATCCCTCATCTCATCTAATTGCTAATAAAATGGTATACTCATGTAATCATACTAAAAATGAAAAATAGAGACACACAAAGAGGTACACTCATTATCTATTCCAAAGTATTTTATAAAAGACAATGAAATCAAACCTCTTACAACATATGATGTTGGTTCAAATAAGAAACCCTACCCTGCATTTAGTTCATGCATTAAGCTCCCTTTAATTGCCCTTGTCTTCATCTAATTCACAACCATCTCCATGAACCTGAGTGTTCCTTAAGATATTACTTATTTTTAACTCAAATGAATTGTTGTTCACCTCATCATCTTAAGAACATTGCTACTTTGATAAATTCATGTTGCTCTATGCATGAGGTTTTAGCATTCTTCTTTAGAAAACCATTGTTCTTTGAGAAGATGTTGTTATTTCTTTATGAATTGATATTCATGGCAATCAAGAGTGTTGTTTCCTTAATGAAATTTGTTGGCTCTTGACTTTTTTTTTCTGCTCATTCATCTAAAAGTTTTCTATTCTTTTGAAAACTTGCTATTTGTAGTGATTTATTTAATTCCTTTCTTACAGGCATTGACATGGCATAAAAACCTTAACCCAAACCAAGGAGGAAGTTGAAACTCGGGTTGCCCTTGTGGGGTTAAGTCAATAAAATACTTCCCTCCAATTGTTGAAATGAACTTGACTTTCGCTCTTTTTGAATTTCACACAAAGTGCAAAACTTATTTTTCTTTTTAAGACTTTGAATCTCACCAACCAATGTAGTAAAATAAACTTAACCTTTTAATACGGGTGCATCCTTAATTTACTTGACTATCATAGATTAAAGAATTTTTAAGTGACCTTTTGTTTACCATTTTTTAACACACAAAACCCACCTAGAAAATTCTAGGATTCACTTTAAACAAATTTTCCCATTGAGAGGTAAAATAGGTAACAATGACTATTTTGATTACTTTGTGTCTCATTGTGCTTCATAAATTTCTATTATGACTACATTTTCATGTAATATTTACCTTCCCATGAGAACCAAAGAAAAATCCCATAGCTAGCTCTCTTTAGTCTCAACTATGTTCATCCAAATGACATTATTCCTCTACTCTTTCATCTTCTTTAATTGCTATGTTACACTTATATTCTTTGTCATTAATAACATATCACTATTTATGTTCATGGATATACTATGATAGTGAATGGAAAGCTTCCTACAAGCAATGAGTATTCTCCCTTACATAAGATGATGGAGATGTTTTGGTGTAGGAGCACCTTGGTTACATTGATGCCTTACAAATTATTTTATCATGATTTCTTGTTTTTTTTTGTGTCAAGATGTAATAAGGTACCTAAGGACATTTTGTAGTCATTTCCAATCATTTCAACTCACTTTAATTTAAGGCCTTTGATGTTAATTGTGTCATATTGACCTACAAGGTCCTAATAGGTCAACCTTGCTCAAACTATGTAAAATGTACCCATGATGGGTGAAAATTATGTAATTGGTATCGTCAAATCATTTATAGCATGTTGGAAAAAAAATTGGTAGGTTTGCAGTTATTTGGCAAATGTTGTCAAAAAGATGTAAAAGTTGGTTGACAACTTTTACAAGTTGTCAAGCAACATTGACAAATTATGGTTCCAACGGCTAACCAAATTCAAATTATAGTTAGAACCATTGGAAATGCTCAAGAAATGTATAAAATTCATCTGTGGGTCGAGGCATGGGGTTGGAGATGATATTGGTGAAAGTTTGCAATAAAAATATAACTATTTCTATACTTTTTTCTGTAAAATTCGTTGTTGTAAAGCTTGGCCCGATTGTGTTTGGATTTTTTACAATTGGTAACCTATTGAAAAATTTAGGACTATGAATTATATTTCCAAAAAGTCTATTTTAATTTATTTTTATGGAATATTAAGCAAGATATGGTCATTTTAATGATTGCAGTTCCAATTTTCTAGGTTTGTTTTTCCTAAAACCTTTTTGTTGTAGCGCTTGATACTCATGAGCGAAAACAAAACACTTAACCCCTTAAGAGTTTGGTATGCTCCTGGAGGATGATCTTAATTGTGAAAATGTTGTGATAAATTTAAGGCTCCAAGGTTACTTAAGTGAACCAAGTGTCACGAGAGTACATAGGTCATCTTTGCCACAAATTAGAGATATGGTGTTGTGTTAGATAAAATATTGATGGCTAACCAAGAGGGAATTGTTAACTTTGTGAATTGGGAATTATAAAAAAAAATCAAAATCATATTGATAATCTTATAAAATTATCAAAATAGATAGGTACATCTTTAAAGAGTTCATGTTGATGTGTCCCTCTTGGTGGTCATTATTACAAGATACTAGGAGAATGACACATTTTCCCAGGGAATAGGTGTGAGTCCAAGCCTAGGATAAGATCTATACCTATGCTTTAAGTTTACTTATTAACCTTAAATTGGCATTATATTGATCTCCACAAAACCTCAAAGTACCTGTCCTCAGGACGTCCCCACATCGGGTACTTGGAGTACTTGAGTACTATGTTACTATGTTGAATGTTCAATGGTTTTGTTTCATTTTGCAATTTTTCTATGTTTAAGTATTTCAATTTGGTATATTATACTGAAACATCATTTTATAACTAACATTTCGAGTTCTATATAACTAGTTCTAAGAAGACTTTCATACTTGTGATATCGTTTTCCTTAGTTTGTGAAGGTTATAGATCGAAGTTTCCATAGTCCATTTTTTTTGCCTATGAAGAAAGACCATGTCAGATAATATCTGTGAAGAACAAAATAAGAAGACAATTGCTAGATTGTGGTTTAGCTTGAAAAGAAAAGGTGATGAAAAATGTTATTGTCCCTGCAAAAATTGTAAGGGCTTAAAGACTAGAAGACTTATAATTAGAACAACTAAGAAATATTGTAGGCAACATGGCCACATTGAAGGGGGCATGATTATCGTCCATTGCTAAGTTGTTCATTATATCATTTTAACAATTTATATACATTATAAATCACTTGATGATGATATCATGATCATGGTTTATTTATTTTGATCATTTTTTACATAGGTGGAGCACCCTAGGGCACATGATATGGACCACCACAACCCGAAGAATGTGGTTTTCCAAGTGGAGGAACATGGAGCTGTGAATATCAAAGCTAAAGATTATGATCCTATGGAAGAAGATGATCATGTGCCAGAAAATACAATTGAAGATGATGGTACAAATATATTGATACATGGCATATTTAGTAATGGCGTAGTTGATCGTGATGATCAAGATGACCTTGTTGTTGTTTATGATTCACCTCTACTTGAGAAGGCATACGAGCCCCTTGACGAAGGCTCCCAAACAACTCTTCTCTCTGCTATATTATTTTTGGTGAACTTGAAGGTTATGAATGGTTCATCAAACATAACAATCTCATGTATGTTAAGGTATGTCATATATGTCATCTTTTTTCATCTATTTTTGTTATAAATTAATTATAGTTAATAAAGGGTGAAATATGTACCATTAATATTCTTTATATTAATAAATTATATTTTTTGTTGTAGATTGATAGGTGAGTTTTTGTTACCACCATCAAATATTCTACCTCGCTCATACCGAGAATTATCTATCATTTTGAAAGATATTAGAATAGAGTATCAAGCAATAGATGCATGTCCCAATGATCATATTATATATCATAAACAACATAAATTTGCAACACAATGCCCTGAATCTCATATCAGTAGATATCAAATAGATAAACTAACAAAAAAGGTGCCTTGCAAGGTTGTTTGTTATATTCTCATTATTCCATGTTTGCAACGATTATTCAGGTGTACTAACTTGACACAATTTATGGATTACCATGCACGCAATAGAAGTTGAGATGACATTATTCAAATGCATGTGAATGGTTTTTCATTTATGGACATAGAGGAAAAGTGGCCACACTTTAAAGAAGAACCTTGTAATCTTAGGCTTTCATTGATAGTGGACGATGTTAATCCATTTGGAAAGTTGAGATTTATATACTCGGTGTAGCCTATTTTTGTTATTAACAATAACATTCCTCCATGGATGTCAATAAAGAGGGAGCACATAATGTTGGAAATTACTGTTACAGGTATTTTTTCATTTAATAGTAATCTATATTAAATTATAATATTACAGTAAAATGGTCATAATAATTATGTAATATTTTTGTTTATTCAACTAGGTAAGTACCAAGTTAAAGATATAAATGTATATATTGAGCCTCTTATCAACGAGTTGTTGGAGTTATGGAATGGTGTCACTATGCATGATGTCTCTAGACCAATAGGACAAGACATTTTCAATTCCATGCAATGCTTGTATGGACAAGTTACGATGCCTAAGGGCTAACATGTTTTTGTGGTATGTTATAGTGTTCAAGTTACACATGATAATTATAATTATAAAAATTAACATATTTAATCCAATTATACATGATCTTGTAGGTCTTCAAACAAAGGGAAAATTTTCATGTCCAGTTTGTGGTCCAAAGATGAAATCTTGTCATTCAAAAATTTTAGGAAACGAGGTGTTTGATGAGTATAGGCACTTCCTCCACATAAATCATAATATCAAAATACTAGAAAACATCTTTTCAATGAGAAAACAGAGACTACATGAAAGCCACAAAGAATGACACCTCAGCTATGGAAGTTGGAATATAATAGAATTAATCGTCAAAGTAATTTCATTCCAACTAATGGTTTATGTTGGAATTTATATTTTTATATTATGTTTTGTTTATTGATGATGTAATTGATGATCGTGAAGGTCGTCAAGGCATTAATGACCACCTTCCAAAGGGAGTAAAAAGTTATCCTAGACAATTTAGTAGGTTTCCCTACTATGAGTAGCTACAAATTATGTATTTGTTTGATACTATGCATATTAATATAATAAAGACATTATGGAAAATATTGGATGGAAGGCGTGACACAGAAAAAAATGTCAAAGTTTTTAGCAACATTCAAGAATATTATTTTAATTATGTATGATATATCCTCTCTTGTTTTCTGTCATGGCTGGGAGTTTGATCTCATTTATTCTATCATGTTTGATATGTCCTCTCTTGCATTTCGTCATAGTTGTGGGCTTGTTCTCTTTTTTAACAAGGTATTTCAAAGTTGTTTTTTGTTGGGTTTATTGGTTTCTTATTTTCATGGCACGTCTGGCTCGTCACTCTTCCCATTTGTTATATTTGGGTGCTACAATGGAAGGTTATTATATCTCTAATTCTCTTCACATGAAACTTTACCCCCATGACTATAGAGTTTTGTTCGACGTAGAAGATTGGGAGCAACCGTTTCTTGGGCATATTAATGATGATTGTCTGGCAGTAATGTTCATCTGTGATCGTATTCATATTCAGAGGGCTATCAGGAGAATTGTGGGAGAAGATATTTTATTCCCATAGGGAAAGCGTATGATCTTTCCATCTCAAATTTTATCTATTTTTCTGTCTAATTCCTTTGATCTTTTGCAATTTATGTTTCATCTTGAAATCATTGTTAATAAATTTATCAAAGTGGAGTTTTTGGGTTCACGTAAGTTATTCAAGACATTATAGAAGTACAATTTGTGGAATGGGGCAGCTCTGGTTGGAAATTTGTTTCACCACCATGCTTTGCTTAATAATCATGCAGTCTTCTTTGTCTATGTAAGCATCAAGAAAGATCTAGAACGTCATAACTTTTAGCTTGTGAGGGAAGCATTACAGCTTCACATGCGTCACTTGTGCATGATTTGTGTCAACAATATTCAGTCCATGATGTATTCTTTACTAAATCTTCTTGAATTTGATGTGAACTATGCGGCCCCTCCTGTTGTGGCTGACCCACCTCTACAACCAGTTTCTGATCCTACTTGTGGCACTGATTTAAAGGCTATTATGGATGTGACTAATTTGGATCTTCACTTGGCTATGGTTGGATCTTCCCAGGTATCTATGGAGAGCTAGTAGCATTTGAGTTTCTCTTTATTTTAGGGTCTTCTCTGGATATGGTCTCTTATGCAATCTCTTTGCTAGCACACTTGGATTTGGAGGAGTAATTTTGTAACATGATTTCCTCTTGTACATTATGCTTCGAAGTTCTTTCTTCTACATCTTTTGGAGATGTTTCTGTAACTTCAGCTAAATATGTAATTAGACATATTTCTTGGGTGGGTTTAGTGTTAGGTTCTCTTGGGTTTTTTCTCTACAAGGTTCAGAATCATTGTAAACTATAAGATGTAATCTCTCGAGCTGTGTGCTCCTTATTGGGTGGGCTCCTTTTTTGTATTTAGCTTTGGTTAGTTGGGGGCTTCTTCATCTTTCTTCTTCTCTTGGATATGGGGTTGTGAATGGAATTTTTATTGCTAGTTCTTTTCTCTAAGAGCTCCTTTTGAACCAGTGTAAAAATTGATATTATATTAATATAAATATAATAAGTGGCTTTTGCCACCTCGCTAAAAAAAATATTGTTATTTATTTTATTAATACTATATTACATGTAATAATAGATTATAGTATATTTTAATATTACTATATTTATTTATTAATATATAATATTATACTATAAAATATTAATTAATACATTCTTTTATCGTTATATAGTTAATTTAACAATAAATTATATTATAATGTTTTTGCTCATTAATTTTTTATTTTTTATTTTTTGTTAAATCATATTCTAAAAAGGGGACATTATAGAAAGAAGAGACTACATCAAAGCCACAAATAATGACACCTCGCCTATGGAAGTTGGAATATAATAGAATTAATCATCAAGGTAATGTCATTCCATCTAATGGTTTATGTTTGGAATTTATATTTTTATATTATATTTTATTTACTGATGATGTAATTGATGATCGTGAAGGTCGTCAAGGTATTAATGACCACCTTTCAAAGGGACTAAAAGTTATCCCAAGCAATTTAGTAGGTTTCCCTACTATGAGCAGCTACAAATTGTGTATTTGTTTGATACTATGCATATTGGAAAGAATATAACAAAGACATTATGGAAAATATTGGATGGAAGGCGTGACAAAGAAAAAAAATATTAAAATTTGTAGTGACATCCAGGAATCCAATCATGCAATGAAAAATGTCATTCAATCAAATAGCAATGGAGACTAGATTAATATAAGTGCCCTTACTTGATTATTAACGGATCAACAAAGCAATGTTATAAAAGAAGTCATACGAAAAATTTAATTTTCCATAAGATTTGTTGCGGACATAAACAATCTCATATAAAAAAAAAGTGAATTTGAGCCACAGATGAAAATGCATGATTGGCATACCTTTATTAAGGTAATTCATGTTCTTGTGTATTTACTATATATTTGTATATTGCATGTACTTTTCATTATATTATGTTAGAAAATAATGAAAAGATCATTCTATAATTGTTATAGTACATTCTACCTCTATCTCTCCGAGACCACTTTGACAATAATGTCAAGCAAGTTATATATGATCTTGAAAAATATATGAGGTAAGTAGTGATATTTATTCAATTTCTTGTATATAATTATATTTGTAATTTATTTTACTTGTTATGTAATATATTGTATATTATTTTGTAAAGTCTCATTAATATATTTGTGTCTCGAATCTCTTGTAGGTGGTTGTCATCTAAAGAAATTCATAAAGAAGATATAAAATATTGGAAGAGAAAAATTCCTCATCTAATGTGTGAAATGCAAAAGTGTCTACCTTCAACTTTTTTCAACGCACAAGAACGTTACCTGATACACCAAGTTGAGGAGATTGAATTGTGTGGACCTATACACACAAGGTCAATGTGGATGGTTGAGAGGGATATGAAATTTTTTAAGGCTTTGGTTCAACAAAGAGAACATCTTGAGGGTTCTATGGTGGAGGAATATATGGTATACCAGACTATGGTGTACATTACTGAATATCTTCCTAAGTTTGCAACAAAGATCCATGTAGATCACATTTGGGATCCCAACTCCATTAACAAATTTGAAGGGGAGTACTTGATGGGGAAAGGTAGACTGAGGAAAGTGAGAGGTAATTATAAGATGTTCATGGACATTAATTTGAATACATTTTACATTCGGTTTTTATATATATTGTAGTTAATTAATTCTAATATACATTAGTTGTAAGTTGTCTATTTATTTTTTGTACGGTTGGTCGAGAGTGGGATGCACTATATTTATATATTGCAAACAATCTGGATTGGATGACAGTATGGATTAAATGACGTAAAGATTCTAGTCACACATTAACATGGGAAGGTGTGGCTTCATTGGTTAAAGAAGTTCATCATAATGGAGATTTCAATGTTACGCTAAGGGAAATTGATTTAGTGTAAAGTTTAAGAGATAAACAGGTACATATAAATTTATTAATCACCCATATTATTTATTTATTTTAATTATATATATATATATACATACATTTAATTTTTGCATACATTTGACAAAGAATAAAGTATATGTTTATCGACTCACGATGCAATAATTTTTACATGTTTGATATATTGTAGGTCAAACACCACAACATTATGTAGTGCAGTGGTCATAAATTTTGCATCAAAAAGTTGAATGACACAAATAAAACTTGTGATTCTAGGATAACTCCAGTATTTGAGGTGACTAATATTTCATCTAGAAATGACATATATCCTCAAGACTCTCAAAATTAATACTATGACATTTTGGATGATATACTTGAGTGTGACTTTAATTCCTTCAAATTAGTTATGTTCATCGTCCAATGGTATAGGCTACAACTAAATCAAAATGATCTCGATAGAACTTTTATTGATCATGATAATGGATTTACAATGGTTAGTACAAGGTTGTTTGAGCCAGTTAGAGATGAGCCTTATGTTCTTCCAAGCCAGTGTGAGTAGGTATTTTACTCAGAGGTTCCACATAAATCAGATTGGTCATTTGTTATTAGACATTATCCAAGAGGAAGGTTGGTAAAGTATAATGTGATGGAAGAAGATGTCAAAGAAGTGATGTGGATGATGATCATGATCGACAATTAGTTGATGATGTTCTTAATAGAAATATTCATGAAAAAGAAGAAGAAGAAGAAGAAGAAGATGATGATGATGATGATGGCGATGACGATGACGATGATAAGTTAGATGAAGAAGAAGATCAATAACATGAATGAAATGTATGATGCATGTGATTAGTATATTATCTATTTGATATTGATTTCTTGATAGAAATTTATTTGATGTATATGGTTACATAATTAATTCATTATATTTTAAATTATAATGCCATTAAAAATTTAATTTATGATGTAGCTTTTAATGTTTTTAATTCATGTTTCACCTCTACTAGGTCCTAATAGTAGAACTATGCCACTCCTAGGAGATGGAGATAGAGAGAGTGTATGGTAGCCCTCATTTTGTGTGACATTTTTTGAACTTTGTGTTTATTTATGGTTCATGTGGATTGTTTATTAGATATGTGATGGATGGTGATTTCTTATACATATGTGATGGATTGCAACATGTTTACGAAGATACATATGTTATTTATGATACATATATTTCTATTATTACTCATATATTTATTATATTTATTGTTTATCAAATTACAAATGTAATGCTTATGATGCTCAATTATTGGTGTTGATTACATGTATATATTTTGTGTGATTTTGTCACCCTTGGTGGAAATAGGTGATTGAGTACAGACATCGTCAATAATTTTGTTAAGGATCCTACACAGTCTAGGTAAGGAATAAAAAAATATACAATGATTATGATGACTACATATTGTTCATGTTGTCTACTATGTAATTTTTAGCATACGTACCATGTAATTTTTAGCTAACATAAGATAAATGAATTGCATATGTAGGAACATGAACCTCTTTGACGAGGATCCTACACAGTCTCATGGATCGACAAGTATAAGTCAATATAGTTATAAGTGAATGCATGCCTCAATGGTTTTGTAATTTTATTTTGTTCTAGAGTAGACACACTACCTCTATTCATTCCTTAACATTTGTTCATTTTGTGGATTCATTATTTTTTTGGGGAGTCTATGAGATAATCAAATCTATAGAAAATAGAATATGCCATTTCTGAACATAATTTTATGTTATTGATTAGATCATAAAGTATCTGCAAACAATCTATCTGCTTATGGTCAATCATTTGAAAAATGAGATGTATCTTATTTTTTCTTCCATCTAGAAGTACCTTAACCCTGATATTTTTTCACTTCCATTTATATATTTTCTTGTAGGTCACCTGATCCATGGACTTTAGATCTTTGATGATCCTATTTGCAATATTGGGTAGAAAACATGTGTAAGTGTGTAGATTTTAGAATGTGATCAATATTAGACCAGTGCCTTAATCTCTTACTGGTTTTACCAACTCAATTGAATGATCATATGTGTGTACTGTTAAAAGTACCTTCATGGGGTTAGTTCATTAATAAATGAATAAATAACTAAATTAACCATAAAATAGTGAGCTATTTAATTGTAAATAAAGACAATGAGCACTCTATGACTATCTATTTAGATATGCTAATGGTAAGCTCTCAACAAGCCTCCATTAGTGATGACTCTAAAATGAGAAATGATGAAGTTTTTAAAGCTAATTAAGTGTATTCCAAAGAAAACTATGTTCAATTTATGCTTAAAATGCCTTTCTAGCTAAAATTCTCAATAAGTTTGATGCAATTATCAGATATGTGGATTGATTTCTCCTTATTTTGGTCTTGCTTTTATATATTTTTGGCAAACATAGGGGGTGGAGTTAATTTGATCATGGTTGTGTTAAGGTTGAGTTCATGGTTCCACCTTTAGGGACAATTTAAATAGTTTGTCCTCAAAGCTTGGGACAAAGAGACAAAATGAGTGGTCAAGATGCTCTCACCTTATGTGTGATGGAGATTCGATTTGAGCTTGATTCATGTGAGTCCAATCCTTAATTCCCATTAGGTGAGGCATTTTCCTCCCGTGTGGTGGGTGAGGGAAAATAGGGATTTAATAATTGAATTTAATTGATTTGTTTAGCCATGTGCACCCCTTGAATGGGTTAATTTGATTTAAATTGAACTATACAATTAATTAGATTAATTACATAATTAAATGATTTATCTTGATTTAATTGATTTATTGGCTTTTGATTTTCAATTATTATTGGATTTTTGGCTTGATTGCAATTAATGCTTTGATTTTGCCTTAGTTTCTCACTTGAATTGATCTTGACCATTTTTAGGTGATTACAAATGCCCCTCTTTGAATCAATGTGCAAAGCGCATCGGTTCAAAGAATGTCCTGATGTCCTGATTAACTGATGTCTGATTCTGATCTTGATGAATGATGGTGATACCAATGATAGATCTGATGCTTTTTTTATTGATTGAAGTTCTTGATGCTCTTTTGGATGATGGATCGCTAATATGATGTCTGATTTGATGTTTTGATGCACCATTTGATTAAAAGTGAAAAAATTTACGTTAGAAGATTATGCCTCTGATTTGATTAAACTGATGACAATCTTGATAATCCGAGTGTATGCCCCCTTGGAAATGAAATGAAATGAAATTTGATTTTGGTGAAATAGTGTTGCATTTTTTTATCATTTTGTGTTGAATATTTTTAATTAAGCGTTAATTTCAATTTCATTTCTGATATTGTATTAGTGATGTCTTGATGACTAATGCCCCTGATTTGGCTGATTGGGTGTTAAATTTTGGTCCCTGTTCATTTTCTAGTCAAAAGTGCCCCTCTTTAGGTCAAAAGGGCTATATATAGGGGTAAAAGGTCATTTTCACCCTTGCTTTTGACTTTTCCCTCTGACCCCTCTGGGAGTTTCACAATGGTTGTCCCCTATCGAGAGCACAAATTCGAGCGAGGATGATGTTATCAGTGCCTAACCGACTATGGAGCTCTAGTATGTACCCCTGGAAACCTCCTTTGTCAAATTTAAGCGTATAATTCCAAAAATGAATTTTTTGAGAAGAAAACCCTATTTTTTCCTTTTTTAAATTTAGTTGTGCATCCAAGCATTTTAATAGCGTGTACAACTTTGTTTGAGCTCATCTACAATTTTCCACACCACTTTTAAACATTCTTGTTGCGCATTCAACCATGTGCCCTAGGTCAAGATTTTGCCTTTAGGATTTTCTGCATTGCTTACAATTTTAATTGCGCTTTTAATGATTTTAGTAGCGCATACATGGGATTCCTATAGCGCATTCAAATTTATGTTGCGCTTACACATTATTTTAGTGCGTACAATTGTTTTTGTTGCGCATTTAAGTTTTTAAGTAGTGCATTTGAGTTTTAGTGCATACAATCAGTTAAATAGTACATACAACTCTTTTTGGAATTTTTTTTGAACCTTTCAATCAATTTACCTACTTGTCTAGTTTCGTTGATTGATCGATTGGTTTGGGTATTGAGTCATGTCTAAAACAAGTCATTTGATGTCAGTTCTAGTCATTTGATGCTGAATTCTAATTGTCAATTCTGATTGGTTGGTCGATTATGATGATAATTTTTTTGTCCTCTCTGAATAGAATATGGAAAATTGATAGTGGTTTGATTTGATTTTGATTGGTCGATTGACTTGTGATGATTCAACATGTAATGATTTTGATTTCTGATATGTTTGAACTTGCTTCTGCAGGCTCACCTCTAGAAGTTGGTCATCTGAGGGTTGTTTTCGTTACCTTTCAAGATGATCAATGACCTAAGTGAGTAGGAGCGTCGGCTGATTAATCACTATAATCTATCATTTTTGGTTTCCTTACCTTGATTTCACACGAATCAAGGTCTCTTGATAGCTATGGCAAAGAGGTGGCACTCTGACCATAACACTTTCCACTTGCCGATGGGGGAGATGACTATCACCTTGGAGGACGTATACAAATTGCTTAGGATCCCCACTTATGGGGAGATAATGTACTATGATCAAGTGTATGACAACACCATTTGCATGCAGCTCTTCGATGACCCTACTATCAGGGATGATAGTATTCTATGGGCACAGTCCCCTTCCTTTCCTGTACTTCCTACAGTACTTAGCATACTAGTTGGTAGATTCCTACTTCCCGATCAATGTGGGCACGAATTTGCAGTCAGATGGGGCCAGATCCTAGAGGACATGATTGGGCATCCTCACAGATTTGACTAGGGTTCGTGTGTTCTCGTGTAGCTATATCATGAGTTGCATGATGTGGTGTACAGGCGTGGGGCTACTCTCTCTGCAGGGGTAGTCCTTTTACAGTTGTGGACCTGGGAGAATCTTTTTGTTACTCGTCCTATTATAGTGTGACAACGTAATCCTGGTTGGTCATTCACATTCATTTATGAGGGTATGGTTGTCCAGGCTCACCTAGGAAAGCTAGATTATTGGTGACACATAGTTGATGATTTAGACCAGGTAGTGTGGAGGCCGTATCTGGGATGTGAGTCATGGGTTAAGGATGCTTCAAAGTTTCCTATTATGTGTATGTCTAGATGGATGATAGGGCACACACCCTTAGTTATTGAGATATTTTGCTTCTTTAAGGTACTTTGATAGTTTGGCCATCCTCAAGGTATGCCACAGGGTCTGACACTATATGCATGAGTATAGGTGGAGTGATCCCTTTAGGGTCCTCAGATTGATTACCAGATAACCCGTGATGAGCTACTAGCCCTCCCTCATCTAGCCTGGGATATGAGGGAGCACATTGTGGATGCTGGTATGACTGATGATTATGCACAGTGGTTCTTACAGAACCCATTTCCTATATTTACATATCTAATTGAGCCAGTGCCTAGTATATATGAGCATTCAGATGATGATGACAGTGATGGTGGCAGTGGTGGTAGATGGGGTCATCGGGGACGATGAGCAAGCATAGCGAGATGAGGCGGTTGGGTTGTTATACCCATGGTTGTTTCCCCCGCTCCTGTTAGAAGTGGTGTCTATATGAGAGGTGGTTGAGTTAGAATGTGAGGTGGCCCCTTCTGGGATATACACCAAGTTAGACAAGATAGACTGGTAAATGGGGTCAGCATCAAGTACAGGTATTTAGATCGATTGCACCATAGGTGGTAGCTGACATAAACGCATAGGTTGCGTAGATCTTGGTCGATCAAGCATAGGGACCTCCATCTCCTCCTCAGGGTCCTCCTCCTTCTTCACAACTTCCATCTTCTTCATTTCCATCATCTTCTTAGGCCCCTCCTCCATAGGCTCCTCCATCTTCTTCTCAGGCTCCTCCAGCACAGGCACCAGCGCAGGCTTCTGATGTTCGGTCTTTAAAGGCTGAGGTATCAGAGATTAGGTAGCAAGTCACTCAGCTAAACACCATGATGCAGATATTTATGGTTTCCATGAGTCAGCATGGATTACAGGCAAGCTCAAGTCGGGGTCCTGATACAGGTCCTAACATAGATGGTGCAAGGGGGTAGTGTTGGTGGTTGATTTATATATGTTAAGCTATTTTTTGATGTATATTATGATTTGTACTATCGAGACATTGTACATTATTATTCTTTTATCAGATAATGTTTATTATGATCGACACTTTCATGTTTATGGACTTTAATGGATATATTGCGATGATACCATGGATATTGTTTACTTTGATAGATATACGTTGTGTGATGTCATTATGTGTTGGATTTACTTTTCAAGTGTTTTATGATAAGCAGTTCTATATGATTTATCTATATGTTGTGTTTTTATGCTTTTTTAGATGCAGTTTGTGATATGAATGCACATGTTATGCCTAATTATGCAAATGGATGTCTTATTTATGACATAGATTAGATGGATACATTAATTACATGGTTTAATGCTTAATGATCTAATGATTAATGTTTTAATGTATGCAATGATGTACTATGATGTGGATGGAAGCATTTTATGATTTAATGGATGATGTAATGCAATGTAATGAAATGAATGATTAATAAAATGTAAATGCAATAACTTTAATGCACTTATATGATTTAATCAATTTAATGATTTAACGTATGCACTTGATGATAGATGGATGCACTTAACCTATTGGATAAAAATTTACTTTAATGATTAATGATATCACCTAATAATATGATGATTAATGGCGAACGACGAACTTCATGCAAATGGATGACCTAATGCAATACACTTATATGTTTGGATGTAATTCAAATTTCAAATGTAATGAACCTAAATGAATGCACCTTAATGAATAATGTAATGACCTAATGATAAATGAACTTAATGCAATGCTATGACAACTTCATGATGTGAACTTAATAATGTAATTTAATACAATGATAAGATAATGATAGATGTAACTAAAATGATGAAATTTATAATGAATGCAATCTAATGCAATGTACTCTAAAATGGATCATTTTACATGATGAATTAAATTAAATGCAACTAAAGTGCAATATGGTTTAATAAATGCAATTAACCTAATGCAATGCACCTTATTCTAAGTTGATTTTTCAATTTCCAACACATTCTATCACATAAGGTATTGATACAATTTTCAATTGTAGTTTACTCCACCCCCTTTATTTTCTCTTTCCAAATTAGTTTTTGAGATAAGGAAGCAATCAAATTAAATGCATTTAATCTAATATGGATGTAGCTAGCTATCACTATTCATAATTTAGGAGCTTATTTTCATCATTGAGCAATTTATGAGACCTGAAATTGGCACAATCATTACTGGTTCAACCATGATGATATGAATACCTCTTCCTTTCCATTTTGTATTCCTAATCCTGGTACAACTGTCATTGATTGGATTCAATAATGAGAGTATGAATACCACTTTCATCAGATTCAATGTTGCAAGTGGATTTTGGTATTATGATATTGAACATCAAAATATCCAAGGTATCATGTTGCATAAACAAATAAAGATCTTGGTTTTTCCATATGTACATGTCCTCAATGATTCTTTGATGATCATGTCATTAGATGAATGATACATATTTTAAGACCTTGATCTTAAGACACTCATTCAGAAATAAAATATCATGCATTCATAATTTCTTATCTGGTTCAAAACCTCATCGATTTTCTAGAAAGACATGATTTCATCAATCAAGTAATCTCTTAGAAAAAAAAATTGCCATGTTTTTCAAATCCATATTTCAAGTATAGTTCCATCCATTTCATATTTGATTATTCATTTTAATCTTGAGAAAGATAAGGTCTTTGTGAGATCATGGATCAAAGGTTTTTCATTTATTGAATTAACATTTAGATGAGGATTTTGAGTTGATCATCTAAGTGTTTCGCTTGTGATTTGATGCATTGATTTGTGTCAATTGGTGTTTGTTTGATGAATCCTTTTTGCCTTTAGGATAGATTTGCCCCTAGTTTGATGTCATTGCGTTGGTGGACTTAGACACTTTTCAAACCTGTGACAAAAGCTTTAGGTATTTGCAAATGCAATTCTGGGGCTTTATTATGCAATATATACAAATGCTGGAAAATGAAATATCTACAAGGATGATGAATAGGCATGAGACTTGACTTGACTTTCAATGACACCTATTTTCTAGGTTTTCATTGATTGAATTGATTTTCTCTTTTTTATCTTTTTTATCTTTTCTCTTTTTTTGCTACCAAGGCACCTATTTGCTAGGTTTTCACCAAGGTAGTTTTTCTCCTTTTTCATTTTTTTTGTATTTTTCTCTTTTTCAATTTTTTTTGTTTATCATCAAGGTACCCATTTACTAGGTTTTCACCAAGACAACATCTTTTTTAGGATCATTTATGAATGTTTTTGGATTTCTTCATGCTCAATTTTCCATTGTTTTTTATCTTTTCTACATTTCTGATTTTTTTCTTCTTTTCTATTTTTCAATTTTTTTTTGAATTTTTCAAGATCACTTTTGACTATGTACAATAAATAGATGCTTCCTCATCTAATTTTTCTGATACTCTTTTTCTTTATACCCTTTCGTCTGCTTCATGTGTAAAATATTTTCAAGTGTATACTATTGATGGGTTCTTGCAACTCTTCTCCATCACAATCAACTAGTTTGTATGTGCCCATTCCAAAAGAAGATGTAATCACAAAAGGTCCTAACCAATTTGCTTCCCATTTCCCTTTCTTCTCTCTTTCTGCTTGATTTTTAAGGTTTTATCTGAACACTAGATCACCTATATGGAATGTCCTTGGTTTGATGTGCTTGTTATAATTCCTTAACATTCGATTCTGATACACTTTTAGATGTTCAAAGGCCTGTTGTTGTCTTTCATCTAGCAACTCCAACTCTTGCAGTCTAGCAACCTTGTAGTCTTCTTCTCTTAGCAATCCATGTAGTGAAACTCTTAAGGATGGGATCTCTACCTCCAAAGGCAAAATTGCTTTAGCTCCATAAACTAATGAGAATGGTGTAGCTCATGTTGGTGTTTTGACACTTGTCCTATAGGCCCATAGAATAGGGTTTATTTGAATATGCCAATCTCTGCTTGAATTACCCACTGTCCTCTTCAATATTTTCAAGATATTCTTATTTGTAGCCTTTGCTTGCCCATTACCTTACGGGTAATATATTGAAGATGAATGATGTACCACATGGAATTTTGCACACAATTCTTTCAAGTCTTTGTTCTTGAAATGTTCAGCATTATCAATTATGATTGCGTGAGGGACACCATACCTACAAATTATGTGGTTCAATATGAACATAGAAATTTTCTTTCCCATGGCAGTGGATAATGGCACAACTTCTACCCATTTGGTAAAGTATTCAGTTATCGTAATAATAAACTTATGACAATTTGATGACGGTGGGTAAATAATCCCTATCAGATCCAACCCCCATTGATAGAAGGGACAAGGTGTAGTCATCGGATGCAATTCTTGAGCTGACACATGAATCAGGTGTCCATGGTATTGACATTTATGACAAGTCTTCACAAAGTGACATGCATCTTTTTCCATATAAGGCCAATAATACCCTATCCTAAGAAGTTTCTTCACTAAGGTTAACCCATTCGGATGTGACCCACAAATTCCTTCGTGGATTTCTTGTAAGGCTAAAATTGATTTCTCCTTCTCTAAACACCTTAAAATCATTCCATCTAGACTTTTACAATATAATGTATCGGATACAAGGGTGTAATGAGAGGCTTGTCTTATAAAGTTTCTCTTTTGGTTTCGGGTTTGGTCCATGGGTAAAGTTTGGTCCTTTGGGTACGTATAAATGGATCTATACCAGGGTGATTCATCTCCCACTAATAGGAAAATGGTGTGGGGAGGTGAAGGGTCAAATGCAGTTTGTCCCACTTCTTATACCAAGAACTCATATCTTGTGCTTTGGTCTGGTATTTGGAGAAGTGAAGCTAATGTAGACATAGCATCTGCTACTTTGTTCTTGTCCCTCAACACTTGTTCAAAAGTGATCAATGTGAATTATTTCTTAAGATATTCTATCATGTTTTTGTAAGGTATCAACTTATCATCATTGGTTTGATACTCATCATTTATCTAATTAATGACCAGTTGAGAATCTCCATATATCTACAATTCTGTCATCTTTCATTCTAAGGCCAATTTGATGTCGATGACTAGTGCCTCATACTCAGCTATATTGTTTATACATGGAAATAGTAGCTTGTGTGATCTAGGAATCATTGATCCTTGAGGAGTAATTAATAATATTCGTGCTCCTGATCCATGTTGGGTATAAGAGCCATCAAAGTATAATTTCCATGTCTTTGCTTCAACATTGATTATCTCTGAATCTGGAAATTCTACTTGAATAGGATGTTCATCTTCTAACGGTGCCTCCGTTAGTTGGTCTTCTATCACTTGGCCTTTGATTGCCATTCTATCCACATATTCTATATCAAACTTGCTCAATACCATGACGCATTTGGCCAATCTTCCCATCAAGGCTATTTTGCTTAGGAGGTACTTCAATGGATCAATTTTTTCTATGAGTCTGATCTTATGAGATATCATATAATGTCATAGTTTTTGGGAAGCAAAAACTACCGCCAAACATGCTCTTTTTATAAAGGTGTAATTCAACTCATATTTTACCAAGGTTCTGCTTATGTAATAGATGGATTTTTCTTTTCCATTTTCATCCTCTTGAGCCAAGAGTGCCCCTAAAGCATGTTCTATCGCTGCAATATACAAAATCAAGGGTTTCCCTCTTATTGGTGGTATCAAAGTAGGTGGATTCATTAAGTAATTTTTAAGTAATGTGAATGCTTCTTCACACTTCTCATCCCATCTAAATACTATGTCCTTGTGAAGGAGTTGAGTAAAAGAATGGCATTTCTCTGCCAGTTGTGATATGAACCTTCTGATTGACTGAATTATCCCTTGGAGCGATCTCATTTGGCTTATATTTATAGGTTCCCCCATTTCCATTATTTATTTTACTTTTGTGGGGTCTACCTCTATTCCTTTAGCCGAAACTATGTAGCCTAGCAATTTTCCTGATTGTACCCCAAATGCACATTTCTTGGGATTAAGTCTTACTTTGAACTGCTCCAACCCTGTGAATATCTTCTCTAGAATAAGTAGATGTTCTTCCCTTGAATTGGATTTTTCAAGTATGTCATCCACATAATCCTCTAGGAATTTATGCATCATATCATGAAATATGGTGGTCATTTCTCGTCGATATGTTGCCCCTGCATTTTTAAGACCAAAGGGCATAACATTCTAGCAAAATGTCCCTCAGGCACATGTGAATGTCATTTTATCTTGATCTTTAGGTGCTATTTTAGTTTGATTATAACTACTAAATCCATCCATGAGGGAGAACATTAAGTGACCCACTGTTAAATCCACTATAGCGTCTATGCTTGGTAATGGAAAATCATCTTTCAGACATGCGAGGTTGAGATCTCAGAAGTTCGTGCAAATTCTAATAGAATTTTCTACTTTTGAAATAGACACAATGTTGATATCCACTCGACATATTTGATGGCTCTTATGAATCCCACTTTTAGTAACTTTTCCAATTCCATTTTGACAAGACGTGCTATGTGTGGGTGCATTCTCCTCAATTTTTGTTTAACTGGTCTGACTCCTTCTTTGATGTTTAAATGATGCATTATCAAGTTTGGATCTAGTCCTGACATATCATCATATGACCATGCAAAATTTACTTGTCTTTCCTTGAAGAATTTTATGAACTCCTCTTTTTCTTCACTTGATAAGGATGTTGCTAGGTGTATAATCCTTGGTTCTGACTCTGACCCAATGTTGACTTTCTCCATTGGTTCTATCAAAATAGGTGACCTTTCTGTAATACCCCAAAAATGGGCTATAGGTTCATTAGCCTCCTATATCGACACATCGGATGAAATCGACATCGAAGTCCTAACCAAAGGAACATCTAAACATCATCGAATCCTAATTGATTATCTCAAATTCTGCATCGGGGAATATTCCTGGTAATATTCCTAGTCATCTTAATTATCTTTAATTTAATGATTATTTGGCGATAAATCTTATTTATCCTAAAGTTTGATTAATTGAATATTCTCAATATTTAATTAATTAGATTTAATTCTGGCACTTAATTGTTTAATTGAAGTTAATTCTATCTATTCTTAAATTGTATTATTTAATTTTGACAATAAATCCAAAATCCTATGAATAATTGATTAAATTCTTATTTAATTAATTAAAGCAAGTTGTCAATTTTTAATAATATTGTTTTTGAATAAAAGTTTGATTAACCCATAAATCAATTGTTTTATTTCAAAAATTAGTTAAGTTGAGAATAAATCACTTTATTTATTTATTAATTCATAATTATCCATGCGCACAATCAAAGGGCAGTTAAACTCCAAATCAGATAATCAATGCAAGTTATTGACTTTTTGGAACTCAACATCATTTTTGAGTTTTAAAGTTGATCTAAACTTCTAATTTGAGTTAAAAAGCTGTTTTTGCATGATTTGCATGTTTTTGTGAATTAAATTATCTTTATTTAAAAATAACTAAAAAATCAACCTGAGTTATTTGAGTGATTTATGGCTTTCTTCCATGCACCTCCAAAGCCCTAGATTTCTATAAATTAAGGCTTTAGCTCTTCACAAATCATCTCTCAAATCCACAAGAATTGCATAATCACGCTGCTGAATTGGAGACTGAAGAGTCATCTTTTCAAATCCAAGCTTTTGTGAGATCAATATTGCATAGTTTTCATATCATATTAGTTTTCATTTGTTAGATCATTTAGCATATCATAGCATATCAGTTTTTACATATCATAGATTCATATCAATTGTCATCATATCATTGCATAGAAAATTTAAAAAAAAAGATTAATTGTATTCATATTTCATATCAGTTTTGCATTCAAATCCTTCGTTTAGGTGTCGTCAAGGTCACTGATCTCGATAACAATCTGAGAACATCATACTCACACCTATTAGAAGGCAGTAAATCGCCTTGTTAGTTTAGCTTTCAATTCATTGCACGATTTTGATTTTTGCTAACCTCTAATGTTTTATTGAACTGTTGTGTCTACAAAATAGGTACAAAATTCACACACACATTTATGGCGCCCACCGTGGGGACCTGAAATGAGTTTCCATTTCAATTCTATCAATTTCTATCTTTTTCTCCTCAGTTTCTGTGCAAAACAATGATTTTTTTATTTCTGTCCGTACAATCTTCGTACGAGTTTCTGAAAAAAGTTGTTTCACACTGTACCCACTATCGTACGATAGTCTATTGGATCAAGAATCATGCCAGGTTGTACACACTATCGTCTGGAAGTTCAACTATCATTTCATCATACACCCAGTGTCGTACGAGTTTTTAAACTATCATCTGGGAGCATACCCACTATCGTACGAGTTTCGGACTGTCGTCTGGTAACAGACCCATTGTCGTACAAGTTTCGGCATCAAGTTTCAACTGTCATTTCATTTTTCAAGGTAGTTTGTCATATTTGGTTTTTAGATTTTGACTAACAGCTAATCTTAACAATTGAAATTCTCTATTTTTTATTGACTCCTGCTGGTTTTGATTGGAAAAAGTGCAAGAATTGCTAAAAATAGGTAAACATCTACTAAGCACGTTGTGAGGATTCCAGGTATTCTCCTTAATTTGATAACATTTCAATTTCAATCCTAAAATGAATCTCTCCTATGTTTGGCTTGAGTGTTTTCTTTGCATGCTTTTCTTCAAATTTGCATAATTGGATACTAGGTTGTAACACCTTAAGTATTGATAAGCAGTCTTAGGATATTTTTGATTGATCTTATTAGCAAAATTGGGATATTGGACTCACTTATTCTTACTCACCCCTCATTTTCACCCCGTGGTTGCAAGGTCAGTGCCATATTCAGGGGAGGTGTCTACTTAGAAAGAGCGTTAATTGTTCCACTAGTTCTTTCCCATTTTGTGCTTTTTGGATCTCATTAGTATTCTAGGGTGTGGACTTGCTTTTAAATTTGTGTGAGTTAAATGCACCACTTTGTGGACTCACCTCACGTTTATTTGGAGCATTAAGTGTACCACCTTTTATGCTTTTGGATAGATTTATTTTCTGATATATTTATGAAAACATAGTAATTAGGCCCTATGAACACTATTTGTGGTTCTTGAGAGATTGGATTCCCAGTGAAATCCTTCTTGATGACGGAATCCTTGTAGGTAGGGAGGATACTTAGTGCATCTCACATTTTACTTGGTCCGTGCATCTTCCCTTATTGATTGATACATTCTCTCTTCGGAGAGGTTGATAGATCACGTGGGGTTGATATCATAGACCTTAGTGAGATAATCTTCATCTTAGCGTGTCAGATTTATCTGCTTTCTTTGTCTGGGTTAAAAGTGAAAAGGCATCAAACCCTTGGATCTGGAGCCAAGTCCCCTTGTGGTATACTATTGTGAGTCACCTTTAGAGAGGGTTAACCATAGCAGACACTCCCTTCACAGGGCAAACTGCATTAACGGAACCTCAAGCGGTAATAGCCATTTTCATCGTGGTAGTGACAACCACTATATAAATGTCTTGTTGGAAGAAATCTCCACATGTATGGTTCATTGTTGGGTTGTCAGATCTCCCTAGCAACTCCTGAAGATTAAGTTCTTGGACTATGTCAAAACCCTGGTGCACCGGGATTGGAGTTCACCCCTTTGGATCATAAAAGTTGCAGAGTCAAACCATTACTAAAAACCCTAGCGAGGCCAAATTTTCATTTTCTAGGGTATATGTGCGTTATTGCAAAACATTTTTGAAAAATACACAATTAGCGCTTCTGAGGATTAGAACGAATAAGTCACTTGATTGTTCATGCGTAAGGTTGCTTTTGCCCTTGTTCATTGTTTTCAAACATGCTTGAAATCACTTGCTTGTTGTTTTGCATGCTTGTTTATCTATCTGGTTACTGAAAATGAACAAATCTGTTACAATCCTCAAATCTGGACATTAAAATTTGCAAACAATCCGAATCTGAAAACTCAAAATTCGCAAAATCTGAAGTAAAATCCTTTTCTGGAGTCAAAAGTCATCTCAAGAGGTCAAAAAGTCATACGAGTTTCTATCAAGTGTCATTTCATTATTGCCCATCTGTCGTATGATAGAGAACCCAGTGTCGTACAAGTCTTTCTACCAGTCAAATTTCAAAAGTCAAATCTTGCTAGCAACTATCGTATGAGCTTTTCAACTATCATTTCATAGCATACCCACTGTCGTAAAAGTTTTGCAACTATTGTATGAGATTTTCAACTATTGTTTCATAATAGACCCACTATCGTACGAGTCTACAGAGTGTCGTTTGGGAAAATTTTGAAAGTTGTCAGAATTGCCAGATATTTAGCTTTTTTAGCCTATTTCCAGAATCTGTCGAATAAATCACTATGTCAGGAACAGAGCAGTAGCTATTGAGAATCCTATCATTTTCCTAAAGTGGCCTTTTGAATCCAATTCAGCCTTCTATTTAATCGATTTGAGTCCTTTTCATCTTGTGTCAAAACCTTGTCATAACTATCAATCTTTAATCAATCATCAAAATGACTAAGTGTTGTGATATCTTGTCCGCTATCTTTTGGGAACCTACCCATACATCCAGGGCACAGTATCCTTCACCCACATCTAATCAAATCTTCAAATCAATCAAACCTTGACAAGGTTGCATCATCTGATCATCTTGATTCAATTCATTCTTCAGTCATCTGGATCTTATTCTTTGTTTCACTCAAAGTTGATGGTGGAAACTAGAGCTTCCTTACACAAGAAATCTGCAGAAGCATCCCAGACCTTACCTATAACTGCCACCAGGGGTCCAACTCTTGAGCAACTCATCAATTCTGGTCTTTACAAGGATGACGATCTTGGCAACTATCGATTAAAAACTGGTTACATTCCTCCTCCATCAACTCATGGAGGTACCCAACAAACCCCACATCAATCTATTCCAGGGAGTCCACAAACTCCCACTATGTCTCAAGCAGGGACAAACTTTGGCTCTTAGAGAACTCAATCTCAACATGGTGCAGATCAGGAACCCACACCTGAAGAAATTGCTCAATATCAAAATGATGATAACTTCAAACGAATGATGAAGCATTTCTTGAAAGAAGATAAAGAGGCATACTTTTTACAATTAGCTCATCAAGGAGCTAAACTTCCTCCCAACTTTAATGTTGAAGATATCATTACGCATGAGGAAGAAACTCCACTCACAGCTATGATGAAACAGATGCATGCTATGCAAGTTGAACTTAACAATCTTAAGAAAGAGAAGGAACCCAAGGAATTCTCCATGGAGGCCCTTTGTCCTTTCCCTTTTGACAAAGACTTATACATGCCCCCATTCCCAAAAAGAGTGGAGATACCAAAGTATGATAAATATGACAGACACTTTGATCCTCAAGATCACGTCAGAGATTTCTATACACAATCAATGGAGTTCATGCATGAACCGACCTATCTCATGCACCTCTTTCCTAGATATTTGGGAGGAGCATCCATTCATTGGTTTTCTAGGTTGCCACCTACTATCAAAAATTTTGAGGAGTTGATCAAATTGTTTTATCAACAATACTCCTACAATATTCAACATCCAGTCACCATGATTGATATCTGTAATCTCAAGCAATATCCAGGGGAACCATTCCTAACATTTCTCAAGAGATGGAGGAAGAAGTTCTCTCTATATGCCAGACCTATTCCAGAAACAGAAAAATTGGAAATCTTCATCAATAACCTTGTTCCAGAAATCAATTATCCTCTACAAATGCAAGATCATACATCTTTTGATAAGATGGTGGACAATGCTATCAAAATAAAAAAATTGCTTGTGAAAAAAGGAGAAATCACACTTCAAAAAGACAAGTACGAATCAGGATCCAGTTCTAAAGACAAGAACAAGAACTGGAATAAGAATAAAGGCATCATCACAGATGGCATTGTTGACACTATCTGTGCCCCATCAAAGGCACCAGCCTACAACCTAACTCTTGGTTCCCAAGCCATTAAAGCTTTAGAACAAAAGTCATCCGAACCATTTCAAAAGAAGCCAGAATACAAATCTTAGGATAGACATCGAAAGTTCACTCCTCTTGGAGAATCTTTAGAATCAGCTATGAAAACTCTACTAGTTGATAACATCATCTCTTTGCTAATAATCCGACCACCTGAGTCTGAGCCTAAGCCAAAATGGTGGAGAGAAAACAAATTCTATGATTTCCATCGAGGTAAAGGTCACAAAATGAATAACTGCTTCCGGTTGAAACACACCATTCAAGATCTAATCGATAGTGGAGACATCACAATTGACAATCCTAAGAGCAATAATGATTATACAACATTCACATAACCATTTCCGAAACATGGTCAAGAAGTTTCAACTTCTCAGCCTAATATGGGGGCAAAAGTCAACTATGCCTACCTTGGAAATAATGTTGTCATCAATATGGTTGAACCATGTCTCTCTAAAAGTTGCAATGTCATCACAATTGTAAGAAGAGATAGACAAAATCAATCTACCAATGCGGTTACTCAATCACAAGCCCAAGCACATCTGAAAGGACAAATCCCAGATTCATCAAATTTCCCTAAGGTGCCCTTCAATCTTTCATCTGCTTCTAAACAAAAGGCTACTTCCAAATCTTCTAATCCAAAGGATACGAGGCCTACATCTTATAGCATTGTTCAACAAATCTAGCACACTAATGCCAAAATCTCCATGTTTGAGTTGCTTCGAATATCTCCAACTCATAGAGCCATACTAGACAAAGCTTTGCTCGGTTCCAATGTTCTTGATGACCTTGATTTAGATAGGTTCCAGACTATGGTTGGACATCTTACATCTCCACAATATATCTCCTTTTCAGAGGAAGATAAAAACTCCTTGAGTCACCCACATAATCAGCCTTTGCATATAGAAGTCTTGATCCAGAACCGTAGAGTCAAACGTGTGTTGATAGATGGGGGCGCCGGCCTAAACATTTGTTCTTACAACTTGATCACACAATTGGGATTTTCAGAATTGGCTATTGATCCTCGAAAGAAGATCACCATAAAAGCCTATGATGAATAAGAAAGATCTTCTAAAGGCACCATTGTTTTACCCATCAGAGCAGGTCCGGTTATCCGAGATACTATATGTCAAGTTCTTGATCTACCTTTGGCCTAAAACATTCTTCTAGGGAGACCATGGATACATGAAATGCAAGCTATTCCTTCTACATACCATCAATGTTTGAAGTTTCCTTATGAAGGAGTAGAGGTTACTATCCCCGCAGATTTGAATACAACTTGCAACACCTTGAAGGAAAGTGCAGATAAGCTTGTGCCTAATAACAAAGAATCTTCCATTAAACCAACCAAAGAAGCATCCACATCTAAAATGGAAGATCTTGCAAAAGAGGTTCATATCAAAGAAAATAGTATGGGAGAATATACTATCAAGCCAGTCTTATCTTTGACATCTCTCCCTATCTCACCTAAGTCTTATGGGCAATCTTTGAAACAATCCAAACCAGACTCTAAAGAACCTCTTGAAGCCTATAAAAAGAATTTTGTAGCAGAATAGGTCTCCAAACAAGAATTTGAAGAGGATGAAGCTGTGCTATCATGGCTATACAAAGACGAACCTGAATCTCAAGTTGTTCAAACTAGTGACTCTACAGTATCCAAAATCCCTTCTAAGTCATATGGTCCAGGAGATAAATTAATAGCTAAGATGGGATATTCAGGTAAAGGACCTCTAGGAATTAGAGGAAAAGGTCTTGAGGCACCTCTCCTGCATACTGGTCAAGCAAATAAGAATATTGTTGGCCTAGGCTTTAAGAAGAAACCTTATCACCTGAAAGGTAATTGCTCTCATGTCATAGAACAGATCACATTTGGAGAACCTCTTCTTAAGAAAGAAGAAACATAACCATTAGATAGTGATTCAGACAGCTTAGAACTCATCCCCTGTGAAAAATTGCCTAAGGAGATCAAAGACCTTCTTGATGATAAAGATGATCCAATAAAAAGAATTAATGTAGTAGAAACACAAGAACCTACTATCAACCAAGAGATAGTTGCAACACAAGAACCAGCTAATCTAAAAAATAATCAAGAAGAGGGAGGTGGTAGTGATTTAGAGATAGATTCCCATGAGTATGAATTCAAATCAGAATCTGAGGGTAACCCTTCTTGGGGTATTCACCCTGACTTTACTCATGTTCTAAGATTTCTTAGAGATTTTGAATCAAAAGATGAATCTAATGACTATGAATGGGGAGTCATTCCAGAACTAGATGAGCTTATCATAGAGAAACATGTTGATGTTATTCACCAATATGCACCTCATCCCAACGTAAGTCTAGAGCAAAATGATGAACCTATTGAGTCTGATCCACCTATGGCTGAATTGGACTCCCATGATGACATTGAGCCTATTCATGAATTGAATGTCTTAAGTTGTAATATCACCTTTGAACTCGAGCGTCAAGTTAGGACCAATGATGACATATCTATATCCGTAAACACTATCTCCCAATCTTTCCCTACTTTGACTATCCAATATCCAGACCTTATTGATCAAACCTCCACAAATCCAAGCCATGGTATTTATACATTCCCAAATGACTATGCTCTTGCTTGCTACCTAAATACAGTTGAGCCTATGAGTACTTCCATTAGTGAACTGAGCATTAACATGATGGAGTCGGACATCAAATATCTTAGTCAGAAAAATAAGAATAAAAAGAAAAAGAAAAAGAGTTCTGAGGGTGAAAACCACTTTGTGGCAGTCTCAGAACCTACAAAAGTAAAAATAAAAGATGTATCCAAAGGTGAAAACCTCTCTGAGGTGCCTAAGGATGAGATATTTGATGTCCTTCCGAGTCATTTATAGGATAGATCTCCAGTTCTAATTGAGCCCACTCAATCCATCAATTTGGGTACAACAGAGGAACCACAATTGGTACATGTAGCACAATCTTTATCAGCATAAGAGAAGCAAAAATTTACAACACTCCTAACAGAGAAGAAGATCAACTTTGCATGGAAATATTCAGATATGCCAGGATTGGATCCTAATCTTATAATGCATCATTTATCTATAGCTCCAAATGTCAAACCTGTTAAACAAAAGTTGAGAAAGATGCATCCTCACATTGCACTCTTGGTAAAAGCTGAATTAGAGAAGCTCCTAAAAGCCGGATTCATCCAAGTTATTGACTATGCAGAGTGGATCTCTAATATTGTACCTATTTCTAAACTAGATGGTTCAATTAGAGTATGCACAGACTTTAGAGATGTGAATAGAGCGTGCCCTAAGGATGATTTTCCACTACCTAACATTGATATGATAGTGGACATGACTACAGGTTTTGAGATGTATTCCTTAATGGATGGTTTCTCTAGATATAATCAAATAAAAATTGCTCCAGAGGATCAAGAGAAAACTGCTTTCACATGTGCATGGGGCACCTTCTATTGGAATGTCATGCCATTTGGGCTTAAAAATGCTAGTGCTACATATCAGAGAGCAATGACCTCTATTTTCCATGACATGATGCATTGAACCATGGAAGATTATGTTGATGACACATTAGCAAAATCTATGATTAGAACTAAACATCTAAAGGACTTGAGCATGATCCTAGACATAATGGAAAAGTTTAGTCTCCGACTAAATCCTAAGAAGTGTGCTTTTGGTGTCACTTCTGGAAAGCTCTTAGGATACATAGTTTCAAAAAAGGGCATTGAAGTTGATCCAGCTAAAGTAAAGGCTATAATGGAGATGTAACCCCCTAAGAATATCAGTCAGATGAGGACATTGCAAGGAAGAGTTCAATCTATTAGAAGATTCATATCACAGCTAGCGGACATATCACAACCTTTTACAAAAACATTACATAAAGGTGTGACCTTTGCATGGAATGAAGAATGTGAGAACAAATTTAACCATATCAAGAAGTATGTATCAAATCCTCCTATCTTGATGCCTCCTATTCATGGGAAGCCTTTGATCTTATATGTCTCCGCTACAGATACATCATTGGGGGCATTGCTAGCACAACATGATGAGAACAAAAAGGAAAGAGCTATATACTATATCAGTAGAACATTGGTTTCCTATGAGAAGAATTATTCAATGAGTGAGAAAGCTTGTCTACCTATGATCTTTGCATCATAGAAACTGAGACACTACATGTTAGCTCATACCACATAATTGGTAGCTAAGATTGATCCACTCAAGTACTTACTAAGCAAAGCTGCCCTCACATGTAGATTAGCTAAATGGGTTATGCTCTTAAGTGAATTTGACATTGAATATGTGGATAGAAAGGCTATCAAAGGGTAGGGTATTGCTGATCAATTAGCAGATGCACCTATGATTGATAATACACCACTACAAATGGAATTTCCAGATTCCTCTATCATGCATCTTTCTTCTAGAGAATGGAAATTATTCTTTGATGGCTCCTATACACAGAATGGATCTGGAGCAGGCATATTGTTCATAACTCCTCAAGGATACTCAATCCCAAAAGCATTCAGATTAAAGTTCCCTTGCACAAACAATATTTCAGAATATGAAGCCCTTTTGAATGGTATGAAAATAGCAATTGAATAGAGAGTAACAGAGTTACACATTCATGGAGACTCACAACTTGTTATCCATCAAGTCAATGATGTGTACCAAACTAAAGATGAAAACCTCATTCCTTACAAGAGAATGGTAGATGATCTTAAGAAATATTTCATATCTATCACATTTGAGCAAATTCCTAGAATGAAGAACAAGGCTGCCGATGTAATGGTAACACTATCTACTTTATTGCAGCAGCCTGAACATGAGCTATGCTACGAGTTCCTAGTGGAAGCACTATCTTATCCTGCATATGATTCCCCCGAAACCCGCATGATCTGCACTATTGTTGGTCATGATTCATCCAGATACAAAAACCTATTTTCCTATCTCCAAAACCAAATAATTCCTGATACCTTCAACCACCATGAAAAGAGATACCTTAGCCGTAATGTCTCCCGATATGTCATCATTGGTCATGATCTGTACAAATGAGGTCTAGATGGTATGCTACTTAGATGTTTAGAACGGGAAGAGTCTCAACATGCGTTAGAGGAAGTCCATGATGGTATTTGTGGGTCACACTCAAACGGTTTAACACTAGCTCAAAAACTTATTAGGGCTGGGTACTATTGGCCTGAGATGGAGAAAGAGGCTATCAAATTTGCTAAGAATTGTCAAAAGTGTCAAGTACATGGCAACCTAATTCATACTCCAGGGAGGGATCTAATCCCCTTTACAACACAATGGCCTTTTCACCAATGGGCATTTGATCTTATCGGGATGATTCATCCTCATTCTTCTAATGGACATACCCATATAATCACTGCTACAGATTATTTTACAAAATGGGTAGAAGCAGTCCCTTTGACACAAGCAACTAGTAAGCAAGTATCTATGTTCATATTAAACTATATCATATGCAGATATGGGATACCTCATTCCATAATCACAGATAACAGTGGACAATTCAAGAACAAAGACCTAGATGATCTATGTGTCAAATTCAAGATCACACAACATTGGTCTTCTATTTACTATCCTCAAGGGAATGGCCAAGCTGAGGCCTCTAACAAAAATCTATTGAAAATCTTGCACCGAACGGTTAATAAAATAGGAAGGGACTGGCATCTCATGATCAATCCAGCTCTCTGGGCCTACAGAACAAGTATCAGAATGCCCACTGGGGCTACACCTTTCGCTTTAGTTTATGGGTCTGAAGCGGTATTGCCTATTGAGGTTGAAATCCCATCACTAAGAATCAGAATGCATGGTCTAGTAACTGATGATGACTACAGAGTGTCTAGGTTGCAAGAACTTGAACTACTAGATGAGCGCAGACAAGCAGTGTATGATCATCTTAGAGTATATCAGAAGAGAATGTCTAGAGGTTACAACAAGAAAGTCAGACACAGAGAATTTCAGGTTGGTGATCTAGTCTTGAGAGAGAATCCTAAAAATTAATCACATCGAGAGCGCAAGGGGAAGTTTGAACCCAACTGGCTGGGTCCCTTTGTAATCACTGCTACTTTTGGCTCTGGTGCCTATCAACTCTCAATGACTGAAGGAGAACAGCTCCAAGAACCAATCAACATTCTCCATCTGAAGAAATTCTATGCCTAAAGCATTCAGTCTATGGTAAAATGTCCTAAAAAAATCTTAAAAATTTGAAAAAGTTCTGAAAAAATGAACATCTTGGTGAAAACCTAGCAATGGGCACCTTGATGATTCACAAAAAAAAATCAAAAAATATTAAAAAAAATTGAAAAATATCAAAAATATCAAAAAAATTTAAAAATACAAAAAAATGAGAAAAAGAAGAAGAAAAAGTGTCTTGGTGAAAACCTGGAAACAGGCGCCCTGGTAGCAAAAATAGAATCTCTGCCAAGATGGTGAAAACTTGGCAAACGAGCACCACTTGTTTCAAAATGCTCCATCTATCAACGCAATCTTGGTCTTTCCCAGCTTTCAGTCTTGCTTTAGTTTGTACATATCTCCCAGTTTGTTTTCAATAAGTCAGTTTGTACACCAATCAGCTCAAGCGTCTGTATCCTATCAATGTTAAAACTTGGGTGCAATCAAAGTCATATCCTATGGCCTCCAATGTATCTTAGATGTATCATATCTAGTCAGAGTCCTTTGAAGCTTCATTTGAGTCAGTTAGTCAGTCTCATCTCCAGAAAGGATTTTGTATCTACAACAATGCAATCAAACATCAAACTGAAAACAATCTATGCTTTTTACATGCTTTTATCTCCTTGTATGCTTACTGATTCACATTGAGATTTTTGCATATTGTGTCCCTTCGAGCTCTTTGATGATGTCCTTTATAGGATTTAGAGAGTGATGACTGGGGGCATAATCTTTTCTTTGTTTTCTTCTTGTATGTGAAAATCTAACAACTTTGGAAATTTTGGATTGAAATGGTGTTTGACTGTAAGAGCCTCTATCTCGAATTGGATGGCCATGCGTACCTCAACCATTGATACCTGGAAAATTCAAGGAAGTTTGATCTAACCATTATCTTTTTGAGTCTTTCTCCTATTATGAAACACGATCTTACCTAAGGATGTGAATGATAAAGGGTCACTACAGGTAATTCACATTGGATTTAGAATGATCTCTTGACTGTTTGATGTGTTTGAATGCAAGGCGTATTTAGGTCATCATGACGTTTATGTTTTGATGCTTATCCAAATTGCTATATCAAAATGGACATGATATTCAGGTCATCCTGGCACTTGTGCCTTGGTGCTTATATCTATTCTGACATTCTAAAAATAAAATCAATATTCATATATCCATGGTTGCCTAATCAGTGGGTGTTGTATTGATTCTTGCGCATACAAATCGATATTCATATGTCTATGGTTTCATAGCTAGTGGGCATTGTATTGATTTATCCGGTTACCTAAAAGTTCAATGATGATAACAAATTGACATATGATCAGTGAGTAGGTCCTAGGTCCTAGGTTGCATTTAATTTTGCATGATCCTTTGCATTTTGCATGTCTACATGATCTCACAAATGGTTGGCTAAACTTCAATGCTTAAATGATTCTTCACTCTTCTCTTCAAATCTAACAAGAGCTGAATCTCACATGAAGGTTCCTCCAACGAAACAGTAAGTAGAATCCTTTTTCGGGATCGAAATCAAAATTTGAGATCATTTATATTATTCACTACTTAACTGAATTCAACTTAACTGATTATCTTACATCAAACTATCAAAATTTCAACTTGGTCAACTCATGGTTTCACCTAGTCAAACTTGGTCTTCTGGACCTCCAAATGATGTAGAATGCATTCTCGGATGTGTATAACCATTTCTCAAATCAATTAACATGCTTCTAAACTATCAACGCTGACTTTTCTTGTCAGATTTCAATTTTAATCCCGAAGGGGGCATGGTATTGCACATCATTCAAAGTCTGTAATCTAAATCTGAAATCATATCTTTCCTCAGTAATCAAGACAACAACCATGTCTAGTTTTTGATTCATCAAAAGACCTCATCGCTCGGGGCAAATCTATCATCACTTGGGGCATATCAGATTCATCGAGATCCATATCAATCTAGTATTCTCCTAAATTTTGTAAACTGTATCAACTTTTTGTAACCATCAGTTCATTAGTGTTATTTCCTTGGTTCTTCAATAACTGAAGGGTTCAGATGTGATACCTATGTGATTCTTCTAAGGACAATCGAGTCTGGAATCGGTCACTCACTTCTTCACAATCATAAGGTTCAGAATCAGGCATTTTGATGCTTTTGTATCATCGGTTCATCGTTGTTATAGTGAACATTATCTTTGGTCATTCAGGACCTATTATCTTCATATCAAATCTTTCAATCAGCTTCTGTCTCATATCGATTATCAAATTCAAACATTAGTTTCAACATCATACATAGACTGTCTTTGAACCACTGCACTTCACACAATAATTCAAAGAGGGGCAAAATGTAATACCCCAAAAATGGGCTATAGGTTCATTAGCCTCCTATATCGACACATCGGATGAAATCAACATTGAAATCCTAACCAAAGGCACATCTAAACATCATCGAATCCTAATTGATTATCTCAAATTCTGCATCAGGGAATATTCCTGGTAATATTCCTAATCATCTTAATTATCTTTAATTTAATGATTATTTGGCGATAAATCTTATTTATCCTAAAGTTTGATTAATTGAATATTCTCAATATTTAATTAATTAGATTTAATTCTGCCACTTAATTGTTTAATTGAAGTTAATTCTATCTATTCTTAAATTGTATTATTTAATTTTGACAATAAATCCAAAATCCTATGAATAATTGATTAAATTCTTATTTAATTAAATGATTGATTAACCCATAAATCAATTGTTTTATTCAAAAATTAGTTAAGTTGACAATAAATCACTTTATTTATTTATTAATTCATAATTATCCATGTGCACAATCAAAGGGCAGTTATCCATGTGCACTATCCCTCCAAGACATTTCAATGGGTTCAATTAACCCTTCATTTATTGTACCCAAAGGTCCTTGTCCTTTATATCCCATTTTTTGCATTATTTGAAAACCTTTGCCATATTGATGAGTAGGAATACTAATATTTTGAATTCATTTTTCATGGGCACTTGACTCATCATCTTTATATAGCCATTTCAGAATTTCATTATCCTCTTCATCCATAGATGAAGAAGTACTAGCCTTTACAAAGTGGTCATTGTATTTATGAGATGTATGTAGGCTAGAGGGTTTTCCATGGGACTTTGGAGATAAGGGTAGATCCATCATAGATAAAGAGTATTCACCCACACCTTTTTGCTTGATTTTGCATTGTTTCTCAAAACTCTTCATCATGCTATACATTTTTTGATAATGAGCCTCCTTGGTGTGTAATTGAATAGATTATTTTTGGTCTTCTTTTTCTTCATGGTTACTTTCCTCACTAACTTTCTCATCTCCCTTAGTTGATGTAGCTAAGTTAGTGGGAATTTGATGATTTTCAACAACAACATCTTCTTTCTCTACCTTTTCTTTGCCTTTTAAGGATGGAAGATCATTTGAGATTTTTCCTTGTTCTATTCTTATCAACACAAATCCTTATGCATTATGGTTACTTTCCTCACTAACTTTCTCATCTCCCTTAGTTGATGTAGCTAAGTTAGTGGGAATTTGATGATTTTCAACAACAACATCTTCTTTCTCTACCTTTTCTTTGCCTTTTAAGGATGGAAGATCATTTGAGATTTTTCCTTGTTCTATTCTTATCAACACAAATCCTTATGCATTATGGGGGACCAAGGGGTCATTTATGGGTTTAAGGTTATTGCAATATTGGGATGGATTCAAATCTCCACTCACCATGACTTCTTGTCCCATATAAGGAAACTTCAAGCATTGATGGTACGTTGAGGGTACCTCTTGCATTTCGTGTATCCATGGAGTTCCTAATAGGATATTATAGGTTAATTTTAGATCTAGGACTTGACAAATGGTCTCTTTTTTCATTGGACCTACTCATATGGGGAGGACTATTATGCCTTTAGATGCCCTTTCTTCATCATCGTAAGCTTTAATAGTTATTTTTCTCTTAGGGTCAATGGCTTCCTTAGAATATCCTAAGGCCTTGACAAGGTTTAAAGTGTAGATATTTAGGTTAGCTCCTCCATCAATGAGGACTCTCTTAACCCTATTTTTATGGATTAACACCTCAATATGTAATGGCAAGTTTTGTGGATGATTTAAAGACATATCATCTTTCTTAGAAAAAGGATAGACAATGGGGTGCAACAAGGTGTCCTACCATATTTTGAAACTTGTTCACATCCAAATTCAAAGGTACATTAGTTGCAATGAGGGCCTTTTCCAAAATTTCTTTGTGAGTAGGTGAAAGTTTGAGTAATTCCAAAATATAAATTTGTGCAGGGGTTTGTTGGAGTTGATCCACCAAATTGTATTGTTTTGAAGAAGGGGATGCTTGATTAGGTAGGATAATTCTAGGGGCACCTCCTGATAGAGTGATTTTCGATGCTTTCCCCCTATTCACAACATTAGATGTTGCTTCCTTTTGTTTTTCCTTTACCACAATCACATTTATTGTATTTTCACAACCACTTAAGGAATTTACGGCATTGTTATAAGTATGGGCAAAATTTACCTTTTCATTACTCCTTTTATTATTGTGGTTGGCATTTGATGTTTCCCCCTTTTTCGTGATTTAAGAAAGGATTCTTGAAAGCTGTGTGATCCTCATTGTTTTGAGGTCCTTCCACCTTTATGGTACCATCATCAATTAAGTCTTGGACTAAATATTTAAGCTTCATGCATTCGTTAGTCTTATGTCCTTTGTTATGATGATATTCACAATGATGCGAGTCATTCCACCATGTTGGTTTGACTTGAGGATTGTATGGCCTTGATTTAGGTAAAATAATGATTTTTTTGGCCACATGAGTTCTCAAAGTGTTCTCTAATGGTTCACCTAGGAATGTGAATTTTCTTCTTTGGAATGCGGGAAATAAAGGTTTAGGTTTATTAGCATTAGAATTGCTGAAAGGATTATTGTTGGTGTTGTTGTTGTTGTTGTGATTGTTGTTACTGTTAGAAGGATTTTTGGCCATTTGATTAACATTATATGTTTGATTTAACCCATTCAATAAATTAAAATGAGTAGTCTTTAAGTTGTGTGATTCCATAACTCCATCATTCACAAGATTCTTATTGGTGTTTTTCAGCCATAATCTTGGTTTATCGTTGTTATATCCATTATTATTTTAATAATTATTTAAGTTATGGTTGTTGTTAGTGTTGGTATAACCTTTGTTGTCTTTGGATAATTTAATTTCACCTCTCTTTACCAACACTTCTTCAATTTTTATCCCATTCTCGATATTTTTTTCAAATGTAGGGGGACATTGAAGTTGGAGTCTATAGTTCATCTCCATCTTTAAGTTATTCATGAAGATCTCCATCTTTTCTTTTTCAGGTATACTTTGTGGGTATCGTGCGAAAACCGTTCTCCATCTTTGGAGAAACCTTAGAAAAGACTCACCATCTCTTTGTTTTATATCACATAGATTGAGCATGGTGATTTCATGCTCTATGTTATAGGAATAGTGAGTCAGAAATTTAGAGGCTAGTTTTTCAAATGTTTTAATTCCTTGAGGTAATTTGGAAAACCACTCCATGGCTTGGCCTCCTAAGCTTCTCAGAAATAGACTCATTAAATAGGTAGTATTGTGCATGAATTCTATACTTAAAGCAAAAAATTATCTTAAATGGTCTTGAGGGTCTAATTACCCATGTATTTATAATATTTGGGAAAGACCACATTAAGTGGGAAAGGTGCCATAACCAAACTCCTATCAAATGGAAATGGGCATAAGCCTCGATGGAAAAGGGCTTTGGTTCACCCGCTTTCTTCATAGTATCGATTTGTGCTTGAAACATTTTGAGTTGTTTATTCATAACACCTAAAAGATTCTCCTCCTCTTCATCTTTCTTTAATGTTTCAATATCATAACCATGAGGAAGTTTGACCCCTGATTGGGCTAAGTTAAGGAAATATCTTTCCTTATTTCTCTCTAAATTTTTTTCCATGATCTCAAGGAACTTAGGATCTTGGGCAACCCTATTGGCTCTTTCTTTGGTTGACTCTTTTGGACCTTGGTTCATTTGGTTAGTGGTTCCTTGGTTTATTTCTCCTTGCTCCTCATTTTTTCCCCCATGAAGATAGTCATAAAATGTTGTGTTTCGATCCATTGGATTGAATCTTTCTTCAAATAGGTTTGGGAGACTATCCTCTTGTTCTTGAGTTTCAATGAAAGGAGTTTGAAATATGAATTCAGGGACCTCTTGTGTTGTGAAAGTGTTGTCTTCTTGTAAGGATAGTTTTAATTTGTTTGATCATGTGAAAATGGGCATCAATAACAAAGGTTTGAATTGAATTTGTTTTTCCCCAAACTTGGTGATTGTTCTTTTTAAGAAGATATAAAAAATATAAGTTGATTTTTCAAATGGATGTTTCTCACTTGTTATATATATCTTCAAACAAAGCAATCAAAATTACACTTGTATTTTTAACCCTCTACACACAAAGTGTTTAAGATTTTCGAATGCTATCACGAGTTTTCAACAATAAGTAACTCCAAGTAATCTACCTAGTTGTCAAATTAGTTCGTAAGCATGGCTTTAACAAGGTAGGCTTTCTAAGTTAACAAGGTACTATTAAATATTCTATTAAAAAGAGATATCAAGTTTCATCCCCCAAATATAAGGGGCTTCCCACCACTGGTATGTCAGAGTTTTGTGCAATCCTGAAGGACTACTCGAAGAAGTTCGATACTTTATCCTTTTGTCATTCACCCCATTAAGGATGAACACGTTTTATATTATAGTGGGTTGGATTATTGTGGCAAAGACAATTGTATCCCACTTTGGGTTGTCCCTCTCACCGGCCTCGTTAAGGCAATTTCTTGGGAGGTGAGCCCACTATAGTTCTAGCATGTTCATGTAAAGCGAATAAATAAAATGAAGAGATAGGTTTGAGAGTTTGATTCACCAAAAGGTGAAGAGCATATCTCTACTATTCTTTCACTCTCAAGCACAATTAAAAATGTTCAATTTAACCAAACTCACTAACTAATGGGAATCAAGTATTTCTACTTTCCTCCACAACAAGGGGTTTTAAAATTTAGTGCTTGTTCATTCCCTAGCCTTTCTTTTAATCAAGAAACTTGGTAGTTTTGGAATTTTGATTCACTTAAAAAGTGAAGAGCATAGGCCTATTACCAAATTTACCAAACAATAATAGGTTGTCTAATTACTAGATTCAAAGTGAAAATGCCACAATTTAAGCAAAAATTCACCAAAGTTTCAAGATATACCTTATTTCGAAGCTAGCTAAGGCTAGGGGCATTTTTTTATTGATATTTTCATGTTTTTAACTCACCTAGTGGTGATTGTTCCATCTCCTTTGCCTCTTATTTGAAATAATTAGTCAATACAACCAAGAAAAATGAAGTAAAACAAGCAAAAATGAATTCTAAGCCTTTAGTTTTCAATTTTAGCTAAAAATGATCAAGGCATAAAAATCCAATTCAAGGAAACAAACTTTGATTTATAAGCATTGACAACTTGTAAATAATGTTCGTATTCCTTACCTTCTTGCTTGGAATCCTCCAAAATGCGATTTATATGGGCTATGTTCTCCTTATGGATCCTTCTTGCTATGGCTTTATCCTCGCTGTTATTTTTTATATCTATATTTTTGACCTTTTTATGACCTGCCATCGTAAAAACACAGGAAATTCATTTTCGACTGTCAGATTTAACAATTTTAAAAAATAGTCAAAAGCATTGTAGAAATGATTAAATGTGTTATTTGAAAATTTGAATGCATTACAAAAAATATTAAATGTGCAGAAATAGAAATTAAATGTGTTGTTTAAGCTAGAAAATACACATAAAGAAAACTTGGAATGTGCTACAGGATGGATTGAATGCGCTTCAAAGTCAGGGTGAATGCGCTAAAAGAAAGAAAGACATAATAGAAGAATTATTGGATGCGTTGTTTCTCCATGCAAAGGTGCGATACTTTATCTTGGATGCGCTATTTCAGGTATTGGATGCGCTGCTTAATTGCTTGAATGCGCTGCAGGAATGCTTGGATGCGCTATTTTACCTGCAATACAGAGTAAAAAACAAGAAAATACTAAAATCTAGCAATTTCTCTAAAATTTAAATGATTGAGGCCTAAAGCCCCACGGTGGGCACCATTTTGTGTATTATTGAAAGTACCTTCATAGGGTTAGTTCGTCAATAAATGAATAAATAACTAAATTAAGCACAAAATAGTGAGCTATTTAATTGAAAATAAAGAAAATGAACACTCTATGACTCTCTATTTAGATATGCTAATGGTAAGCTCTTAGCAAGAGTCCATTAGTGACAGCTCTAAAATGAGAAATGATGAAGTTATTTAAGCTAATCAAGTGTATTCCAAAGAAAACTATGCTCAATTTATGTTTAAAATACCTTTCTAGCTAAAATTATCAATAAGTTTGATGCAATTCTCATATATGTGGATTGCTTTCTCCTGATTTTGGTCTCGCTTTTATAGATTTTTGGCAAGAATAGGGGGTGGAGTTAATTTGATCATGGTTGTGTTAAGGTTAAGTCCATGGTTCCACCTTTAGGGACAATTTAAATGGTTTGTCCTTAAAGCTTGGGACAAAGAGACAAAATGAGTGGTCAAGATGCTCCCACCTTATGTGTGATGGAGATTCAATTTGAGCTTGATCCTTGTGAGTCCAATCCTTAATTCGCATTGGTTGAGGCATTTTCCTCCCATGTGGTGGGTGAGGAAAAATAAGGATTTAATAATTAAATTTAATTGATTTGTTTAGCCATGTGCACCCCTTGAATGGGTTAATTTGATTTAAATTGAAATATACAATTAATTAGATTAGTTGCACAATTAAATGATTTATCTTGATTTAATTGATTTAAATTGATTTATTGGCTTTTGATTTTCAATTATTATTGGATTTTTGGCTTGATTGCAATTATTGCTTTGATTTTGCCTTAGTTTCTCACTTGAACTGATCTTGACCTTTTTTAGGTGATTACAATATGTATAACCCCGCAAGACAATTTTAATAACTTATTTTTCAAACAAGACCATCACCTCAAAGGCATCTTTATGATATTATAATTTACATTTGATGTCACAGTTAGTCTTGTTGAATTTAACTTTACTCTAAAAGACCAATAAGATAGGTTGAAGTTTGTCAACCAATCCTCCAAATTGATATTCAAACTGAAACTTAATTCAAATTATAATAACATAAGACAACACATTGAAGCAATCTAAATGAAATAGATTTATCACAAAGAACTAATCAGACAATTAAAAAGATAGATACTATCAGAGATTGAATAACACTTGATCCTTGTATTGAAATCGATATATAGGAATCAAGTGGTTACAAATGTCTTTTGTGTTAACTTGTGGTGACTGATCAGGGAAGTACTTTGGTGACTAAGTGAAAAAATAAGCTTGTACAAAATGGCTTAGGGTTAGGGATTTCATTATGATGTATGTTTTAGTAGCTTCTTGTGGTGGTATTGAGCTATAAGAGATTGCAGATTGTAATAAGGTTGTAATCACTAGATAATAATTAAAACTAGACTCGCTATTGGTGGACATAGCCTAGGGATTGGGTGAACCACATTAAATTTTTATGTCTTGTGTTCTCTTCTATGTGGTTTATTATTTTGTGATATTGGTTATATTTGTATGTAACTTTTATTTATGTCTTATTAATCCTAACAAGTGGCATCAGAGCCAAGTTTTTTTTAGTTATCCTCTACAGGAAGATCTCATGGTTTAGTGGGAGTCTCACAGTTGATTGGGAGAAATGGAAGATGAGGGTAAGTTGAAGGTTGAGAAGTTTAATGGGCAGAACTTTCAGGTATGGAAAATGCAAATGGAGGTCTATCTCTAGCAGAGGATCTATGGCGACCATTGGAAGGAAATCCCAAGAAACCGTCAACAATGTCTGATGAGGACTGGGATATTCTTGACAGAAAGGCTCTTGGAATTATTCAATTTTGCTTGGAACAATCAATGGCTTTTAATATTATGAAAGTGAAGACAAATAAAGAGTTGATGGAAACCCTAGCAAGGTTGTATGAAAATCCCTCCGCTTCAAATAAGGTATTTCTCATGAAGAATTTGTTTAATATGAAGATGGTAGAAGGTGGATCTGCTACTAATAATTTGAATGAGTTTAATACAGTTACCAGTCAAATATCTTCTATAAATTTTATTTTTGATAAAGAAATTTGGGCTCTCTTGATTTTGTGTTCTTTGCCTGAAAACTGGAATGGCTTGGTAATGGTTGTTAGTAACTTTGTTTCTAGTTCTAGTACCCTAAAATTTGATGATGTTATTGATGTGATTATGAGTGAGAAAACTCATAGGAAAAGCTCAAGTGGATTTACATCTAGAAGTGTCTTGAATGCACAAAGTAGAGGCAGAATGAATGAGAGAGGAAACAATTCTGGAAATCGTGGGAAATCAAGAGGAAAACCAAAGGAAAAGAGGTATGAATCCAAAGGACCAAATGATTGCTGGTACCGTGGAAAACCAGGTCATAAGAAGAAAGATTTCTAGTCTAAGAAGAATAAAGAAGGAGACAAACGAGAAGTAACAAGGAGGCAAATGTGGTAAGTAATAAATCAGAAGAGGGTTCTTTGCATCTTTCTTTAGAAAGTGTTGATGATTCATGGGTTTTAGATTCAGGGGATTCATTTCATGCTACACCCCATAGAGGTTATTTTCTTGATTATGTCCAAGGGGATTTTGGGCTAGTTTATTTAGGAGATAATGAACCTTGTCAGATTGTTGGAAAGGGTAAAATTAAGATTAAGTTGTACAATGGGAATCATTGGCTACTACGAGAGGTAAGGCATGTTCCAAGGCTGAGTAGGAATTTAATTTTAGTAGGACAACTAGGTTATGAGGGTTGCACATTTACTTTTAATGATAGAAATTGGAAGGTTTCAAAAGGTTCCTTAGTAGTAGCAAAAGGTGTGAAAGTAAGAACCTTATATCTTTATACAGGTCATATTGTTCCTTCTACTTTAATATGGATTTTTGTGAAAGTTGTGTGTATGGAAAACAAAAGAGATTTATTTTTGTGAAGAGTGGGAAGGAAAAGAAAAATGAGAAATTAGAGCTTGTGCATACAAATGTATGGGGACCAGCTCAGGTATCTTCCCTTGGTGGCTCTCTGTATTATGTTACATTTATAGATGATGCAACAAGAAAAGTATGGATTTATTTCCTTAGACAGAAATCTAATGTATTTCAAACTTTTAAGAAATGGAAATGCTTGGTTGAGAATGAGACTGGTAAAATGCTAAATGTCTCAGATCTGATAATGGTGGTGAGTATTGCAACACATAATTTGAAGATTATTGTTCCTCTAATGGTATTCACAAGCATAAAATTGTACCAAGGACTCCATAAGAAAATAGAGTGGTTGAACGCATGAATAGGACAATAATGGAGCATGCAAAGAGTATGAGGTTGCATGTTGGTCTACCCTTAAACATGTGGGTAGAGGCTGTAAACACTATTGTTTATTTAATCAATAGAGGTCTCTCTACTCCTTCGGGCTATGGTATTCCAAAGGAAGCATGGATTGGTAAGAAGGTGAGTTATTCTTTTCTCAAAATCTTTGGTTGTGAAGCATTTACACATATAGATTCTGAAAATAGAACCAATCTAGAAGGTAATTCAAAGGAATGTGTATTTATTGGATATGACATTGATGAATTCAGTTATAGGCTTTTGGATTTTAAAAATCATAAAATTGTAAGAAGCAGGGATGTCATATTCAATGAGAAAGTGTTGTACAAAGATCTGTTGCAATAACATGAGAAGCAAGAAAATGATTATGTAGTACTAGATGATACTCCAAAAGATGATGTTCTAGTAGTTCCTTATGTTTTGCAACAACAACAACAACAAATACCATAACTCCTAGTGAATGTTCGACGGTCAACTAGGCTAAGTATACTCTAGAAATATTTTCTCCCTCTTTGTATTATATTTTATTAATAGATGTTGGTGAACCTAAATGTTATAATGAATTAGTGTAGGTGGATACAAAGCTTCAGTGGGAATCTTCCATGAAAGAAGAAATGGAATCCTTGTTGAAAAATCAAACTTGGGATTTATGTAAGTTATTTGCAGGTAAAAGGGCTTTACAGAATAAATTGATTTACATATTGAAATAAGACGATGGAGGTAAGAAAAGATTTAAAGCTAGATTAGTAATAAAAGGATTTGCATAGAAAAAGGGTAATGATTTTGATGAGATATTTTCTCCAGTTGTTAAAATGACTTCTATTCATATTGTTTTAAGTATTGTGGCTATTGAAGATTTGTATTTAGAGTAGCTTGATGTTAAAATAAATTTTCTTCATGGTGATTTGGATGAAAATATATATGGTGCAGCCACTAGGATTTGAGGTCAAGGGTAAGGAGAATTCAGTGTGCAGATTGCAAAAAGTTTATATGGCTTGAAGCAAACACCTTGGCAATGATATATTAAGTTTGACACTTTTATGAATGAGCATGGATACACTCGGTATTGTTCTAACCATTGTGTTTATTTTAAGAGGTTGGATGATGATAGCTACATTATTTTATGTTTATATGTTGATGATATGCTTGTAGTTGGGTCTAACATGGATCACATTAAGGGGTTGAAACAATAGTTAGCACATTCATTTGCTATGAAGGATTTGGGGGAAGCAAGACAAATCCTTGGTATGAAAATTTACAGAGATATGAAAAATAAGAAATTGACTTTATCTCAGGTTGATTATATTGAGAAGGTGTTGCAACATTTCTCTATGGAGAATGCCAAAGCTGCCAGCACACCATTTCTTATTCATTTGAAATTGACTAAGGCGATGTGTCCAAAGACACTAGAAGAGGAGGCTGAAATGTCCAAGGTACCTTATGCTTTAGCTGTAGGGAGCTTAATGTATGCTATGGTATGTACTAAGCCAAATATTGCACATGCAGTGGGAGTCATTAGCAAGTATATGAGTCACCCTGGGCTTGAGCATTGAAATGCAGTCAAATGGATTCTCATATATTTGAGAGGTACATCCAGTAAGTGTTTACACTTTGGGGGATCTACTACTATTGTACAAGGCTATGTTGACTCATATTTTGTAGGAGATATAAATAGCAAGCAGAGTACTACAAGCTATGTATTTACTATTGGTGGGACATTAGTGAGTTGTATTTCTCGGTTACAAAAGGTGAATGCTTTATCCACTATAGAGGAAGAGTATGTTGCTGCTACAGAGGCGTCCAAGGAGATGATATGGCTTCGATTCTTCATGGAAGAATTAGGACATTCATAGACCTATAATTATATGTATACAAAAAGCCAAAGTGCCATTCATCATGTGAAGAATTTTGCTTTGCACTCAAAGATAAAACACATACAATTATGGTACCATTTCAATCGGTCAGTTTTGGATGACGGGGAGTTAAAACTAGAAAAGATACATACAGATGATAATCTAGCACATATGTTTACAAAGGTCGTGACAGGGGAGAAGTTGAATTCCTATTTAGCTTTGGTTGGTCTACTAAATTGAACAAAATAAAAGAACATTAGATTCCAAGGTGGTTGGATCCAGTGGGAGCTTCACAGGGTAGCGGTTTAGCTACAGACTCAGTCTCCAAGTGGGAGATTTTTGTTTTGTGTGGAGCCTGATCAATCCCCAAGTGGGATATTATTATCTTGTGGTGACTAGTTAGGGAATTATTATACACTTTTCCCCCCGTTCAAAAAAATAAATTGGGGGGCTATTTTTTGGCTATTTTTGGGCCAACATGTTGTAACCGATTCTAACCCTAAAGTGGAAAAATAAGCTTGTATAAAATGGCTTAGGGTTAGAGATTTCATTATGATGTATGTTTTAGTAGCTTCTTATGGTGGTATTGAGCTGTAAAGGATTGCAGATTGTAATCAAGTTGTAATCATTGTATAATAATAATATTGGACTCATTGTTGGTGGATGTAGCCCAGGGATTGGGTGAACCACGTTAAATATTTGTGTCATGTGTTCTCTTCTGTGTGGTTTATTATTTTATGATATTGGTTATATTCACATGTAACTATTATTTTTGTCTTTTTAATCCTAACATTTTTCCAACCTTGTATTTCCAGTGAACAAACCTCCCCCAAAAATATTGCATATATCCTTGCTCTCTTAAAACATCGGAATGACCCCCTACATATAGTCAACGTCTTAGTTATGGGTGTAGGGACACACCCCTTTGCCAAAAGACACAAAAATACCTAACTAACAACTAAATTAACTAAAAAACTAACTTAACTAAGCACCAACTATACCAATTACAATAAGAAATCATAAGAAACACTTTGGAATGGGGATCGATTCCCAAGTAGCATGCCACATCTTTTGATATGCTCCAAATATGCCTCAGAGGCATAGGTATATGCATTGTGGATGATGTCTCTAGTGGTGATCTCTATCATGATAAGTTGTTCCATCTACAAAGTAGAATCTTTTAACTCAATCCCATCTATAGAAGTAGCATTGAGGGAAACATTGAGGAGACTCTAGCATTCTTCAATCCATTTATCCTTATCTTTCAATTCTCCTTTGTGATCAACAAAAGTAGGAAATCCATGTTTGATTGCATCTTTGAATTCTTTATACTCTTATTCTAATTCCCTATCAAATTGTTCATGCTTTGCAATCGCTTTGTTTATCTCCTTAATTTATTTTGTATCTTCTCCTTCCAAATTCTTCTCGTGCAACTTTACCCCCAACCTGTTCGTGATTTTTTTATGGGATAGAGCATTATCCTTATTATTTCTATATGCTTCCCAGATATTTTCCAAAGTAATTTTCATTTTCTCAAATCTTTTGTGCAACAGAAAAACAACATTATCAATCCTTACATTTTGCATTTGTTTATTTAACTTTTAGTTCTCATATTGTATCTCATCATGCTTCTTTTTCCACTTTTAATTATCTAGAGAAGTCAACATGGGCATGGGTAATCCACTTCCTTTTATTATTTCTTCATACATTTCCTTGTATTGATCCCTTTCCCTCACCAGTTTGACCATCTGTGCTTTGTTCAGCTTGGAAACGTCTACACCTATATCTGCAGAGGCAATTGGATCAATTTCTCCAACTTTCAATTTCATCATGTTCCTAAAAGCCTTGTCAACATCAATAATCTTAGGCATCTTGTTAGGCGGATATAATGCCCATAAAAAGATGCTTCTTAATTCTCATCAAATCTTGAACCAATGAAAACATCATTGACTCCATCTAGATATAACTTAAAATCTTCATTTTTAGAATGCAACATTATATCAAAGATAAAGGAGGCACTGAGGTCCCATCCTGGAAACAAGATAATACCATCCTCTTTCAAAAATTGTCTATTTTTCTATGGGGTCATGGTAATTATCTCAACATCAATACCATCCTTGAGTTGCTTCAACAACCTGGCCTCAGTCTCTGGTGTTATATTTGGATTAGATTCCCTTAATTTCTTACCTTTGATATTATACAAGAAAGACTTAAATTATTTTGACTTGAAAAACTCATCATTAGACACAAAATAAGAATGCTCATCTAATCTAGTATCTTGATATCCTTAGCTTTTTACATTTTCTCATCTTTATCTAGCTCGTCCTCCACTTCATTTTCATGCATCCTAGAAATGACTTCGTGTTCATCTGATCCACTTTCTCCCATCCCTTCTTGGGACTCAAGTTCTCTTAGTTGCTTCACCTTTTCATCTAGTTCTCTATTGTATTTGTCAATAACTCTTTGTGCTTCCTCATCTTCGAGGTTCTTGAAAATGTCTTCAACCTCTACTGCCTCATGGGGGCAATCCCCCAAATTTTTCTTCTTACAAGAATGTATGTATCCTTCCGAGTCATTTTTTTTTTTTGGATAATGTTCAAACAATTTGAATTAGTCCATTAACTTCTTATCAATTACCTCATAAGCCTTGGTTGAAATAATTTTGAAATCACCAAAACTAAGTGTTCCTCAAAGAAAAGTTTGTTTATGCAAATTGCCAAAGTGTTGTGCATTTGAAACACTGAATTGTCTTACAATTTCCAAATAAGCTATTCTATCTGGAACAATCTTTGACAACATATATGGTATTACTTCAAACCCATAGATTCTAAAGCATGTAAAATTGGTATAGACATATGAATCTCCCCAATTATGATCAAATATATTATGTTGATCAAAATCCTTTGGTCTCAAGAATGTCCTAACTTCATAAAAAATTGACCTATTACAAGGGAAACCATACATCTGATAGATAGGCTTCATGATCCACTCTTTGAAATTGATGTAGTGTGACCTCATGTATTTGGAATCCCATACATATATCCATAGTTGTACTAGTTTCTCTTCTCCCTCTCTATTACTGAGGTTCAATTTTAAATCTTTTGGCCACATGCCCCTTTTGTGTCCATAAAACAACACCAAATGCATTAGCAGAGAATAATGTTTGAATCTTAAGCATTCATGAGTTTTGAGATTCAAAAAACCCTCATGTAATCTCTCCACCAAATATGATGCATAATTCAAGGGCCTAGGTTCATACATTTGAATGTCTAAGGCTAACACCATTGGCCCAATACTCATGAGGTCAGGTACTTCAAAACCTCCTAACTATCCACAAGGAATGTAGGTATACTAAAAATATGGTTGAAACATATTCACATTAAAACATGGCCCATCATGAGGTGTGAGTTTCCCAGACTCTTTTTTTTATGGATGACTAGCTTCCAACCAGCATATGTAGTGTCTATTCTTTGGTACTCATCTTCCAATTCCACAAAACACAAGGGCAAGTTTCAACTAGGGTCTAAATTAAACAACACATTCAGAGTATCTATGGAGAATCGAATGAAAATACCTCTATTTGGGTCTTTAATACATCTTTGTGCTGGAACATAATTCCTCACCAAAATCTCTAGTACTTTCAAATTCACAAAGACATTTGGGATAATTAACTTACCCAAATTGGCCATCCATGGATTGCATAGAGGAATCTCCTTGTTTCTTCTCAGATAGTGAAAGAGAAAAAGCTCATAATGTCTAACCTTAGTCCATACATCTCCAACCTCTTTATACTTATCTTCTAGCTAATCGCTTTTTGGAAAATGTTGCTTCAATATCCTCGACTTCAGACCAGGAGCCTACATTTGATCGATCATACCTTGGTTCAGTATTCTAACACGAACGTTCTCTTTTGTTTTAGTTTTATTTGCTTTGGATTATGTACTCTTCACTAGTTTCCTTTTTCCTAAAGAAGTGGATTCTTCCATTTCTGTGAGTGTAATCCCTACAAATTACCCTTCTATTCTGCAAATTCACTTGGCCTTTATGAAATTTTATGTTGGATACCCTAAATTATATATTGGTTATATAAATTAGTGGACCTGCAATGATTAATTCTTCATAAATCCACCTCGTGTGAATCCCTAGATTTACTCAATGCAAGCATTTAATAAAATTCATTTGCTTCAGTTTTTTATTTTCAAACTAATATGACAACATCTCTTCATTAGTGTAGGTTTCTCTGTTACACAATCTTTGGCACCATCAATATAACTATTTTCTTTTCTTCTTTGAAGTCCTTTGGTCACTTCCTAATCAACATAGGTACTACTAACAATTCTATCAAGTGTCGAGATAGCTCTTTTTGTGTTCTAGTGATGGACACAACTACACCGATAAGCCCTTTAGTATAACCTCTCCTGATGCATACATTTTCTATCAGCCTTAGTCTTCCCAGTCAATATGCTCTCAATAGCCTCGATCACTTTTATCACCATATGTATCCTGGATGAGTTCATAGGGTGTCGACAAAACTCAAAATTGTTCATTCTGATTTTCTTAGCTATACCGATGACCACCATCAACACAACCTTTACCAATAAGCTACCCTTTTGTTTGTCTTTATTGGGTAGGTCTTTTTGATAACCTCATTGGCTATCAGAAAGACAAGATTTATCCTCTGTTGCTAGTGTATATTTCATCGATGGGCCTTATTGGTATATGTTATACCGACTAGTCACACTTCTTATACCTTTGTACTATGATTATTTTAACTTTTGTTGATGTACATCCTCAATGTCTTCTCCATTGATATGTGTTTTCCTGAACCTGTATTAATATTTTTAAATCTTTAATTCCCTTTGATTTGAAAGTCTTCACTGCATTTTCCTGCTCGAAAGGCCAAATTCCCAACATCATTTACTGTAGTTTCTTTAGGCCTCTAGCAAAGGTGGAAGGAATGGTTCAAAGTCTCCAAATTAAGCAGTAGTAGAGTGCCTAGTTTTTTTGCTTGATCTAGTTGTTTAAGACTAGTGATTTCTTCTTTTGTTCAAGCATATGTAGTCCAAGAGTATGTTCGAGAGCTATAAGGGCATTTCTAGCCAAAGTACCAACAATCATAAAAGGTTGTAAGATCTTCTAATAATTCAATTGAAATGGATTGCAATGGGACCACCAGTGATGCTTCAAACAAGCCAAGAGAGAGGCTTTTCATCAAAGAAATGGTCATGGATAATTTCAAGTCATACACCAGAGAATAAAGGGTTGGCCCCTTTCACAAGGTATGCAATCTTCAATTTAATTTTTTTTGAATGAATAAATTTCATCAAATTTCACTAATTGATTGCCTCATTATTTTCTTCTAACGGTTCCACTGAGAAAAAAACCCACATGACCAGGAGATCACTCCATTAACCTTTCAGTTCATAGGATACATATAAATCATTTGAAAAACCGTGAATTTAATCTATGAATGTTGTCACAGGATGAGGGCACAATACGAAACTTAAATATGTTAGTTCATCCCTATGTGTTAATCTTAAAACATTATTTAACTTTGCACTTTTTTTTAAATAGATCATGTTGCTCCTTTTATGCGTATGTTTACAATGAGCTACCTCGTCTTTGATCATTAGAGAAACTAGTGAGGCAGTTCAATGGTAATGTTAGTATAAAAAAATATTAGATTCCTTGCACAAAGTTATGATTAGGTTTTCATTTCTTTAGACCAGTGTGTAATTCTATGTGTTGTACTAGTATGTGAACATTTAGTATGTCAACAAGTAAAGTTTATATCATTGATAAGAGTCAGCCTGATATAACAAAATATTAATACAGGTTCGGGAAAACACATATCAATGGAGAAGGCATTGAGGATGTACATCGTCAAAAGTTAAACCAATCATAGCAAAAAGGTGTTAGTGTGACATGTTGGTATAACATATACCGATAAGGCCCATCAGTGAAACATACACTAGCGGCATAGGAGAAATCTTGTCTTGCCGATAGTCAATGAGGCTATTGAAAAGACCTACCCTAATGAAGACAAACAAAAGGGTAGCTTATTGGTAAAATTTGTGCTGACGGTGGTCATCAGTATAGCTAAGCAAATTGGAATGAGCAATTTTGAGTTTTACCGACACCCGATGAACTCATCGAGGACACATATGGTGATAGAAAATATTCACGTCAAAATTCTGATGAACACCAGAAGACAATTGACAAGGTTGCCATACCTATGACAACACAAATGTCGTAGGTATGACAACATAGTCGTCGTCATTCTCCTCAGAATTCAAACAAACAATAGAAGAGAATCGATGAGATAGTAGTAAGACTTTTAACAAGCCTTCATTAGAAAACCACCCTATGTTACTAATATATTTATGATGTAGTTTTGTCAAAAATCCAATGTGTACTCTATCATCAAAAGTTCCAACAAAAAAACTGCGATGAGGATTCTCCTTGATGTTTTTTGAAATTTTGATGTATTGTTGTCTAAATTCCAACAAAGAGTCATAGGAAATTTGACTCAAATGTACTAGTGACATTTTGAAATGAGAGATATGAAGTGAAAATCATAGGAAAATTAAGGATAGAAGTGTGAGATGTTGATCTACCAAAAGAAAGACAATCTTTTAGAACTAAGGTAGATTTTGTAAATATTTTGCAGATACGAGGTTTATTGCTTTAGGGCGGTTATGGAAGTATGGGCCAATGACAAAAGTGTTGTGAGCTGTCATTTTTATGCTATTACACTCTTTATGTTTAGAGTAGGTTGGCATACATGGATAGGGACATTGGAGTGTTTTTGTTTTTGGTTAGCCTGTGTTTGGCAGTCCAATGAGTTGATGATAGTTGTTTTTTGATCAGTAGCTTGTTGCAATCCTTTTTCTAGAAAAGGATTTCCATGATCAGTTAGCAAGGGCTGAGAGTTTTGATAGTGAAATATTTTGTATAGTCTTAGTCAGGTTTAGTAGATGTTGTGAGTCTTGTGTAACATTTATAGAGAAATACAAAGTTTAGTATTGGAATCTTAAGTCTGTTGAGTTTTATTTGAATGAGAAAGTTAATGTATGAAGACAACAATCCTAAAGTCAATGAAATATAATTTAGATTCAGTGCTCTCCTCTGTGTTGGTTTTATGAGTTGTGGATTTGATAATTCAAAGTTTTTTCTCAATTCACTGTATATATTTCATGTGTATGTTTTAATTCTAATCTTTGATCAAGGATCAATTAAAATGTTGAAGATTGACTCATAAGTTCATAAATTTAGTACAAGGATCATAATAAGAATTTCAAATTAGGATTACATGAATAGATATTATTGAAATGCAATAATAATCTAAGTCTTAGATCATTACCATTTTTATGTCATTCATATATTGAGTTGTAAACTAAGATTATTTCCCAATGATAAGGCACTAATCTAAATATGATGTAATTATTATTTTGTTGGTCCATGTTGTCTGGTTAAACCATTTTGATAAAAATTCTTCTCATTTACCAATTTTATCTATGGTATGTGTCTCATGCTCCATAATAATTGAGGATCAATAAGTAGTTAGCCATTACTTAGTATTTTATTGTTATTATTGAGCCATTTGTGAGATAATTTGTTTATCAAATTCAGGGATGTGTGTAATGAGGGTAGTATTTTACTGAATTTAGGTGTACCTGCCTTGGTTTTGTAGAGCCAAAAGTGTAGGGGGAGTTTTATCCTAGTTAGTTGGTCCAGTCATTCATGGGGGTTTGATAATTGGAGTTGGCAACTCTTTAGAATTAGTAGTGAGTGTACTGGTAGCTGCTGAAGCATAAAACCATTTTGGGAACCAACACAGTCTATAACCTTCACAAACCTAGAAAAGGCTATCACAGGCACCAAAAATACAGTCGCAATTTATATTTTATACTTGAGTAACCCTAACAATTTTTTAAAACTTTTTTAATTTCCCCTTATTCGTTATAATTCCAACGAAATCTCGCCTTAGCCTCCAATGAAAGTCATATCCATCAAAATTCTGATGAAAATCAGGCAATTTAAAATAAAAATAAAAAAATGACACAATTAACCTCTTAATATCTGACGACACAAAGAAACAGTAAGGTTTGTAAAAAATGTTCATCAAAATATGCACCCAAATGAGCTAGTGGGGGTTACAATTTCTAGAACTTTCTAGGGCGGTTAAACTTCCTAATATAAAGAAGACAAATATGGGTTACTAATGGGGAGTTTTGATAATGCATATGGTGGCTCTTACTTGCATATTATTGTAATTAAAATGCCCATTTGGTTGTAACATGTTACTTTTCTAAATATTGTAATGTCATTTCATTGAAGATAGAAAGCAAGTGTTTATGTTCTTACCATTGTTTTGTTCTTGCAATTTTATGTTTATTTTCCTATTATGTTGTGTGTATTTGATTAAATAAGAGGAGTACCCTTCAGCAAGAGGTATCAAACCAAAATTTCTTGGGTGTGTAAAAAGATTGTCGAATGTGAGGTAGTTTGCATCAGAACATTGGCTGTGGGTATGAGAGCTAAGTACAAAAACTGCCTCCATAAAGAAATCATGGTGAAAGAGTTGGGGGTGTGATAGAAGAGGGTTTTAGAGCCCTCTAGAGACAATTCTAGTCATTGCATGAGGAGATGCGTAGAGTAGCTGATATTATGGAAAGAGATGGAAGTGAGGACGAATCTAAAGAAGAAGAACAAGAAATGACTAGAGATCTTGATGAGGGTAGGTTTTCAAGGGCCATTTCCAAGATTGGAAAGAGACCAAAGATTGAAGTTTCCACATTTTTTGAAAATCTAAATCTAGAAGAGTTGATCAATAGGATCAATGATATGGAAGAGTATTTTGAGTATGAAGAAGTAGAAGATCTTGAGAGGGTTAGATTCACAAAGGAAAAGCTGAAAGGTCATGCTAAAATTGGGTGGAAAGAGGCTTAGTTGGAGAGAAATATAAGAGGGAAGGATAAGATAACAATATAGGATCAAATAGTGGGAAAATTGAAGAGGCAATTCATTGTTGTTGACTATGATCTTGATTTGTTGAAGAAAATGCAAGGATTGAAGCAAGCAGTAAAATCTATCTAGGAGTATACATAAGAGTTCTATCGAGTCCTTATCAGAATGGGTCATTATAAAGCCACCAAGAAGAAGCTTTATCATTACATAAATGGGTTGCAACTAAGTATTCAAGAAGAGTTGATAATGGTAAGAATGTCTACCATTAAAGATGCATATCGATTAGCTTTGAAGGTATAAGAAAAAAATGAACAAAAAGTTTGAGAGCAAGAAAAATGGAAGAGGTCATGGTGGAAAGCCAAGTGGATGGTCTTATGGAGGCCAAAATTAATATCAAAACAAGAATGATGACTCTAGTAGTAGTCAAAATCAAAGGGGAAATAATTCCTATCATCCTTGAAATCAAAATAATGGAGATCAAAGAGGAAGAGGAAGAGGAAGAGGGGGAGGATCAAGAAGAGGAGATTTATGTGGAATATGTTTCCAGTCTGGAGAAGAGGGACATCGAGATTACGAGTGTCCCAAAAATCAAGGAAGGATAAATAGGAGACCAGAGGGTAATGCACAAGTTGCACATATAGATTAGGATGCAGAGTCTATGCATGATGAGATATTGTGTGATATTATGCCTATGGATGTTTCTCATTTGTTGTTAAGGAGACCATGGCATTTGACCATTGTGTAGTACATGATGGGTATGAAAATACTTATTCTTTGACAAAGGATTGAGTCTAACACAATCTTAATATATTAAAGGAAATAGAAGAAAATGTATGTAGTAATGCAAGAATATGTTTAGTTGATGGAAGGAAGTTTCTAGAAGGCATGAAACATGAGAATATGTATTTTTTTAATTCCAAAAGTTGATAAAGAGGAAGTAGAAGATATACCTATGGAAGTTGCATATTTTTTGGATGAGTTTCAAGATATTGTATCTAATAATGTGCCTAAAGTATTTTCACCAATAAGAAATATTAGTCATCAAATGGACTTGATTCCTGGAGCCAATTTGCCAAATAAGGAAGCCCATAGAATGACTTCAACAAAGAGTGAAGAGTTAAAAATACAAGTGCAAGATTTTTTTGTAGAAGGGGATGATTAGAGAGTGTTTGAGTCTATGTGTTGTACCATTGGTATTAGCACCAAAGAAAAATGGAGAATAGAGGATGCGTACAGATTCTCAAGATATCAATAAGATAAATATCAAGTATAGATTTCCCTTGCCAAGGATGAATGATATTATAAATTGTTTGAGTAGATTTGAGTACTTCACAAATATAGATCTAAAGAGTGGATATCACTAAATCTAGATTAGAGAAGGAGATGAATGGAAAACAACCTTCAAGACAAAGGAGGACTTGTATGAGTGGTTAGTCATGCCCTTTGGTCTAACCAATGCACCACACACATTAATGTGGCTCATGAAATAGGTATTGAAATAATTTTTAAGTAAGTTTTTTATTGTTTACTTGGATGATATTTTGATATTCAGTAAGACATTGGAAGAGCATTTAATGCATATTCATAGGGTATTTGAAAAGTTAAGGGAAGAAAATTTGTTGATTAATCTAAAGAATTATAATTTCATGAAGGAGGAGTTAGTTTACCTGGGATTTTTTGTCTTGGCATATGGAGTTAAAATGGACCTAGAGAAAGTGAAGGCTATCCTTAAATCACCTATTCAAAGGAATGATATTGAGGTAATACCTTTTCATGGTTTGGATAACTTTTATCAAAAAATTTAGTACTATATGTGGACCCTTAATTGAAACCATGACAGATGATAAAAAAGAGTTTAAGTGAACTGTAGCAGCAACAAAGAGTTTTGATTTGTTGAAAAAAAAGTTATTGAACAGCCTATTTTGGCACTTCCATATTTTAATAAGGTATTTAAAGTAGATTATGATGCTATGGGAAATACCATTAGATTTTTTTTGAGTCAAGAAGGTAAACCCATTACTTATTTTAGTGAGAAGTTGAATCATGCCAAAGAAAAATATTATGTTTATGATTAGGAGTTTTATGCTATAGTTCAAGTGTTGAGGAAGTGGAGACATTATATTTTGCCTAAAGAGTTTTTTCTGTTTACATATCATCAAGATTTATAGTATTTGAATGGCCAAGGAAAGTTGAATCAAAGACATTTAAAATAGACTGAGTTTTTGCAGAGTTACAATTATGTTTTAAAGTACAAGAGTGGAGATTCTAATAGGGTTGTAGATGCCCTAAGAAAGAGGCAAAATTTGTTGGCAAAGATGTAAATTGAATTTTTTGGGTTCAAAGAACTCAAGAGTTTGTATCCTGAGGATCCTAATTTTAGCAAGGTCTGGAGAGCTTGCAAAGAATCTATTACTCTAGACAAGACTAGATGGTTTCATTTTATAATCCAAGATGGTATGTTATTCAAAGGTATCCAGTTATGCATTCCAAAGAGTTCCATGATGGCGAACCTAATAAAAGAGAAGCATAGTGGAGGATTGGAAGGACACTTTGGTCGAGATAAGATCATTGCTCTAGTTAGTGAGAATTATTATTGGCCACAATTGTAAAAATATATTGATAAGTTTGTGCAAAATTTTAGAATATGTCAAATGGAAAAAGGAACCAAGTAGAATACAAGATTATATCAGTCATTATCTGTACCAAAGAGGCCATGGGAGGATATTAGTATGGAATTTTTTCTTGGTTTACCAAGGGCTCAAAGATGGCACACTTCATTCCTTGTAGGGAGACTAATGATGTTGTTCATATGGAGTAATTATTTTTCAAAGAAGTGGTGAGACCCCAAAAGTATATTTTCAAATTGAGACACTAAGTTTGTTAGGTACTTTTGGAAATTATTGTGGAAGAAGATAAAGACAGGTTTGAAGTTCAGCTCGGCACTCCATCGAAAAATTGATGGAGAGACAAAAGTGGTGAATAGGTTATGTAGGAGCATCTCAGGTCAGTTTTTGGAAGAGGATATAATCTGAATGTTTGGCAGATCCTCGTATGTATGAGGACTATTTGTAACTGAATTCCTCTCTCTCTCTCTCTCTCATGTTATTTCTTTCGTGTGTTGTATCCATAAGGAGGTTGGTAGTTGGGTGTGCCTTTGGCTCCTCCTTTGTTCTCCTTGCGTCAGGTGGTATTAGAGCGAGGTTAGATATAGTTCCTTCTTGTAAACCATAGTTGATATCTTTTTGTTGGGTGGCAGATTGTGATCTGACCTACAATTATAGAGGGTTTCAAGATGGTTCATGGGAGGGGAGATGCAGATCCTAGCTTGGTAGATATGCTAAGACAAATTATTGCTAGGCTAGAAGATGTTGAGACAACCCAACACAAAGGAAAACATCTTGATGATGTTAGTGATGAAGAAGCCAAAGATGAACAAGGTGAAGCAGAACCTACACCTGTGATGGATCAAGGTAAAGAAAGACTTTTGAATGCATAAAAAAATTTGAAGGCTACACCACATTTCAATCCCCTTGAATAAAGTGGATGGATGAATTCAGATGAGTTGATGGATTGGATAACCGAAATGGAAAATTATTTTGGATATGAAAATGTTTCAGAAGAAAAGAAGGTGAAAATTGCAAGTAAAAAACTAAAAAGTCATGCATCCTTATGGTGGGAGTATCTACAATTGGATAGAAAGAGGAAAGGAAAAGACAAAATCAAGGTATGGAATAAGATGGTGAACAAATTGAAAGGTAAGTTCCTACCTTGTGATTATTAGATTAAGCTAGTTAGGAGAATGCAAAGTTTGAAGAAGAGAGATAGCTCGGTAAAAGATTATACTAAGGAATTATATAGATTAGACATCAGATCTAGACATGTTGAGGATGAGGTAGAAAGAATTACTAGATATCTGAATAGGTTAAGAGTTTCTATCCAAGAGGAAATCAGTTTAGTTAAGTTGGAAAGTATTGAAGAAGCTTGTTAGTTTGTTGTGAAAGCTGAGGAGAAATTGAACAAAAGACATGAGAAAAGACAAAAAGGAAGAGATGGTAGATTCCCTAGAGGAAGAGGTAGATCTTATGGTGAAAATAGTAGATTTGATCAAGATACAACTAATCGGGATAAAGGAAAGATCGAGTGGAAAGGTGAAATTTCTTCTAGAGGAAGATGCAGTAACTACCGAGGTGACTATGATAGAGGTGGATTCCAAGGAACTTGTTACAATTGTGGAGGAGAAGGAAATAGACTATTTGATTGTACAAATGCAAGAAAGAAAGTTAGTAGTAGTAGAAATATATTGGTGCAAGAGGACTCACCAAATGAACTAGATAAAGAAAATAACTTGATGGTCAGAAGAGCATTATGGAGTGAAATTAATAAGCAAGATCCAATAAGGAAAAGTTTGTTCAAGACCAAATGCAAAGTTTTTGATAAAGTGTGGAAGGTAATCATTGACAGTGGAAGCTCAGATGACCTGGAATCTGAGGAAATAGTTGCAAATTTTCAGTTGGAAAGATTGAAAAACATGAAGCCCTATCAAATTTCATGGATCAAGGATGAGCATACGCTATTAGAAAGTGAACAATGTTACATGAATTTGAAAATTAGCAAGTACTATGATAAGGTGTTGTGTGATATTATGCCTATGGATTGTTATCATATCTTGTTGGGTAGACCTTGGCAATATGATAGACATGCTATATATGATGGGAGATTGAATAAATATACTATTTGGGCTGATGGGAGAAGACAAATCTTGTTACTTTTGATTGAAGAATCTGTTGGTGATGTTTGTACATCTATGAAAGTTTGTTAAGTATTTGAAGAAGAATGATGTATGTTTTACTGTGATTCCTAACAAACTAAGTAAGAAGATAGTGGATAGTGTCCCTAAAGAAGTTGATAAACTACTCATCGAGTATGGAGAGATCATTTTTGATAATGTACCTGATGGTTTAGCACTGAAGAGAAGCATTGATCATTGTATGGATCTGATTCTTGGAGCTAGTTTACTAAATAAAGCACCACACCGGTTGACACCTACTGAGAATGATGAACTTAACTGACAAATCCAAGAGTTGTTGCAAAAGGGTTTGATTTGAGAAAGTTTGAGTCCATGTGCAGTACTAGCTATATTAGTACCTAAGAATAATGGAGAGTGGCGAATGTGTATTGATTCTAGAGAAATCAACAAGATAACAGTGAAATATTAGTTTGCTATACCAAGAATAAATGACATAATGGATAGTTTGCGTGGAGAAAAGTATTTTACTAAAATTGATTTGAAGAGAATATATCATCACATCAGAATCAAAGAAGGTGATGAATGGAAGACTACTTTCAAGAGAAGAGGAGGTTTGTATGAGTGGTTGGTTATGCCTTTTGGTTTAACTAATACACTGAGTAATTTTATGAGGTTGATGAATGAGGTTTTGAAGAAATTATTGGGTAAATTTGTGATTGTATACCTGTATGACATTCTAATATTCATTAAGACTAGAGAAGAACATTTGTTTCACATTAAACATGTATTGTAGAGACTGAAAGAAGAAAAGTTGCCGATTAATTTGAAAAAGTGTTCCTTCATGAAAGAGGAGATTGTATATTTGGGATTCGTGATTTTAGCTAATGGTTTGAAGATGGATACTGAGAAGGTTGAAGCTATTTTGAATTGACCTACACCTAAAAATGCTAGTGAGGTAAGATCATTTCATGGTTTAGCAAGTTTTTATCGAAAGTTTATTAAGAATTTTAATGCAATTTGTTATGATATGACTGAGACTACAAGAGAAGATAAAAGAGAATTCAAGTGGAAACATGGAGCCAATAAAAGTTTTGAGACTTTGAAACAAAAGGTTGCTAAATTACCAGTGTTAGCTTTACCCGATTTCAATAAATTATTTCAAGTTGAATGTGATGCAAGTAGTAGTGCAATATGAGTTGTTTTGAGTCAAGAAGGCAAACCTGTTGCTTTCTTTAGTGAGAAATTGAATGATGCTAAAAGGAAATATTTTGTGTATGATCAAGAGTTCTATGCTATTATTCAAGCCCTAAAGAAATGGAGACATTATTTGATACTGAGTGAATTTGTGTTGTATACTGATTATAAGGCTTTACAATATTTGGGTAGTCAGAATAAGTTGAATCAGAGACATATGAAATGGGTTGAGTATTTGCAGAGTTATAAATTTGTGATAAAATAGAAGAGTGGAGTCACTAACCAAGTTGATGATGCATTGTGTAGAAGAAGATCTTTGATGACTGAAATGAGATTTGAAGCTCTTAGTTTTGATGACATGAAAGATTTGTATGAAACTGAGCTTGATTTTTCTGAGCCATGGAGAAAGTGCATAGCACCTATTCAAGATCAACTGAGTCCTAAATGGGAAGATTATTTCATTCAAGAAGGTATTTTGTTTAAAGGTATTTAGTTGTGTATACTGAGAGGATTAATGAGAACTAATTTGATAAAGGAGAAACATAATAGTGGTTTGGCTAAACATTTTGGCATTGATAAAATATTGAATTTGCTTAAGGAGAGATACTTTTGGCCACATTTGTATAAGGATGTTAAAAAAATTGTGATAAGTTGTGGAGTTTGTCAAGTTGCAAAGGGAGTAAGTCAGAATATTGGATTGTATACACCGATTTTTGTTCTTGAGAAACCTTGGAGTGATATTGTAATACCCTAAAATTGGCACCTGTTAATTTCAATCAATTTTGGTGCATTTTCGTCAATTTCACATCTCCAAAGTCCTAGTTTCCTAGGCAATTTTCTCTCTCCTACCTGACTTAATTCGACTTGATGTCAATTGCAAAAAACTTAATTGCATTAATCAAATATTAAAATTAATTCCTAAAGTCTTCGACTTTTATTAGCTAAATTACCCCTATGATAAATTAATTTAATCCTAAAGTCCTAAGTACTTGGAATTAAATTAAAATCTACCCACTTTAGCTAATTACCCATAAAAAGGAATTAATAAATTACTTGTTATTTGAATGGACACTCATTTTTGAATTAATAATTCAAGATATTCGAAAAGTCCCCTATGTGGCAAATTCCATTCTTTTAATTAAGTAATTCAATGCTTTTTTTGTCTCAAATGAGAATGAAGAGTCAGGATTTTCAAATCAAGAACCTCTTCATTCTCTCCCCGAGCTTTTCTATTTGATGAACCTCATTTCTTCATTCGAAGGAGGCAATGGTTGAGAGTAATTAAACTATAGTATTTTTGTGTCTCAATTTTGTCAATTCAAAGCTTTTTATTGCATTTTAGTATAATTTTCCTTTAGTTAATATTGCATATTCATATACTTAGTTTGCTTAATTACTCTTAGTTTAATACCATCTTACTTCAAATTTCTTTAGATTAAATTGCACTTCATATTTCCTTTCAAGTTATCTAGATTAGTATCATATCTCTTTTAAAGCTCTTAGATTAAATTGGATTCATTCTAGTGTAATTCAGTCTTTTTGTTTATCATCATAGCTTTTGAAAATCCTCCATTGTAGAATCGGTCTTATGGTTGTTGGCTCTCCAATTTGAGAGCAATTAAACAACCCGTCTACATAGGAGGCAACAGGTCTCATCACCACGAATTTCAAATTGAGTAATTCATACTCTCTCATAATTTGATCATGTGAGTAATGATTATGTTGCGTGTGTAGTTGGATTTGAGGTCCCCATTCCATCACATACATTTTGGCGCCCACCGTGGGGTAGAAAGATCAATTTCTGGCCTCATTCTCATTTTTTTCTAACAGGAAATTTAAGCTATGTCGTGCGTCTGTACTGTTTGTGTACGAATTCTCGTGCAAGATTCTAGAGTGTGTCACATGAAGATTCGCTCCTTGTAGCACTCTCTCACACGAGCTGATGCATCCTCATGTGGTGCCCTGTACTTTCTCACGCACTATGGAGTACTTCCTCATGCGAGATTTGGATACAATGGTTTAAAATTTTTAGTTTCTGTCTTTCCTGTTTTAGATTTCTGATAGTTTCCTATTTGCTGTTGTTTATTATTTCTTTGTTATTTTCACAGTGTAACAATTTTTTGCAGGACGTTTGACCAAGAACATAAAACATGCTAATGGTTTGATTGCAGGACGATAGTCGAAGACTTGCTAAAATGTTGTGTTTGTTTCTTGCTTTCATTCACATAGTCTAAATAGGGCTCCTTTAAAATTTCTTGAGGATTTTGATAGTGAGTAGGGAATTTGGCTCTTCATTACATGGAGGTGATGACCATGTGTTAAGGTTTTAGGATCATTGCAAATGTAATAGCACTATCTCATTGTATGTGTTTTCCAAATGCAACAATCTCTTGCATTTATATTAAGAATGAGCCAAGAAGAGACATGTCCCTTCAAGGGACATGTCTATTCATTATTATGTAATTAATATAATGACAATTATGATTACACACACACACACACATATCTCTTGAGTATTATATTAATTTATCTAATATTTACATAATAATAATAATAATAATTTTATCAATTTAACTATTTATTTATTATGAGAATAATTATAATCTAACTTTATATATACATATATATCAATGTATATAATAATATCAATTTTATATATATATATATATATATATATATATATATATATATATATATATCATTTCTCATAAATCATATAGTCAATATTATTTATCTGACCAATGTTACAAACATCAACACTCCCTATTAGCTAGGGAAGATAAAATGTAACTCACAATAAGTTCATAAATTGTGAGGGTTAGTTCCCAGGTGGATTGCCTCTATCGGCGATTCAATCCACAAGCTCCTGTGTGGATTGCCTCCATCAGCGATTCAATCCACAAGCTCCTGTGTGGATTGCCTCCATCGACAATTCTATCCACAACTCATGAGCTATGGTGTGGATTGCCTCTATCGATGATTCTATCCACAAGCTCTTGTGTGGATTGCCTCCATTGACGATTCTATCCACAACTCATGAGCTATGGTGTGGATTGCCTCTATTGACGATTCTATCCACAAGCTCCTGTGTGGATTGCCTCCATTGGTGATTCTATCCACAAACTCATGAGCTTCATAGTGGATTGCCTCCATCGGTGATTCTATCCACAAGTAAGATATTACAAAAGAAAAGTTATTGCAAGATCGTCACCTTCCAATAACTTTAACAAATACAAGTGATAATCATTTGGAAGTCGTCACTTCTTTATGATTTACACAAGGGGTAGGCCCATTAAAAACATTCATAATTCACAAGTATAATAATCAATTTTATATCAAGTTTACCTCATAAATGTTTCACCTTCAATAGTGAACTCCCTCTCAATCAATATGATCACTTGATTGTCACAAGTTGGCTGAACCATCTACTCCCTCTGAAGCTCAAGTTTATCTACTTCTTGACCTCTTTTGAAATATTAGACTCTCTTTGCATCTAGTCTCAATCATCAATTTGTTTTCAAGCATCAAGTTATTTCTTCCTTGAATGAAATTATCTTGTGCTTTTGTCCTGAAGGTATGTTAGAGAGAGATTACAAATAGCTCACTAAACTATATTATCCCAAAGAAATATTAAAGATAAAAGCATACAATATTTTCTATCCCAATATTATAGTATGATTTAATAACTACATAAAAAAATTAATGAACATTAATCAACATGGAATACTCATCTCTTGATTAATGTAATGATCCTTTTCTTATTTGTACTATAAAAAGTGTTTGAAGCTTTTAATCAAAGAACTCTCTTTGTTCAAAAATCTGCATAGACCTGTACACATTTGGTCATAACTTTTGAACTTGACATTTTCTTTCCAATCGCTCCAGTGAGATTTTTCTAAATTAGTCTATCACCAATATATCTCAAATTTAGCAAAATACAACGGTGAATGTGTGAGATATGGTCCTTGTACTGAGACTGTAATTTTCTGAGACAGTCACACATTCACCATTAACAAACTACTCTCTTACATTTGCAACTTGGCTCTGATACCATGTTAAGGTTTTAGGATCATTGCAAATGTAATAGCACTATCTCATTGTATGTGTTTTCCAAATGCAACAATCTCTTGCATTTATATTAAGAATGAGCCAAGAAGAGACATGTCCCTTCAAGGGACATGTCTATTCATTATTATGTAATTAATATAATGACAATTATGATTACACACACACACACACACACACACACATATCTCTTGAGTATTATATTAATTTATCTAATATTTACATAATAATAATAATAATTTTATCAATTTAACTATTTATTTATTATGAGAATAATTATAATCTAACTTTATATAGACATATATATCAATGTATATAATAATATGAATTATTATATATATATATATAATAAATCATTTCTCATAAATCATATAGTCAATATTATTTATCTGACTGATGCTACAAACATCAACACCATGAATGAACCCAAAATCCTAATGATCTTACTAATATGACAAATTCTTGGGGAAGCGGAGAAAGGTAGTGAATCTTTATGCTTCTATTAGCCAGGGGATTATGCTCTTCTCTCTTTGAGAGAAACAGAAACCCAAAAGCTTGTAGTTGTGGTGGAGTGAAGCTAACTCGGTGATGAATCTTCTTGATGTGTTTGGGTGAGGAAACGAGATAGAGAAGTATGCTCTTCTCCCTTTGGGAGAACCAAAAAATTTGACCCCCGAATCTAAACCAAGTCCAGTGTCACCTTTAGAGGGCCTGTCGGAAGTTGAACCTCCAGGAACGACCCAAGTGAGTACACACCTATTGCCGGTGATTTCGCCTCACTCTAATAAAGAACATTTTGTTGAGTCTAAAGACTCCAAAACCATGTTAGCTTCCTTCTCAAGACTTTGACTATCATCTTGAGAAGGCTCTGTCTATTATACTAAGTGGCGCCGCTCCTAGCCCTACTTGCGAGGGTGTATGAATTTCGGGTGTTGGTGTGGCTGCAAGGCCTCAACCTTGTATCAGGGGCACCAAAGGTTAGCATGAACAGAAGCCTATTAAAAAATTTCCTTAGCTAGTGGCCTACCCTGTTCACCTCCGAAAGGAGTCATAATCTTTGCGCAGGGAGGGGGAAGAATCTCTCCCGTAGATTCCCATCATAGGCATACACCTGGATGCTTGAAGGTGGTTGCGACATTGGCCCCTGCTACAAGGGTAACCTTTGCATGTACACCATTGAGTCCTTGGAAACACCAAAAACACGGGTGCCCTCTAGGGGGTGACACGGCTGTGTGAGGTGCATGTATGCGCATAAGCAATGGGGCAAAGGTTTTGGCTTCTCACCATGTAGGACTAAGCTATGTGTTTGTTATCGAGTCTTAAACATTGTCCAATCATTATCAAACAAAGACTCCCTTGATGCTATCAAGTTGCTTTGTCCTTGATAGGTCTGTTAACGACTGCTTTTTGTATCACAACTACTTGATTTGAACCTTTGTGTCTTTAAACGAATGCTTGAAAGCTCAAAATGAGATTGTTGATTAAACTATTTTTCAAATCTGTCAGGAAACTGGATTTTCTGTCAGACATCAATTCAGGCTATACCTCAAAATTCAACTTTAACCTCAAAAACTATGTTAGATTGTCAGATTTTGCACTTTTCCCGTGTGAAGTTTCACATTTTAGAGCACTTTCTCATGTGAAGGTTGGTGTTCTCTCACGTGGCCTGGTACTCTCTCGCACGAGACTGTAGCCCAGTTTGCAAAAATAGAGACCTATTTGCCATTGACTGTTTGACTTTTTATCTGATCTACTTTTTGTCTGAGGTCTAATTTTTTGCTTTTTTGTCATTCACTATCAGAAATTAGTTGTTTTGAGCTAGGAATCGATCGATCTTTGCTTTGACTCATGTCATCTCTCATTGGTTTACCTTATCTCTTTATGCCTTTTGTATCTTGTGTTGCGATAGTCTTATCTCAGATTTTCTAGCCACCTCTTTTGATGATTTGTACAAGGTCCATCTCGCATCTTGGCTGTTCTAGCCTTTATCTCCTTTGTGTTGTTCTTAGAGACCGAGTGTAGCTTTATCCTGAGTCCTCTCTCATTTCATCTTCGTTTATGACTGTCACGACTAGAAGTGGAAAGACTTATCCTATTCAAAATCCTGATCAAGGTAGAAGTGAACCTCCTAATCAAGAAATAGATTCTCCTGAATCTGTTGTGAAATTTGAACTTTGTGAGATATCCTTGATTTCCTCATTGAATACTTTGAAAGATAGTCCGTCTCAACCATCACCTCCAGTGTTTCAAGAGTGTTTTAATCCATTTTTTGAAGCACAACCTGGTTTCTCATTTCAAGACCAAGACAACTCATTCTTCCAAGAGAACTCATTGTTTCATAACTTTGGAAGACCTCTTCCTTGGACTAATCCTATTATCGTACCTGTTGATCCTACTGAGAATAGTTCTAGCATTGAACCTAGTGATACTGTTGAAGATATCTTCTCGCCTGAATTTGTTAAATCTTTTGATCCTGTTCGCTCACCAAAGGTTACTGTGGCTGTGCCCTTTTGACACTAGACATATCATTTCACTGAGAATTCATGTACTACACAAGCCTACAACAAGATGGGAGATCTATTTGATTTCCAACCAAGCAAGTATAGTCAAACCTTTGATCAATCTCAAAAAAATCAATATCATGGTCAATCTTCTAATGACCCACATCATGCTCAACCTCAAAATGAGAAACCTCATGGTCAATCTCAACATGACCAAAATCAGTCCCACAATGATGATCAATCTTGAAGCAAACCTTAAGGCGATTGACAACCCGCCTATTTCTATCATCCTCCTCCATTCGATCAAAACCAAGATGATCAACAACAAGATTAGATTCTGAGTATTTATAAGATTCTTGGGAATGAAAATGAAGTGATAACTCAACAGGATATAGACACTGCCAAAGCTAATAAGGGTCTTATTAAAATGATGGAGATCCTTCTCCTAGAGGAGAAAGAAAAGTACTTCCTTGAGCTAGCTAAACAAGGGGCCAAGTTACCCCGAGACTATCAAGTTGAAACACTCGTAGCTAAGGAAGAAGAAACTGAGACCACAAAGCTACAAAAGATGGTCTGAGAAATGCAAGATTAGATTATTCAACTTGTGAGGAATAAAGACAAACCCGCTCAACAATTTATGATGGAAAGTATTTGTCCTTTCCCTTTTGACAGAAGTCTTCATATGCCACCTTTTCCCAGAGGTGTAGAACTCCCTAAATATTACAAATACTTGGGTGTAACTGATCCCCAAGATCACTTAAGGGAGTTTGGTGCATTGTCCATGGAATTCATGCATGATCAAACATATCTTATGCACTTTTTTCCTCATAGTTTGGGCGGACCAGCTATGGAATGGTTCTTTAGATTGCCTACTGGTATTAAAATTTTTGACGAAATGGCTAATCTTTTTCTCTAGCACTACTCACATAATATTCAGCATCTGGTCAACATCCAGGATCTTTGCAACTTAAAACAGTGACAAGGAGAATCTTTCCTAACATTCCTCCAAAGATGGAGACAATTATGTATGAGGTGTCCTCACAAACTACCAGAGTCTGAGAGACTCGACATCTTCTTGGACAATCTTGTTCTAGACTTTGGATACCAAGTACAATTGCAAGGTCCTCTCACTTTTGATAGTATGATCAAACAAGTAGTACAGATAGAGGCCTTTATGATCAAGAAGGGAGAATTAACTTTGAATAAGGACAATAAACAAGGATTCTCCACAAACAAGGATAAAGGAAAGACTACCAATAAGAACAGAGATGTAGTAAATGATGGAGTAGTGGATAATGTTATTACAAAGCCTTCAAAGCCTACTTTCAATCTTACTTCTAGTATACAAGCGGCTAAGGCTGTCGAAAAGACCACAATGGATAACCAACAAACTTCAAGATTTTCTAGGAACAAACCTTGGGCCTCTCGACCCAAGCGTGATTTCACCTCTTTGGGAGAGCCTCTTGATGTGGTCTATAAAAATCTTATAGAGAATTAGGTTCTTACTCCTTTAGAAAAGTGTACTTATGACCCACAACCAAGACCTCATTGGTGGAATGATAATGCTTACTATGACTATCACCAAAACATTGGTCATAAGACTTCAATTTGTCTTCAGCTGAAACACAAGGTCCAAGATTTGATCAATAGTGGTGATATTGTTGTGGATGGCCATAACAAGAATTTAGACCACCAAGCTTTTAAGGATCCCTTCCCTCCTCATGAGAAGGGTGAGTCTTCAAACGCCAAGAATACCAATGCTAAAGTCAATTACACGTACACTAATAATGACAATGTTATTGGTATGATCAAACCTGTCAAGATTAAGTATTGTGACATGATCACTTCTAGAGGGAGCAACGATGCTCCCAAATCTAAGACTCCTTTTATCTTGCTTAGCTCTGCATCTTGTTCGTCTGAATCTGAACAATCTCAAGACTGTGCTAATGTTGTCACTCAATTGCAAGGAAGAGTTTTTTTGAAAGGTCCTGATGCTTCCACGTCCACTCCAAAGCAAACTATGGATAAGAGACCTGATACTCACACATCCCCTCTGAAGCAAATTGTGGATAAGACTGTTGTTGGCCCCACCAACAAAAACAAGAAATCTGTTCCTACAGCTAGCTCAACTAGTTATAGCATTTTGGATCAACTCCAGTGAACCAATGCTCAGATTACCATCTTTGAGTTGTTGAAAATCTCGCCTGCTCACAGGTAGATTTTGGATCAAGCCCTTGCTAAGGCAAACATTCCCAAGGATCTCGATCTCAACCGGTTCCAATCTATGGTGGGTCATTTGACTTCACCTCACTATCTATTTTTCTCTGAAGAAGATGATCACTCTTTGAGTAATCTGCATAACACTTCCTTGCATATAGAGGTCATGATAGGTCCTAAACATGTCTGCCAATTGCTCATAGACAACGATGCTAGTCTTAATATTTGTTCCGCTAAACTGCTCACTCAGCTAGGTTATGATGAGAATTGTATAGATCCTTGCAAAAAGATTACCATCAAAGCTTATGATGAGGAAGAACGCAAGTCCCAAGGCTTAGTTGTGCTACCTATTGGCGTAGGTCCTATCGAGAGAGATGTTACTTTCTAAGTGCTCGATATTCCTCTTGCCTACAATATCTTGTTGGGTAGGCCTTGGATTCATGAGATGCAGGTTGTTCCATCCATATATCATCAATGCATTAAGTTCCCATTCCATGGGGCGGAAGTCACTGTACCTACAAATAACAATTTCTCTTGCAATACTCTTGCACAAACCACAGATAGCTTTGTTCCAACAAATAGAGAATCCACTGAGTTTTATGATGCTAACCTGAAAGAAATGGGACAAACTTTGAGACTTAAGGATACATGCATGGGAGAATACCGAATGGAACCTGTGCTATCACTAGCTGCTCTACCTCTGTCTCCATGCTCTTATGGGAGACCTTCTGAAGACAAAAAAATTTCTAATGCTCCTCCTCAAATAGTTTATGATGGCACCTTTGTAAGGGCCTCTATACCTTTAGAAGATGAGGATGAAGAAAGAGCTATCCGAGCCTAGATCTATAAAGGAAAAGAAATAGCTGAAACAACTACTCCACCTCTAGATTTAGAGCAAGAACCATATAGTGAGGCCTTCAAGATCATGAAGCGCTTCAGTTATAAGGGGAGTGGTCCCATAGGAAAAAATGATAATGGCTTATTAAAACCCATTGAAGCTACAGGCTGCCGCACAAAAGATACTAGTGGCTTAGGCTTTAAAAAGACTCCCTTTCATTTAGGGACCAAGAAATTTGTGTCAGCTCCTGAGCCTGAACCTGAACCTAAAAAAGAAATTGAAGATGCCACTCCAGAAGTGAATCTAGAGGCTAGCTCTGATGAAGATACATTTCCATATCCTATTCCTCCAGATCTTTCGGCACTCTTTGCCAAACCTGATGAGCCTATCATACCCGTTCATATGGTAGAGACAGATACTAATACTGATAATGATTCTGATAAAACTTCTTTAGTATACCAATTCACATATGAGGAATGGAAAGCAACACTAAATGATGATCCTAATTTTCAAGGTGAATGATATAGGCCACCCCATTTTCAAAAGTACTTTGAACAAGAACAACTTCAACAAGCTATTAATGCCACAAGGGATAATAATGAGTCTGATGATGCCGCTAATGAAATTCCTACATCAAGTACTGACTCACATGAATATGAGTTTGACTCTTTGTCTAATGCTACTTATGATGTAGACATAGATACTGTTCATGTGTATGAAAGACTCCTCAAAGTAGGTGAAGGGTCTAGCACTAGGCCGCATGAATTAGACACCACTAATGTTAATGTGTCCTCTACTTCTGACGCAAGGTCTTTTAAGGATTTGAATGCTCCTTTGAATGAGATCACTCTAGGTCTTGACTTTCTCATCAATGCTTTTGAGGGTTATATCGTGAATGCAGTTGAACCTGTCACTACTTCCCTTTCACTTTGCCGTCCTGATCTAATAAATTGGAACTCCCCTTCTGAATCCAATTAAGTCCTAAAATTCTAGACTGATTATGATCTAGTCTATTACCTCCACGCTATTGAACCTCTGATGTCCTCCACCAGTGAAAGCAGTGTCAACATGATAGAGGTGGATATCAAGTATCTCAATCAAAAAATTAAAAGAAGAAAAAATAGATGCTCTGATGGTGAAAACCATTTTGTGGCAATATCAGAGCCAAAAATAGTAAAAATAAAAGATGTATCCAAGGGTGAAAACCTCTCTGAGGCACCCAAGAATGAGATACTTGATATGATTCCGAGCTACTTTCAAGAGAGGTCATTAGTATTGATTGAGCCAACACATTCGGTCAATTTGGGTACAGAGGCTGCTCCACAAATTATTCATCTAGCACAATCATTGTCTGTTGAAGAAAAAGAAGAGTTCACAAGATTCTTTCAGAGAAAGAAAATAAACTTTGCATGGAATTACTCTGACATGCTTGGATTAGACCCTAATCTAATCATGCATCATTTGTCCATCGCACTAGGTATCAAACCTGTTAAACAGAAGCTGCAAAAAATGCATCAACACATAGCGCTTTTGGTTAAAGCAGAGCTGGAAAAGCTTCTTAACGATGGCTTCATAAGAACTATTGATTATGCAGAATGGATTTCAAACATTGTTCCAATCACTAAACATGATAAATCCATTCGTGTGTGTACAAATTTCAGAGATCTAAATAAGGCATGCCCAAAAGATGATTTCCCACTGCCTAATATTGATATGATAGTTGACATGACAAAAGGATATGAGATGTATTCCTTGATGGATGGCCTTTTTGGCTATAATCAAATCAAAATTGTGCCAGAAGATCAAGAAAAGACCGCTTTTACATGTGCTTGGGGCACCTTTTGCTGGAATGTCATGCCTTTTGGGCTTAAGAATGCTGGAGCAACATACCAGAGAGCTGTTACTACTATCTTCCATGATATGATGCATAAAATGATGGAGGATTATGTGGATGATACTTTAGCCAAACCATGCATTGAAGAACTCACCTCACAGACTTGGGTCCCATCCTTGACCGCATGGAACAATTCAGTCTCAGGCTTAATCCAAAGAAATGTGCTTTTGGTGTTACTTCTGGGAAAGTCTTGGGTTATATCATTTCTGCTAAAGGCATAGAAGTTGATCTTGAAAAGGTGAAAGCTATTATGGACATGCCTCCACCCAAGAATATCAGTCAAATGAGAGGATTAAAAGGAAGGCTACAATCTATCCGGTGTTTTATTTCATAGTTGGCCGACAAGTCACAACCAATTACTAAAACTTTGCATAAGAATGTGACCTATGAATGGAATGAGGAATGTGACAAGGGACTTACTCAAATAAAATGGTATCTGGCTAATCCACCAATTCTGATGCCTCCTATTCATGGGAAGTTGCTTATACTGTACATCTCAGCAACAAACACATCTTTGGGTGCTCTCCTAGCTCAAGAAGATCAGAACAATAAAGAGAGAGACATATACTATATCAGCAGAACATTGGTTGCCTATGAAATGAATTACTCTATCATTGAGAAGGCTTGTTTAGCAGTGGTATTTTCTTCTCAAAAATTGCAGCATTATATGCTAGCTCATACCACGAGGCTTATTGCAAAAATTGATCCACTGAAGTACCTACTAAGCAAGGCTGCCCTCACGGGTAGATTAGCAAAATGGGTAATGATACTTAGTGAATTTGACATTGAGTATGTGGAAAGAAAAGCTATTAAGGGATAAGAAATTGCTGATTAGCTAGTGGAAGCTCCTTTGAAAGATCATTAGCCTTTAAGTATTGAATTCCCAAATGAATCCATCATGCTTCTCACACATCAATCTTGGAGCATGTTCTTTGATGGATCATTCACTCAACAAGGATTCGATGCAGGCATTCTGTTTGTTACACCTCAAAGATATTCATTACCAAAAGCATATAAAATGTTGTTTCCCTGCGCAAAAAAAAAAGCTGAATATGAAGCTCTCATTAATGGAATGAAGATGGCCCTTGAATGGCATGTGGATGAGCTCAGGTCTTTGGAGACTCACAGTTAATCATCAATCAAGTCAACGATGTCTACCAAACTAAAGATGACAAACTAATACCTTACAAAAGGATGGTGGATGTTCTTAAACAATACTTTGCACACATTTCTTTCCAGCAGATTCCAAGGGCGGACAATAAAGCAGCTAATGCAATGGCCACTCTTGCTTCAATGTTACAAATGTCAAAAAATGACTTTAGACATGAGTTCCTGGTGGAGGCATTACACTACCCTGCCTATGATATTCCTGAATCCAGGATGATTTGTTCAGTCATTGGACATGATTCATCCCACTACCACCATATCTTTTCCTACCTTCATGACCAGATCATTCCAGACACCTATACCCGGAATGAAAAGCGTCACCTCATTCATACTGCTTCACGATATGTCCTCATAGCAAATGACTTGTATAGATGAGGTCTAGACAGTACTCTCCTTAGGTGCTTAGAACCTGATGAGTCCAAATGTGCGCTAACTAAGGTACATGAAGGTATCTGTTAGTCTCATTCTAGTGGTTTGACATTAGCCTGGAAACTTATTAGAGCTGGTTATTACTGGCCAGACATGGAAAAAGAAGCTATCACTATGCCAAGACTTGCAAGCAATGCCAATTTCATTGGAACCTGATTCATGCTCCTGCTCATGAACTTAGTCCTCTCATCAGTTTCTTAGCTAAATTGATTGCTCTGAATCCATTTTCAGGATCAAAATTAGAATCTGATATCTCTAGATAGCTCGAAATTGCATTTTAAATTTTGGGATCCTTTGGGATCAGACACTTGTGAAGTCAGCCTTCTGGCGTCATCTTCTTGCTAGACCCTCATCTTTGCATCATGTTTTTAGAATCTTTTCTCTTTTCATCAAAGTCAACTCTAGTCAACCATGGTCAAACTTGGTCAACAGGACCTCTGCTTTGCTCCAATTTGCTTCTGCAACTTCTCAAATCTAGTCTAATTCCTTTTGCTCTGCAACCTCTTGTTGTCAATCATCCCTCTTATGTCATCTTTTGATTTCGCTCCCGAGGGGGCAGGATGATTGCATCATTTGAATCTTATTGAATCAATTCTTGAATCAATCATATCTAAATCATCAGTTCTCATTGCTAGGGGCATCTCGATGCCTCACATCTTGATATTTGGTCATCTATCTTTTAGGTATCCGAGAAATCTAACTCAGATCCTCGAGGATCAAGCTTCATTCTAGAGATGGTTCTTGAAATCTTTTAGGTATTGGGGCAATCTAACCCTAATTCCTGGGAGTCAAGCTTCATTCTGAAGATGGCTCTCAAAATCTCTCTTAGACCGTTATCTGGGCAATCTAACCCAGGTCTCAGAGGGCTAAGCTTTGTATTGGGGCAATCTAACCCTGATTCTGGAGACAGTCCTAAGTTTGCATCTAAATCTCATTCTGGGCATCGAGGCAACCTAACCCCGATTCTCATCTTCTCTCAAGACCGTTGTCTTCACAATCTAACTTAGACTTCAGAAAATCATGCTTTGATCTGATTGGTGTCCTGGCAACCTAACCTAGACTTTCGAATTTATTGTCATTTGTCACTTCAGACTATTATTTGAATCAACACGTTGTTCACACATCAATTCAAAGAGGGGCAAATGTAATACCCTAAAATTGGCACCTATTAATTTCAATCAATTTTGGTGCATTTTCGTCAATTTCACATCTCCAAAGTCCTAGTTTCCTAGGCAATTTTCTCTCTCCTACCTGACTTAATTTGACTTGATGTCAATTGCAAAAAAACCTAATTGCATTAATCAAATATTAAAATTAATTCCTAAAGTCTTCGACTTTTATTAGCTAAATTACCCCTATGATAAATTAATTTAATCCTAAAGTCCTAAGTACTTGGAATTAAATTAAAATCTACCTCCTTTAGCTAATTACCCATAAAAAGGAATTAATAAATTACTTGTTATTTGAATGGACACTCATTTTTGAATTAATAATTCAAGATATTCGAAAAGTCCCTAATGTGGCAAATTCCATTCTTTTAATTAAGTAATTCAATGCTTTTTTGTCTCAAATGAGAATGAAGAGTCAGGATTTTCAAATCAAGAACCTCTTCATTCTCTCCCCAAGCTTTTCTATTTAATGAACCTCATTTCTTCATTCGAAGGAGGCAATGGTTGAGAGTAATTAAACTATAGTATTTTTGTGTCTCAATTTTATCAATTCAAAGCTTTTTATTGCATTTTAGTATAATTTTCCTTTTGTTAATATTGCATATTCATATACTTAGTTTGATTAATTACTCTTAGTTTAATACCATCTTTCTTCAAATTTCTTTAGATTAAATTGCACTTCATATTTCCTTTCAAGTTATCTAGATTAGTATCATATCTCTTTTAAAGGATTAAATTGCATTCATTCTAGTGTAATTCAATCTTTTTGTTTATCATCATAGCTTTTGAAAATGCTCCATTGTAGAATCGGTCTTATGGTTGTTGGCTCTCTAATCTGAGAGCAATTAAACACCCCATCTACATAGGAGGCAACAGGTCGCATCACCACAAATTTCAGATTGAGTAATTCATACTCTCTCTCATAATTCGATCATGTGAGTAATGACTATGTTGCGTGTGTAGTTGGATTTGAGGTCCCCATTCCATCACATACAGATATCAGTATGGATTTTATTCTTGGCTTATTGAGGAAAAAAGAGGTAATGATGCTATATTTGTTGTTGTGGAGAGATTTTCTAAGATGAAACATTTCATACCATGTAGGAAAACATCAAATGTAATACATATAGAAGATATTTTCTTTAAGGAGATTTTTAGATTGCATGGATTACCAAAGAGTATCATCTTTGACCGAGACAGTAAGTTTGTTGGGTATTTTTGGAAGACTCTACGGAAAAAGTTGGGTACCGAGTTGAAGTATAGTTCTACATTTCATCCACAGACTGATGGATAGACAGAGGTTGTAAATATGAGTTTGGGGAATTTGTTGAGATTCTTAGTTGGAGACAAACTGAGTAATTGGGATTCTATGCTGGCACAAGAAAAATTTGTATATAATAACTCAAAGAATTGAAGTATTGGAAAAACACCTTTTTAGATTGTTAATGGTACGCAACTAAGAGGTATATTAGATTTGAAGCACATTGTTGAGAAGAGAAGAGAAGTGCTGAAGGAGAAGAATTTACTGAATTCATAAAGACATTGCATGAGGAATTGAAACATAGTAATAAAAAATACAAGGATAGAGAAAATAAATCAAGAAGCATTAAGACTTTTGCAGTTGGTGATGAAGTAATGATTCATTTAAAGAAAGGTAGATTTCTTGTTAGAACCTATGGAAAATTGAAGATGAAGAAATTTGGTCCCTGTAAGATATTGAGAAAGTTTGACAATGGAAATGCTTATGAGATTGAGTTACCTGATGACATGGATATATCACCTATATTCAACATTGTAAATTTTTATGAGTATCATGAATCTGATGAAGAAATGATAGTACCGAATGATTATCCTAAGAAGAAAACATAAGAAGTTGAGCAGATTTTGGAACAAAGATTTGACAAAAGCACATGAGGAAAATGGTACATGGAATATCTGGTAAAGTGGAAGAACAAACCAATTCAAGAAAATTCATGGATTTCAAAATCTGAGTTGGATTCATCTCAGGTTATACCTATTGTATGATTTGGAGAATCATTTCAAACAACCTTGGGTGTCTAATGCAGGAGCATCGTGGGTCAATTTTTGGAAGAGGATAGAATCTGAATGTTAGTTATATTCTTACATGTATGAGGACTATTTGTAATTGAATTCTTTTGTCTCTGCATTCTTTCTCTCCTTGTCTTATGTTGTTGCTTTTGTGTGTTATTTCTGCAAGGAGGCTGGTAGTTGGGTGTGCCTTTGGCCCCTCCATTCTCACTTGTGTCAATAGGAGTTTAGGAAATTTGGTGAGATGCTTAGTAGGAGACATGATGAAGGGGTGGAATTTGATTTTACCATAGGCAAAATTTGCATGTACAATAATTCTGTCAATGGGACACTAGCAAATCGCTATTCTAGATTGTATAAGTAAGTATCACTAGAAATTCTTCTGAATTAAGGATGTTGGACAAAGGAGAAAAGAGTAGTGTCGAAGCTAAAGATTATGTAGAACACTTGAAAAATTTACATGAAGAGGTGAGAAAGAATATTAATAAAATGAACATTTTGTACAAGGCTAAGGCAGATCGAAAAAGTAGATATGAGAAATTTTAGATTAGAGATGAATTCATGGTTCATTTGAGAAATAAGAGATTTCCAGTGGGAACATACAATAAGTTGAAGATAAAGAAGTTTGGGCCATAAAAAATCCTAAAGAAGTGCGATTCAAGAAATGCTTGTGAAGTACAATTGCCTAGTGAACTCAATATTTCACTAGTGTTTAATATATTAGATTTGACAGAGTATCATGAAGGAATTATGGAAGATGAGATAATAGAAGAAGAGAAAAATATTCCAACACCTACTTCAACTATGGAGGAGATATAAGACATCTTGGATAGTCATGTTGGTAGAAGCACAAGAAACAAGAAATATGAAGAGTACCTGGTCAAATGGAAAGGAAGGCATGTTGAAGATTCACCATGGATATCAAAGGAAGAGGTTGGTTGCCTTGGTTTTCCTATGGACACATGAGATGTGATTACTTCTCAAATTACCCCATGTGTTTATTGTAGGAGCATCTGGGGTGTAAGAGAAATATTACATCACCCAAAAATATTGTCTAGTTTTTCAATAAGGGCTATCTTTGGGTAGGGTTACTATTTTTGCAAGTTTACTATTTTTAGTAGGTTGTTCATTTGAGCACAAATTGTTCCAATTGATTCCATGGAGGTTCATTTTGGATATATAAGTCTGCTAGTAAAGTTTCATAGCAAGACCAAGTCTAGTTTTGAAGATATTAAATTTTTTGTTTTGGTGGTGGTACAAAAACTTTGAACTCAGTTTTGAAGGCCTTAGAGGCTTCAAAAGGGGGTCAAAATTTGATTGATGACTCTTCACAACTAGATGGTTGTAGAGAAATTCAAGATGGTTCCAAAAAGTGTTTATAATAGCCAATTGGGTTCACAGTTTACAAGATATGTCCTCTAGAAGTTGCACTACTTTGGGAGGAAAAATAAAATCCCTTTAAACACTCTTACGAGTTCATAAACCTATTTGGGGGCATATTATTGGCATATTCCAATGTAGGTTTCATCCGAGGTACATCAACAAAAATAGTCTTATTCCGCTCATCCTCAAACTTGCATATATTGTCAATAAGGGCCTTCAGATAATGCCACTTCACACCAATGTCATGCTGGTAATCCTTTTAGGATTGTTACTAGGGGTGAGGTTAGGATTAATGTGTTATGTTTGTTTGTCTTGCATACTTGTATGTCATTTGATCTTGTTATAACCCATCCTTATGGAAGCTTTGATTTTATTATGATGGAAAATGGTTACGTATGTGTTCCTGTGATACTTTGGAACCAAGTTTTGACTTTTATGATTCATGATGATCTATGAGATATTTTGAGATTTATGAACTTAGGGTAGGTTATATAGGTGTTAAAGGGGGCATGGATTGGTTTGGAGGTGCAGGAGCCCAGAAGTGGCTACTTGGGTGTCCTTAGTAGGCTACTTAAATAAGTGATAATATAATACATTAAATGAGGTTTTAAAATGAATTAATAAAATAATGGATTCCTTGCCCATGCCTTGAGTGCTAGTATAGGATAAGGATGGGAGTGGGAGAAGATGCTTTCCCATCTAGTAGTGGCGGTGAGTTCTAGCATAACTGGTTATCCTTTTCTACATGAAAGGATTTCAAGTTTTACATATGTTCACACTTGGGAGTCAGAGTCCAGTGAGATCGTCCCAAGGGGTTGACATATGCGATGACACTTCTCTGATTTTATCTTAGGTTTCCTATGTGTGTTGGTTGTGTCTAGATTAGTAGGTGTACCTTTGAGTTATTGAGTTGTACCCTTGAGATAGGAACTTATAGGATCTCTTCCTTAGTATTATCTAATGATTGATTTTGGTAGTGTTGTCCAAGTGGGGTCTAACGTCATCTCCTTAGAACACTGGTAGTGGAACCACAAGTTTCTATGAGGTTAGGAGGTAGTGATTCTCTTACCATTTGAGACTCTGACGTTCCTATACTAGTGTTGGATGATCCTTGTTGTGGTTGCTTCTTATCCTATCTTCCTTGGAGATTTGTACCTATTCTTTCTTTATTTGTACTTTGTACTTAGTTATATTTACATACCCTACAACTTGTGCAGTGGATGTGGGTTATCATGTATACTTTATAGTTCAAATGTATTTGTTTATTCTTGAGATGGTGTACTATGTAGAAGATTTATATGATTATTATAATTAATAGATTAAATTATATTTACGTAATTCTATGTCAAGGAACCCTTGAGATTTGTAATTTGTAGTTGAGATTGTGTATATGAGTATATATGGACTTTATGTTTGACTTCCTCTTTGTTATTCAATATTGTTTGTAAACTCTTAAGAAAAAAATTATTCTGGAAACTTAATATTAGTTTTAGGTTAATCTCTCCTAGGTTCCTTGGTAGGGCATTACATGTTCATTCTAAGCATGATGTGTTGGCCTTTGTAAAGTAGTACTTATTTTTCAAGTTATTCATCACCAATTGCGTTGTCTATTTTGGTCTTGGTTTTTGTTGCAATACTTATCACAATTGGACAATTCAACAATTTTAACATTCTTCTATTATGTAGATTGACTAAATCATTGGTAAAAAATAGGTGCATTGAGTTGTCAAAGTCTTTCTATTTAGTTGATGTAACTTATTTGTCTGTTTGCATCATCAAGAGTTGCCAATCTTCTTGCCTTGGTTCTGCATTTTGTATGTTTTGTAACACTTGACAAAATTGTGCCTAGGTTGTACTTTTTCCTTGTTGTCAAAACATTGTTTTCAAGGTGATAGCTATCGAGAACTACTCCCATAGCTTTCACTAGTGCTATAGTGTGATACATAGATAGGTTTGTTCATCAACCAACCAATATTATGGAGATTCCACCGAAGCATACATGTTGATTGTGGGGACATGATTTTTGTAGTTGAGTATCTATTCTTAATAGTAGCTTTGGCCCTATGAATCTCACTTCATCAATAAGGATGAATCTTATGTCCTTTAATTCATCTAGGAATGAAAAAGTAAGGTTATAAATAGTAGTAAAATAAACATTAGAAAAAAATAATCAAATAGAACACACTATTATCTTTTATCATCGTGATTTGATGCTAGTGATATCCAACATCAAGAAGCAAAAATACTAAATTTAGAATTACTTGTTTCACTTTAAACCATTACAAAATATTGATTTATAACTTCGAGGATATGTAGAATTATTTATCATTTCGCGTGATCTACAAAATCTTTTTGCCCTTTTTTGTGCCAAAATATCTAAGAAATGTCCCACTCTGATAAAAAATAAGTCTATTGTTGGGAAAGCTTTTCATTGCGTGCTTAAGAATATAGTTATCTATAGTTATATTACATTGCAACAATATGTCCATGTATCAAATGTTATTTTAAGTATTCTATTTGAGAAGGTTTTTTTGTCGATGATGATTGTCCAAGCTTTAATAATAGGTCATGAAAATCTCCATACCAATAACTTCCAAAATATCAAATTTTGATAAGTTGGTTCTTATATTAATTCTACTTGGCTAACGCTTGGACAAACAATAGAAACAACAATCTATCTAGATGAATATTGAACAACACATTGAAACAACTAAATCTATTAGAGGTAAATGGTGCAATTTTAATTTATAAATCTCAATTTTAATTCAGTCATAACAACCATACTAAGGAAAGCAACCAATGATTTTATGACAATATAATATTTATTTAATGGAATAGTTTAAACGGCTAAGTTTAGAAAGTTGTGAGCTGGTGAATTTTAATGTTATTTTAAAAGTAAAATATCTAAATTTTTGAATTATAGGCAACTTTGGACATAATTTGTTTTAGGTATGAAATCTATAAAATTTACGTTAAATCATCAATTATAATATACGATAGTATAATATTGTATAGTATGTTATTTTAAAATATTCAAAAATAAAATAAAATAGGACTATTAATTATAATTTAACAATATTACAATCAAAATTTAGAAAAAAAAACATGTTACAATTTAATAATATTATAATTAAATAACAATATAAGATGCTACACATATACTATTAAAAATATCTTATAACATATATTATTTATTTGAAAACATTATTAAAATTTAAAACACATGATACTATAAATAAAAAAATATTTAACCTTTAAACATCTAATTACATAAATCGTTAACTAAAAATAGCATTTAAAATTAGGAACATGTAATAACATAAATCATTTATAAGAAAGGAAAAATAGTTCTTAGAAACATCTAATACTATACAAAGAAGAGTTAGAAACATTGAGTAAAACCCATGCACTAGTCTAAGCTCCCATTTTGGCACAAGTAGGGGGATGCAAGTATAGGTTATAGAATCTAGCCTTACACCTTCCAATTGCATTTTCTTGACTAATTTTTAAAGCCTTTCAAAAAATCCATTTTTTACATATCTTGCAACCATTGCATTCCATGAGATGTCATATCTTAGAGAAATTTCATCAAATAGTTCATGTGTCTTCTCTACGCTTCCACATTTTTCATACATGCATACCAAAATAGTTGTAACAACATCTAACAAAACTATTATATCCTTTATGCTTTTATGGATGTCCATTCCCTATTCCAAAACTCCCATTTTGGCATGTAGGGAAGAAGGATGCTGACAAAGGTTGTGGATTCTGGCTTTACACCTGCTAATTGCATTTTCTTGAATGTTTCTAAAGATTTTTCATCAAATCAATTTTGCATATATCCTACAATAATTGCAGTCCACGAGAGCACACTTCTTTTGGGCATTCTGTCAAACAAGTCATATACCTTGTCAATGCTTCCACATTTTGAATACATGTATAGAAAGGTAGTTACACCTATAACAACTAACATAAATCATAGTTCATCTATACTCTAAAGGATCTCCATGCTTTGTTTTGAAGGCCCCATTTCAGTACAAGCAAGGAGAACACTAGAAAAGGTTATGGAGTCTAGTTGTACACCTAACAATTGCATTCTTTTGAAAGTTTGTAAAGTCTTTTCAACAAATCCAACTTGTGCACATCCTATAATCAGTGTATTCCATATGAACACATTTGTTTGAGGTATTTTGTCAAACAATTCATGTGACTTATGCACACTTCAATATTTGCATAAGTTTCTACCAGGGCAGTTGCAACTACAACATCTAATAACAATCCTCTTTCCTTCATGATTTGATGGATGTCCATTACCTGACTCCATTGACATACTTAGATATCACTAACTCTGCCACTTTACAATGGGATTTTACCCCTCGATTACTATTTCCTATGGAGGGTTGTCTCCCTACCCATTTGGTAGGGCCAATTTTCCATTTGTCTAAGCACCAGTGGCTCATCTTTGTTAGCTCAGAACTCGTTAAGGCCAGGTCACTAGAACATCAATTCTGCTACTTATTGTGACCAACCCAACCTAGTCCTCTCTCAGATTGGTCTCTTCATTACACATGTCCTACCATAGTGAGTGCCTAGAGAACCAGTGAATTTTCGTATTGATGCCCATTCATGAAATGACTAATGGATGATTACGTGTTGTTGTTATTTTACTTTCTTGTTGAAATTCCCCGTAATGCAAAAAAAAAATCATGTGAGACATCATGTTTTTTCAGTGGAAAAATCCCACAATATAAATAGCCTATTAGCTAATTATAGTACTAATAATTAAAATTTTAAAAACTATCATGGTTAAGATGATGTTTTACAAACTTTCATTTTATTTTTTAGTTAAAGTTGCATAAGTTGTATTATAAATTGTAGTTTTCCATTATTAACGTAGTACTTTTTAAAACATTTTAGCTTCTAATATGTTGGTGTTATCAGATTGAATAAAGTTGGTTACAATAGATGTTTGAATACAATATATTTTCAGGCATTTGTTTCCATTCTTCAAATATATCTTGTATTCAAACATCTCTATTTATTTTCTCAATTAATAATGATTAAGAGACATGTAACATGGTAAAAATAAGTAAAAATAATTTCTATTCATTTGTGTGTTATAGAGATTTTATAAAATTAGTATAAGAAATAAAATTAGTTTTCAATATTTGATTATTAACTTAAAAATTATTATAACTACCAATTGCACTCCAATAAGGTGCAATTGTTACGCCAATAGGAAGGTATACTCGGGTAATATATAGAAGGATGAATATAAATTTTTGACTAATTTAAAGATGACAAACAACTTAAATCTTATGAGACACATTAATCATTAATCCAATACACTAGTCATGTACAATACATTTGTTGTGGTTTGTTGGTTTTAAGACCTAAAGAACATTAAAAAAATGATGTCTTCATAATGTTGAGTCGAGTGAGGCATTGTTGTTGATTAATATGCATGTTGGATTCTTAAAATTGATTTTTTTATTTGTTATATGTGTATCAACAATATGGTATATTTTACTTAGAGAATGTTTGCATAACAAAACGATCAAATATAAAATTGATTAGGGTGATAAGCTTCCAAAATAATTCTATAGTTTGAAGAAATAGGTAAAATGATTAGGAGAAAAACCAAATACAATAGGAGGGAGTACCATTATTACAAATTTGGAAACTTATCAACTATAAGTCAAAATGCATACTTATATTTCCTTCAAATCTTCAATAATTACATCACAAAAGTGTTTAATCAATGTAAAAGCCCTAGAACATATGGGCATAGACAAGTTCATTCCAGGTATCTAAAACACCTTATAAGAATTATGCAGTATAAGATTGGTATTCAATTAGAATGCAACCAAAACTTCAATAAACCATTAACTTAAGAATCTAGCCACTAGTATTCAATCATGATGAACAACTAAATTATCAAAAAATGGCTTATTGCTTCCTAGTTGAAGCAAGTTTAATCCTTTATACAATATTCATCATATTAGGCATGTAGGATTAGTGACTTGACTACTCCAAAATGGAAGATTCAACACATGAGTGAGATGCAATACTTGCATTCACCACTCTAAGATGATCTAAAGTATGCAAGTGCAAAACTAATGAGAGAAAAGATGAAGCTAAACTAGAATGAAGCCATGATGCAAGATTAAACTAACAACATCAATGCTACTATGAAAGGAAACTAAATTCATAATTAGCTAGAAATAAAAGATTATTCTACAAGATGAGATAAGATAAGAATGCAAGAGAGATATTCATGCAAGCAACTATGATGAAAGAAACTAAAAACTGAAGATAGCACTCGGAAATCAAAATAGCATAATAACTCTAAAAATGCAAGATAATGAAAAATGCAAGATGATGGAACCCCCTTTGAGCCAAGGAAGGGCTTCTTTTTAAGGGAATTGCCTCAAGAATTAAGGGTGGAGATTAAGAGGCAAAAGATGTTAGGTAGAGATAATTAGTGAGAGAGATCAATCCTTGTGAGAGGATCCAAGAGCTTTTGATTGGTCAAGCTTGATGGGAGAATAAGACAAAATAGTAAATCCTCTTTTAATTGTCATTCAATCAAGATTAAGCTGCACATTTATGTGAGAAATGTGTTCTTTTAATAAAAGTGCTAGGACTTTATATTAAAAGTAAGGTTTTGACAATCAAATGGTTTTCAAGATTTAATATTAGGAATGATTTGTGCTTGATTTTGGAGACAATTTAATTATGGAAGGGAGATTATCTAGGTTACTTATATAATTGTGTCTAGTGAATTATGCCATTGAGATTTATAATTTTTCTTAAGGAAAATTGATCAAATTTAGGGGCTTAGGTTTTAGTAGATAAATTTTAGGTGATTTTGTGATGGTGCACCAGTAAGCATCCAATATTGACTTGTGTTTTTGTAAATTTTGATAATTTTTTGTGAATTTTTACAACATTTAAAGGCAAAACCTCAGTTTGTTGTTCGATGAAATAATTTCATTGCACCCTTTGTTATGTTTCATCATATGATAATATGGTGTCTAAAAGTGTATCACACAACCTTTTGTGTTTTATCGTACGATGAGTACCCATGTATCTGATGCATGAGCATCTCGGGTTCTTGGCAAAGTTGTATCACCAAAAATAAGTTAGAGTTATTAGATATGCTCGGTAGCTTCTTTTGGGATCTCACTAATGTATTCTTGTTTCCACCGACAGTGCTCGATTGCTACTTGGTTTCTTCATTCACCGAGTTGGCTCGGTTAGTTCATCGAGTTAATTTCGTATTGCTTGGTAACCTTGCTCACTGAGTGGTTTATTTTAATTTTTTGTTGAGGCTGACTTGTGTATTTAATTTTGGTTGAGTTAATGGTTGTATCGTTCACTAGGAAGTGTGTGGACCTAGATCTGGTCATTTCCTTCTCCAATGTTGGATTTGGAGGCTGACTTGTTTCAGTATCCTCTTTGTATAAATAAAGTACTATGTTTTAGCTTTAGGATTAGTTAGAGGATAAGAAAATAGGTTCCTAAAGTTGAATCCTTGCATGCTGGAGGACTATTGAAATGAAATTCTGATTGTATTTGGCCGTAATCGGGAAGGCATTACAACCTGAAATGTATTGGTTAAAAGATTGAATAATATATGAAAACTCTGCATTCTCTCTCTCCCTGTCTATGTTATTACTTTTACGTGATGTTTCTACAAGGGGGTTGGTGATTTGGGGTGTGCTTTGGCCCTCATTCTGCCTCCTCTCTTGTGTCAGGTGGTATTAGAGTGAGGTTAGATCTCGATCTAGATTTATGAATTTAGGTCTTTGGCAGAGGGTTCCTTCTTGTAAGCCCTAGTTAGTATTTGTTGTGGGGTGGAAAATTGCAATCTGACCTACAATTTCATAGGGTTTCAAGATGGTTCATGAAAGGTGAGATGCACATCCAGGCTCATAAGATATGCTAAGACAAATTGCTACTAGGTTAGAAGTTGTTGAGACAATCCAACACCAAAGAAGACATCTTGAGGATGTTAGTGATGAAGAAGCCGAAGATAAACAAGGTGAACCAGAACTTGCACTTGTGATGGATAAAGGTGAAGAAATATTTTTGAAGTCATTAAAAAACTTGAATTCTACACCACATTTCAATCCTCCTGAATAAAGTGGTAGGCTGGATTCAGATGAGTTGATGGATTGGATAACCAAGATGGAAAAGTATTTTGAGTATGAAAATGTTTCCAAGGAAAAAAAGGTGAAAATTGCAAGTACAAAATTGAAAATTCATGCATCCTTATGGTGGGAGCATCTACAATCGGATAAAAAAAGAGGAAAGGTAAAGAAAAAATCAAGGTATGGAATAAGATGGTGAATAAGTTGAAAGGCAAGTTTTTACCCTGTGATTATCAGGTTAACCTAGTTTGAAGAATGAAAAGTTTGAGGGAGAAAGATAGCTTGGTAAAAGACTATACTGAGGAATTCTATAGACTAGATATCATATCTGGACATATTGAGGATGAGGTAGAAAGAATTTCTAGGTACTTGAATGGGTTAAGAGTTTCTATTCAAGAGGAAATCAATTTGATCAAGTTAGAAAGTATTGAAGAAGCTTATTAGTTTTCCTTGAAAGTTGAGGAGAAATTGAATAAAAGACATGAACAAATACAAAGAGGAAGAGGTGGTATATTCCCTAGGGGAAGAGGTAGATCTTATAGTGAAAAAAAAATATCTGATCAAGACAAAAAAAAACTAAGATAAAGGTAAGACCGAGTGGAAAGGTGAAAGTCCTTCTAGAGGAAGAAGCAATAACTACTGAGGTGGTTACAATAGAAGTGGATTTCGAGGAACTTGTTACAATTGTGGAGGTGAAGGACATAGGTCATTTGAATGTAAACATGCAAGCAAGAAGGTTGGTAATAGTAGAAATGCTTTGGTGCAAGAAGACTCACCGAATGAACCAGAGAAGGAAAAGAACTTGATGGTAAGAAGAGCACTATGGAGTAAAAGTAATAAGGAAGATCCGGTAAGGAAAAGTTTATTCAAGACTAGATATAGAGTTGCTAAAAAAGTGTGGAAGGTAATCATTGATAGTGGAAGCTCAAATAATTTGGCATCTGAGGAAATGGTTGCAAATTTACAGTTGGAAAGGTTGAAACACTTGAAGCCCTATCAAATTTCATGGATCAAGGATGAGCATACACTATTGGTAAGTGAACAACGTTATGTGAATTTGAAAATTGTTAAGTACTATGATAAAGTGTTATGTGATATCATGCCTATGGACTATTGACATATTTTCTTGGGTAGACCTTGGCAATATGATAGACATGCTATGTATGATGGGAGATTGCATAAATATACTATTTGGGCTGATGGAAAAAGACAAATCTTATTGCCTTTGACTAAAGAATCTGTCAGTAATGTTTGCACATCTATGAAAGTTTGTTTTATGGAAGTAAGAAAGTTTGTTAAGGATTTGAAGAAGAATGATGTATGTTTTACTGTGATTCCTAAAAAATTGAGTGATAAAATACTAGATAGCATACCTGAAGAGATTGATAAAATACTCACCGAGTACAAAGAGATAATTTATGATAATGTACCTAATGGTTTACCACCAAAGAGAAGCATTGATCATTGTATGGATATGATTCCTGGAGCTAGTTTACTGAATAAGGCACCACATCGGTTAACACCTATCGAGAATGAGGAACTCAACCGAAAAATCCAAGAATTGTTGCATAAAGGTTTGATCTGAGAAAGTTCAAGTCCATGTGTAGTACCAGTTGTATTGGAACCTAAGAATAATGGAGAATGGTGAATGTGTACTGATTCCCAAGAAATCAACAAGATAACTATGAAATATAGGTTTCTTATATGGAGAATGGATGACATAATGGATAGTTTGACTGGAGCAAAGTATTTTACCAAAATTGATTTGAAAAGTGGATATCATCATATCAGAATCAGAGAAGGTGATGAATGTAAGACTTCTTTGAAGACAAGAGAAGGTTTGTATGAGTGGTTGGTTATGCCTTTTGGTTTAACTAATGCGCTGAGTACTTTTATGAGATTGATGAATGAAGTTTTGAAGAAATTCTTGGGTAAATTTGTGATTGTATACCTAGATGACATTTTAATATTTAGTAAGACCAAAGAAGACCATTTGTTGCACATTAAACAGGTATTGCAGAGATTGAAAGAAGAAAAGTTGTTGATTAATTTGAAAAAGCATTCCTTTATGAAAGAAGAAATTGTATATTTGGGAATTTTAATTTCAGCTGATGGTTTGAAAATGGATCCTCAGAAGGTTGAAGCTATTTTGAATTGGCCTACACCTAAAAATGATAGTGAGGTAAGATCATTTCATGGTTTAGAAAGTTTTTACCGAAAGTTCATCAAAAATTTCAGTTCAATTTGTAATGCTATGATTGAGACTATGAGAGGAGATAAAAGAGAATTCAAGCATACACATGGAGCCAATAAAAGTTTTGAGACTTTGAAGTAGAAGGTTTTTGAATTTCCTGTATTAGCTTTACCTGATTTCAATAAGGTATTTCAAGTTGAATGTGATGCAATTGGTAATGCAATAGGAGTTGTTTTGAGTCAAGAAGGTAAACCTATTTCTTTTTTTAGTGAGAAATTGAATGATGCAAAAATGAAATATTCTGTGTATGATCAAGAGTTCTAGGCTATTGTTCAATCCATAAAGAAATGGAGACATTATTTGATACCGAGTGAATTTGTGTTGTATATTGATCATAAAGGTTTACAATATTTGGGTAGTCCGAATAAGTTGGATAAGAGACATATGAAATGGGTTGAATATTTTTAGATTTATACATTTGTGATAAAACATAAGAGTGGAGTCACTAACCGAGTTGCTGATGCATTGAGTAGAAGAAGATCTTTGATGATTGAAATGAGAATTTAAGTTCTTGGTTTTGATGACATGAAAGATTTGTATGAAACTGACCCTGATTTTTTTGAGCCATGGAGAAAGTGCAGAGCACCTATCCAAGATCAATCGAGTAGAAAATGGGAATAATATTTCATTCAAGAACGTATGTTGTTTAAAGTTATTCAGTTGTGTATACCAAGAGGATCAATGAGAGCTAATTTGATAAAGGAGAAACAAACAAGTGGTTTGGCTGAACATTTTGGTATTGATAAAATATTAAATATGCTTAAGGAGAAGCACTTTTGGCCATAGTTGTATAAGGATGTTCAAAAATTTGTGCAAAGTTGTGGAATTTGTCAAGTTGCAAAGGGAGTAAGTTAGAATATTGGATTGTATACACCGATTTCTATTCCTGAGAAACCTTGGATTGATATCAACATGGATTTTGTTCTTGGCTTACTGACGACAATAAGAGGTAATGATTCTATATTTGTTGTTGTGGATAGATTTTATAAGATGGAACATTTTATACCCTACAGAAAAACACCAGATACAATGCATATAGCAAATTTTTTCTTGAAAGAAATTGTCAGATTCTTTGGATTACCGAAGAGTATCATCTCTGACCAAGATAATAAGTTTATTGGTTATTTATGGAAGACTCTTTGGAAAAATTTGGGTACCGAGTTGAGGTATAGTTATACATTTCACCCACTGACTGATGGATAGACAGAGGTTGTAAATAGAAGTTTGGGTAATCTTTTGAGATGCTTAGTTGGAGATAAACTGAGTAATTAGGATTCTATGTTGGCACAAGCAGAGTTTGCATACAATAATTCAGTGAATAAGAGTATTGGAAAAACACATTTTGAGATTGTTAATGGAAAATAACTGAGAGGTATATCAAACTTGAAGAACATTGCTGGTGAAGAAAAGAGAACTGTTGAAGGAGAAGAATTTGTTGAGTTCATGAAAACATTGCATGAGGAAGTGAAACATAAGTTGGAACATAGTAATCAGAAATACAAGGACAGAGAGAATAGATCAAGAAGACATAATACTTTTGCAGTTTGGGATGAAGTAATGGTACACTTGAAGAAAGACATATTTCCTGTTGGAACCTATGGAAAATTGAAAATGAATTAATTTGGTCCTTGCAAGATATTGAGAAAGTTTGATAGTGGAAATTCTTATGAGATTGAGTTACCTGATGACATGGATATATCACCTATATTCAACATTGAAGACTTGTATGAGTATCATGAATTTGATCAAGAAAGGACAATACCAAATGATTATCCTAAGAAGCAAATAGAAGAATTTGAGAAGATTTTGGAACAAAGAGTTGGCAGAAGCACAAGAGGAAAGGAGTACATGTAATATCTGGTAAAGTGGAAGAATAAACCGATTGAAGATAGTTTGTGGATCACATAATTTGAGTTGGATTCATCTTGGGTTGTACCTTCTACATGATTTAGAGAATAATCTCAAAACAACCCCAAATATCTGATGTAGGAGCATCTCAGGTTCTTGGCAATCTTGTATCACCAAAAAAAAATTAGAGTTGTTAGATATGCTCAGTAGCTTCTTTTGGGCTCTCAGTGATGTATTCTTGTTTCCACCAATGAGGCTCGGTTGCTACTCAATTTCTTCATTCATCGAGCTGGCTCGGTTAGTTCACCGAGTTAATTTCCTATTTCTCAGTAACCTTTCTCACTGAATGGTTTATTTTAGTTTTCTAGTGAGGCTAACTTGTGCATTTAATTTTGTTCATGAAGTTAATGGTTGTATCATTCATTGGGAAGTGTGTGGACCTAGATCTAGTCATTTCCTTCTCCAATATTGGATCTGAAGGCCAACTTGTTTTGGTAGCCTTTTGTATAAATAAAGTAGTGTGTTGTAGCTTTAGGATCAGTTAGAGGATAAGAAGATAGGTTTTGAAAGTTGAAACCTCACATGTTCGAGGACTGTTGTAATAAAATTATGATTATATTTGGCCCTAATCGGGAAGGCCTTACAACCTGACATGTATAGTGTTGGCAAGTTGACTATAATGAAGTATATGACTATATCTATTGTTTTCATTATGGAAAAAAAGTCATATGAAGTTTTGGAGTCAGCGCATATTGAAGAAGACTAAAAATATAACTATGTATGGAAGACTGGACAGATTGTAGAGCACCAGGTGATTAGAGCATCAATGCATGTGTGTATGACATAGTTATGACATGCACCCTGAAAGATAAGCTTCTTAGTATGTATTCATGCTAAGTCTAAGAGTGTATGATGATATGAGTTAGTATGAGGAAGTTACAGTCAGATGAAGTGGCATAGACAGTAAGTGGCAGAACAAGACAAAGCATGAAGCCGACTGTTTGTATTTTGATTAGTGCTTATAAATTTTTTTTGTAAAGGCTATGCACCTATTATATTTAGGTCATAGAAATGTTAGTATGAATATATATAAACATGCTTGAGCCAATTCATTTGGAAGTGTTGTATGTAATAGGTTAAAGGGCCGACCTAGTAAATAATTTTGTATGCGCATATAAATAAGACATGCACCCTTGTAATTCGGTATGGTATGAAAAAGAGAGATCAGATAAGTAGAGAAGAAGTATGTGAAGAGTAGATAGAATGTGGTAGAGCTTTACAAGAGGCTAAAGCATCAGTGCACCAAAGGAACTGATCAGACAAGTAGTGTCACTACACCAGTTCACCTTGCAGATATAGTGTGTATCTAATATCCAGAAGGTTGTAGCCTTCACCACTTGAGCAGTGAGATCTAGGATAGTGTGTCCCCATCCCTAATAGGGTTAATTGTAAAAGGCTCCTAACAGGGTCTGACCCTTGACTAGGTCACTGTACTAAAGCATTGTAAAGATCAACTCCTAACCGAGTTGTAAGATCTTCTAACAAGGATCATAAAACACTAGTGCAGTTCTTATTGGGTGTTAATGCCCACTAGGACTTTTACTTATTTGGGTTTCCCCATAATCATATTTGGTGTCATGTGTTATGAATGCTTATCTTATTTACATTGATGTTATTTTCAGTATCCAAGCAATTAAGTTAAGTTTCAAAGTATCTGAAAAAGTAACCAAGCACAAAACACTGATTCACCCCCCCCTCAGTGTTCCCAATCCTAACAATTGGTATCAGAGCTCTGGTCCTATGAAGATAATTTTAACCACTTGAGGAGATCATGGATAAGGGAGAAATGAAACATCTGAAAAAGAATCTTGAAGTAGCTCTTGAAGACCTTGACAAATCTAAAAAAGAAATTGAAGAACTAAAAGAAAAGGTTAGTGATTCTCATGAAGTCATTAAAAAAATGAGAAAAGATTTGAAAGACTGTTCCACAAGTGATTTGGGAAAAATGGTCAAAAAGCTAAATGAGGAAAACACATCTCTGAAAGATCAGATTGAAGAGTTGGATGAAACACTAATCAATAATCAAGAAGCCTATGAAGAACATGTCAAAGAGAACAAGCAGTTAGATGAAGAACTAAGACAAGAAAACATGAAAATCTTGGAGTTAGAAAACATCAAGAAACATATGGAATTTGAATTAACTGAGGCAAAGAACCATATTGACAAATTACACACAATCAAGGATCTTATAGAGTCACAATTATATGCACAAAAGATTAAAGGAGACACTAGCGGTACTAGGTTCAATGAAGCACAAAATTAGATCAATGACATGCGAGAAAGAAAGAAAGCATCAAAAAAATCTACAAAAGCTAAGAAGATAGGAAATCATATAGAAGCTAAAACTGAACCACCCAAGGATAAGCGCAAGTTGGTAAACAAGACTTGTTATGCCTGTAACAAGCATGGTCACATAGAAAGAAATTGTAAAGAGGTAAGACCCTTTAATGGTTATTGTTATTCATGCAATAAGTTTGGTCATAGAGCTATGAATTATAGATCAAATCAAAGAAATCATAACCAAAAAAGTTAGAGAAGTCATCCTCATAAGAATGTAAGAAACTCTTAGAACACTACATGTCAGATATGCAATTATGTTGGTCACATAGCCAGACAGTGTAGTATGGTAACCCCCATGAATGCACCGAGGAATATCAGACCTCCAGTCATTTTTCACTCATGTAACAAGGCTAGACACATCTCTAGGTTCTACAACACTAGAGCACAAAGATAGGAAAGCCCTAAAAAGTCAGAAACCTCAATATTAGAAGAAGCATAAGAAGTCAAGTTTGTGCAAGCTTCCACTAGTACATTTGAGGCCAAATTTTGATAGCCATGTGTCAGATTTGCAACACCTATTTGTCAAAACTTTGATAGATGTGTCCATTGATGTTTGTGTTGGAAATGGTGACAAAAGTGATAACCGTTAGTATTCTAACATCGATTCCCATCGGAACAGGCCACACAAATAGGAATTTTTCTATGGGACCGATCTGTCAAACAATGGTTCTTACGATGTTTCATCTGTCAGAAAGGTGATGGATATGTAGCAGATGTCCGACAAGAGAACTCGTTAGATTTATAGCAGTCCCATCACATGAATCTGTCAGATTGGGGTTTCATCTGATGGCTTACCTGTTGGAAATCCGATGATATGTAATAAACTATTGACAGGAGAATCCATTGGACATATAGCGCTTCTATCGGAATAACTTTAATACTTGTCAAAAAAATGACGAATGAGCATAGTAAAGATAACAAAGCTCAAGAGACCATCATAGTTGGTCTCCATCTTTGGTCCATATACTGACAAATTTTTTTACATTTCATTAGCTCATCAAATGAGGGGATTTGAAAAAATTTAATAGAATATTTTCATGATAACGTATATTATTTAAGTTTATGTGGCACAAATTTATCGACTCCGTGCACTTGTATACTATGAGCACAACCATAAAGAAGCATCTCCTCCCATGGCCTACATTACTCAAGCCATAGGAAGGGATGCTTCTTTATGGCTGTGCTCGATGTATATAAGTGCACAAAGTAGATAACTTCATTCACCGTCAAACTAAAATAATATACATTAGACATGAAAATATCATCCATTAAATTGTTTCAAATCACCGCATTTGATGAGCTAACAAAATATAAAATATTTTGTCAGTATATGGACCAAAGACAGAGACCAACTATGATGGTCTCTTGAGCTCTGCTATCTTTAGTCCTAGCTACTGGGTAAGGGCTAGAATACTTATACCTGTCGATCGTTGAGAATAATCACTGCCTTGCCTTTATGTACACTGCACAGTATCCAATATAAGAGAAGGAACAAAATATGAATGGATAAAAGAAATGAAAGATACAATAAAATTATCTTGTTGTTTACCTTCTCATAATTGATCCCAGTCTTGCAAAAGTAATTTTATACGATCACTAGCACATTTCGTGCATGGATGAGAAACAATATCCAAAGTTTCTAGATTATGAGAAGAGGTATGAGTGGAGGCCAAAAAAGGGATATTTGTGAAGGTTTTATAGACATAGTAGTTAATCATCATCTCTGCACTGGTACTCAATTTGGAAACCCTCTCTAGAAAATCTCCACAAAAATCCCTTCTGGCCTCCACTGCATATACATCTTCTCAGTATCTAAAAACTCTCCATCATTGATTCCCATCATTTTTCACCATCTCCGTGGATTGAGACCTTAAATTATTGAGCTTCTATTTGTTTTGAGAATATTTTAACATTCTCTACTTAACAGGGCCAACCATGTGAAGGTGGAAGCTCATTTGGCCCCTCCTAGGAGCCTCTTATTACCCTTTATGACATTTTAAGACCTCTAAGATGTGTATTCTTAGGGGTGGTAAAGGGTCGTAAAGGGTCATAAGGGGTCCTGGGACACAACAATTGAGAAACATAAATTTAGGCATCATGGTCATAAGTTTTTGGAGACAACATAATTGAGTGGTATACCCAGATGATGCAAAGCAACCACTACTCCTCTAGAACCAAAGGAGTAGTAGTTGCTTTGCATCGTTTGGGTATACAACTCAATTATGTTGTCTCCAAAAAATTATGACCATGATGCCTACATTTATGTTTCTCAGGTGTCATGTTTATGTGCATGTTTTCTATGTGTTTGGGAAGACATATTTCTAGTCTGGGCTTGGATCCTACGACAATTAGCTTCATAATAATGAAGTAGATGACAAATGTGCAATTAGCTTCCCAAGAAAAATCCCATAAATGAACTATGTGTACCCCAATTCCTGTGGCCTCTGTGTGTACCCAAAGGATATATTTGAAACAACAAGGGTAAGGCTTAAAGATCTATCTAGTGATGCAAAATTAACTTCTTTAAGCCTTACCCTTGTTGTTTCAAATATATCCTTTGGGTACGCGCAGAGGGCACAGGAATTGGGGCACACACAATTCATTTACAAGATTTTTCTTGGAAGCTAATTGCTTAGCTCTCATCTGCTTCATAATTTATTATCAAGCTAATTGTCGAAGGATCCAAGCCCAAGCTAGAAATATGTCTTCCCATTTTGTTTAAGCCATATTCCTTGTTCTTGTCAAACTTCCTTGGTACGGTAGGCGTGCTCTCTACAGTACTCTTCTTCAATCTGTGTTCAACAATAAGCATCTTCTTCTTCTTCCTAATTGTAGCCAGAGCTTCCTTTTCATCAGGATTCAACTCCACTTCCCCCATCTCATCATCCTCATCACCCTCAGCTGCCATCCTAAGCCCTTCTTCCCTATCCAGTTCTTCAAGCCTCTGCAAGATATCTGGATCAATAAAGCTTGCAACATTGTGCCCATCCATGATCTCAGGAATATCATCTTCTTTCCATTCTTCATTTGCCAAAATATACCACTTCTTCAAGCTTGTAGAGTAGTCTCTAGTGGTTGCAAATCAATATTATTACAAACTGCAATAAGAGGCTTATTGGCAAACAAAGGTTTTATGCTGTGAAACAGAGTTTCCTGTTGCACAATACTATAACCACAAGACCCCAAAACATCAAGGAAAAACAAAACAACCACCTTCAAATGAGCCAAGGTATTAATATTGAGCATATCTATGGTGTTCCTATCCTCCAAGGGGTGGTCCAAAATACAAAGGGTATCAATAGGCTAAATAGCTTCTGACTGTCATAGAGGCCTAATGGCTCTACCTTATAGCCCACAACATAAAGCACACTGCTCAAAGAAAAGTACATGTCCATATTGTAGAAATGGAAAATAAATAACAAGAAAACAAAGAAAAACAAATAAAAAAGAAAATTTTGCAATTAAATAATCACCAACAATGGTACACATAATACTTCTGTATGCAACCCATATTTAACATTTCAAATGTAAGAATGAAAGAAAACACGGAACTAAGCCCACAGTTCATAGGCCCACAAAGGGACATTTATCGTAGTCATAGAAATATGATTATTTTTAAATGGAATACACCAAGGAGTACCATCAAAAATATTGACCATTTACAATCATGAACATTGAATAATCAAATATCTCATTTTTTTATCAGCATGTGTAGTCTCTGTGTGTATGAAAAATGAATGAAATATCAAGTTGAAATAAAACACTGAACAAAAATTCAAATTCAAGGCCTAATTTATCAAGAGCAACAAACATTAGGACAAAATAAAAATAATTAAGACTATAGAAAAATCATTAAGACTAGAAAATCAAGTTCTAGAAAAATCATTTAGACTAGAAAGTCAAGTTCTAGAAATGGACGGTTCTGATGCTTTTCCATTACAACATTTGAGCATTCATCATTTGGTACTTCTTGGTGTATTCCACTTAAGTTTTTCAGCTACCGTGTTTATGTGCATGTTCTTTATGTGTTTGGCTTCTCTCCCTCGCAAGGGATACACCGATAGGTAATTGATTTGAAAGCATAATGATTTGATAGTCTTTTTTCAAGATAGGCGTAATCAGCCCGCCAACCTTAATTAGCAACATTTTTGATATATGTCAAGTACTTATTATCAGTATGCCCAACAAAAAGAGACTTAGTAGTAAAAGCATAAGGTTTCACATCCACATCCGCCCTAGTAAGTATTAGAGCCTTTCAAATTTGTAAAGAACACAAAATTTGCAAATCAAATTGATATTTCATTAAAACCTATGTTCTTGATCAAGTTCTTAAAGATTAAAACATGAAATAAAAAGAAGATGCAATGAAGACGACATGTGCTTTGTAGTGATGACATTCAAGAGATGTTTGATGAGTATTCAGATTGCTCAAAGATTGATTTTGAATCAGCAATTGGTGAAGAACATGAAGTTGATATGGACTCCTCTTCTCAATTGATAAGACTATGAGGAAAATCTAAATTTAGTGGTGTGTGGTGAATCTAAAGATGGAAGGAAAGAAAAGTCCCAAGTTTTGAATTTTGACAGTAGAGGCTCCTTTCCTCATTCTCACAAGTCTGTAGATTTGTCACATGGATTAATCAGTAAAGAAGAGGCATCTAGCATTGGCATTCAATATATAAAGGTTGGGCCTGACCATTGCACAAAAAAGGTGCTTGTATCCATTTAAAATTTGTCACCAGGGTATGACCATAATTTTGAGTTCATAACAGTGACATAACTCCACTACCTCAAGATATGGCAGCCTTTGGTCAAGAAGAGAACAATGATTTACATCCTATATTTGAGGGTACACATGGTGCAAGCATGGGACATGATGGGAATGATACAACTCATCTTAATTAATAAAAGAACTCTTGCCAACATAAGGGTACCCACAGATCAAAATAGTCCTGGTAATTGGGTCAATAGATGGCAACCTTTCCATATGCTGCCTCACCTGTTTGAGGTAAGCCAAACTCAGTCCAATTCTCTTAACAATGGTACACATCTGTCCAAGTGCAACAACCTTCAAAGATTTGCAACGATAAAGAGAATCCCCATATTTTATCAGCCTAACATAGTCTTTGGCCACTTTGGTAATGAGAACCTCAAAATAGAGAAAATAAACTTAGTAAAACCATTCTATGCCACTGTTTGTGAGGGTACAGTCATGATAAGTGCCTCTCAAACCTCTCCAAACATGTAAGATTGTCTTTAAATACTTTATTGATCTCTTTTAAACATTAACCAAATCAAACCTACATTTGAATCCACACACAATAACCCAAAATGAAGGGTTTTGTATCCTTTAATGAATCTCAATCACTGGTAACACATGGACAACCAAACCACTAGTCTCCAAAGTATTCAATAAGTGAATATGAATGTTTGAAAACTATTCCTTATTGCATAGTGGAAAGGAAAAACCAAAACAAGACTTTAACATCTTTAAGATCACTAATTTCAATTAGAAACCTTTAACTCTCTTCAAACTCACAATACGTTGCATGTGTAGTACAAAACTCATGAGATTCTAAAGAAGGCCTCACTCTTAATCAGCCAAATCTTCCTTGTACCACACAAAAAACTATGTGATAACTATGTCTCCTCCAACCTTAATTGTTTAAGAATTCATCATATCAGATAAAGTATGTTTGACAATGAAGATTTGTTTGACAAATAACAGGTCTTCTTTAGTATCTTATAATAACATGCTAAACTAATAAAGGTGTTATCTACATTTAATCTGCCAATTACTAATTGATTAAGCATATTATTACTATGCTTAATGTTCCATTTAAATGCATTTAACACAAAATACAAATTTACAAAACTGAACCAATGGCATGTTTACAACAAAGGTGTAATAGAACTCCCAACAATTCTTAAACATACTTTATCTGATATGATAAATTCTTAAACAATTAAGGTTGGAGTAGATATAGTTATCACACACTTTTTTGTGTGGTACAAGGAAGATTTGGCTAGGTTAAATCTTCCTTCCTGCTAGCAGTCTACAGAATTAGACCTTTATTAACAATTCATCATATCAGATAAAATATGTTTAAGAATTGTTGGGACTAGTCCTTTGGCATGCATTAAATAGAATATAATTTTCAACATATTATTATCATTCTATTTCTTTTTTGTAAACATTCCATTGGTTCATTTTTAATCTACTAGTGTCGTGCCCTATCCCATGCTTTATCTCCATTATTTGATGTTGTTGGTGTTCGTGCTCAAGGATGATTCACTATTTTGAAATGTTGATGGTGGCTATCAAATGGAAAAAATAGAAATTATCAATCACATAACATTTCACTGTTGTATGAGTGGATTGTGCATGAACAATTAACATTAAATAAGGAGCAAACTCCTCAACACATATTGGAAACCATTGAATTCAATAATAAATGAAACCTAACACCAACACTATTTCTTCCATTCACTTCTACCAAGATTAAAACATTTAATCCATTCAACATTACATATAATCATTAGACAGTTACATTTCCTGATTGTGTATAGGAATAGTCATGACTAAAATGATAAAAAATACTTTCACCCTTGCACAAGCTATTCCAAACTTCAAGTAAAATGATAAATATGCTATATCAAATCATTCATATTCATAGTAACCATTCAAAGGATCATTTTGTCAATGAACCCTCTAACTGTACCCCTGCGGCAAAGAAAGGAAACCTCAAAATAGAGAAAGGAAACTTAGTAAAACCAGTCTATGCCGCTATTTGTGAGGGTACAGTCATGATAAGTGCCTCTCAAACCTCTCCAAAAATGTAAGATTATCTTTAAATACTTTATTGATCTCTTCTAAACATTAACCAAATCAAACCCACATTTGAATCCACACAATAACCCAAAATGAAGGGTTTTGTATCCTTTAATGAATCTCAGTCACTGGTAACGCATGGACAGTAAAACTAGTAGTCTCTAAAGAATTCAATAAGTGAATATGAATATTTGAAAACTTTCCTCTCAACTTCCCCAACCACTCCTAATTAGTTAGAGGGATTAGTTGAGTGTGTAGACACTAAAACTTCTCATGCAACTCCCAAAATTTCACATACAAAATAAAATTAAATCCATTTATGAATTAAATCCAGTATGCCAAAGGACTAGTCCCAAAAATTCTTAAACATACGTTATCTGATATGATGAATTGTTAATAAAGGTCTAATATACAATGGTCATGTCAGTAATATAAACAAATGTGAATCCAAACATTTCAAAATAGTGAATCGATATCCTTGAGCATAAGCATTTTATTTGATCATATAACATAAAGTATGTTTAAGAATTGTTGGGACTAGTCCTTTGACATACTGGATTTAATTCATAAATGGATTTAATTTTATTTTGTATGTGAAATTTTGGGAGTTGCATGAGAATTTTAAATGTCTAAACACTCAACTAATCCCTCTAAATGATTAGGAGTGGTTGGAGAAGTTGAGAGGATAAAGCACGGGCTAGGGCACGACACTAGTAGAATGCGATCATTTCAATGAGCATTCATGATCAAATAAAAAGCAATGCATTTGAAATTTGTGATCGAATATGATGCTAGAGGCTCAAAAGACGTTGCCCGTCAAAGATACCAATCAAAGATGAAGAAATCACATACCTTCTCTCGCACTCAGCTTTCATGAAGGAAGATTTGATAGCCAAATCTTCCTTGTACCACACGAAGAACATGCCATTGGTTCAGTTTAGCATGTTATTATCATATCAGATAAGGTATGTTTAAGAATTGTTGGTAAGGATAGGAATAGTGGAGATTCTAGAAATATCATAGAGGAAACAAAGCATAATACAACAGACTTGATTGTGAACACATTTAATCCACAAGCTTAAGCTAAAAAAGGAATAGATATATTAGTAATATAAGCGAGTGTGGAAGAGAGGGATGAAAGACTAGAGAATGGGGAGGATTCATCCACTTTAGCCAGGAAGATCAAGAAGATGGAGTAGGAGGACCATAATTTTAAGGGTGACATTGTGGTAGAAGAAGTATTTAAAGATATTTACATGTCCCCTATCTGTAAAATCAAGACTACAGGTGATGAAGACCATGTCGAGGATGAGGGGGGTCTTAATCAGGGAGGGGGATAAGATGAATTTGTCTTGAGAGATGGGGAAGGAATTTTAGAAAATAAAATAATCAAGAAAAATAAATCTAAGTCCAAAAAGATAAATACGGGAACAAAGAGGACGAGAGGGAGAATAGAAAAGACCAGAGAAAGTAAAGATCTGGGAGAGACTTGTTCTCTCTTGGAAAGAAATGAATCTCATAACATGGAATTTTAGGGGTTGCAATGCCCCTAACTAGAGATGTTTAATCAAAAAGTATTTTGAGACAAAACCTGATGTAGTATGTTTAATAGAAACTAAACTAGAACAAGAAGCAACAAAATTTTTTTCAGGAGTTTGGAACAACATTTTAGAATCTATAATGACCCTTGTTAGTTTGTAACCTTCGATCTCTCATTTCTAGTTATCATAGTTGTAATTCATATAGATCTATTTAGTATTTCAACTTAATTAAATGAAATGATAATTTAAATAGAATTTATATTTCCTCTTATGACTATATTAAGGGTCCCATGTCCAACTTATTATTCAGTATATAATTATAAAGTTTAATTCATATATCCCATTTAATTATTGTTGTTCTGCCATTATGAATTTGTGATTCTGATCTCATCTATTTTAATACGTATTGTATATTCACATTTGAAATAAATATATATATAATTCTTATTTCAATATTATTATCAAATATATATAATTTCTATTTCAATATATATATATATATATATATATATATATATATATTTACTTATATGATCTATAATAGTTCCCTATTTTTAATAAGATTCCATATAATAGCATGTGAATCAGTATTTAACTTAGAGATACATTACATCATAATTTGTTGTCACACAATGCTTACCAGCATTGTAATAATTCATTTCCTTTATTATCTCTTCCTTGAAGAGTTATACTTATATTGTATCTTTTCTCTTTTTTTTCATAATCCAATCATATGCTATTGATATATGATTCAGATATATAATATATGTAATTCTAATTATTAATACTGAATATAAGTTTACTACATATATTTCACTATATATATATTATTATTTATAGCCATATGTATATATATAACTTCTTGCTCACATGATGGCTTTTGCAATTCAATTTATTATTGAACAGAAATTTAGTTTGAAACACCCTTGATACAGGTTCCAACTATTTGTGTTGATTCCAACAACCTCCCATGTACTGATAAATGTCTTGTTTAATTTATATTATCCAATCTCCTCTCATGAATAAATTATTAAATAGTCATTTCTTAGATTCTCTCAAATCGATTGTTCCTCCATATATTATCCCCCGGTAGAATGAGATTGGTTTCCAATTTATATCTTGTGTGATGAGAATGGGTGTAATTGGAGAGACATGTTTGTTCAACTTCATTCCTATTCATAACATAGCCAAATTAGTTTATACAAATGATACTGATTAGTTTACTGCCTTATGTTATTATTTATTGTCATTATCGATGCTCAACAATATTAATCACTGTTAACACTCGATATTGAGCATTAATCCATACTTGTCTACTTCTTACCAAACCGCCATTATTGATCATTACTATTAATATTAATTGGTAATGTTTGATAAGTTCGTTGATGTTCCTATTGTATTTCACCATGCATGATAAACATTGTATCTTTATATTGGTTTAGTTGATTGGTCATCAATAAAGACTATTTCATTATTGTCACAAAAATGATCAGTATCAACTAATCATCCTTCCTCAATGTCGTGACTTACTTGGATGAAGTTAATAATTAATTATTCTTCTCCATTGATAAACATATTTGGTCTAAGTAAACTTTATTCTTCATGACAATGATAAGGATTATATTGTATTGTTTCTTCATGCTAGTAATCCTTCTATCATCTTGCTCTACAAATCTACTGTAATTTTATTTCTTTAAAGACTTCTCAAAATTGAAACACTTAATATTATATTATAATTTATTATTATTTACTTATTTATTTTTATAATTTAATTTTATTTATTATTAAATCTTACTTCTGAGAAGGGACATGACAGAATCCATGAATGGTATGGGTAAGGTGACCTTCATTCTTGGTCGTGACTTTAATGAAACATTGGATATGGCCGATAAGAAAGGGAGCAAGGGGATGCATGGCAGACCAAGAGAATGAAGGGTAGGGAAGACATTGTATTGTGTATTTCCAATATGTTTGGATGCAGGGCAGACTAGGAGAATGAAGGATCACTCACTGATTGCATGATAACCCAGTTTTGAAGGGTCACTGGTTGAGGGGACAGTCGAGGTCTAGATGATTGGGCCATTGGAGGACCCTATTTCTTTGTATTAATTGATATTCAAATTGGATGCATGGATTTCTTGTGAATTATTGACTCTGCATATACTTCTCTAGGGTTGTAAGCCACTTAGGGATCAAAATAGAGAAAATAAATCAAAATCATTCTTTGTCCTATTCCCTTTTAACAAAGTCTCAACTATCAATGATACAATACATTTGATGCCCTAAGCTATCAATACAAATGGCACCTAGCTAGAAGCTCATGGGCTGTCCATTTGATAACCACAGTCAACATTTCAAAAAAAATTGATAACCAATAACATCAAATAATAGAGTTAAAGAATGGGCTAGGGCACGACACCAGTAGAATGTGGTCATTTCAGTGAGCATCTCAACAATAGACAATGGCATCATTAAACGTGCCAATAATATCAACAAACATGAATCCAAACATTTCAAAATAGTGAATTGATATCCTTGAGCACAAGCACCAATAACATCAATTAATAGAGATAAAGCACTGGCTAGGTCATGACACTAGTAGAATGCGGTCATTTCAGAGAGCATTCATGATCAAATAAAATGCAATGCATTTGAAATTTGTGATTGAATATGATGCCAGAGGCTTGAAAGATGAAGAAATCACATACCTTGTCTCGCACTCAGCTTTCACTCATTTTCTCTCGCTCCTTTTCTCTCCAATCGAAATAAAAATGATTTGGGTGTTTCAATTTTTTTTCCATCTATACCCTGAAACTATTGGAATTTCGATGGTCAATTTAAAACCCATCAGAATACTGACACCATTGGGGCCTATTATAAAAAAAACACCAAATTCATAATAAAAAATTACCCGTCGGAAGTGTCTGTCAAAATTTGGCCCCAAATGTAGTAGTGTTTAGATGATGTGAGCTTGACTTGGAAGGAAGAAAAGAAGGATAATGTTGATGAAATAGTTGAGGATGCATCCGCAATGGACACACCTCCTATTTATGGTTAAATGAATTTCATGGTCATAGGGGGAGCTAGATTATCTCTAGACCCCTGCGTGGCTGGTATACTCACTCTCTGAGTATGCACCTTGGACTATAACTATTTGGAGACTATGTGACGTAGTATGCAAGAGTGCACTGCCTGATTGGTAACAGAATCAAAGAATGAAATTTACAGTTACATTCTGTACTTACGCGACAAGCATTAATGGCAAAAAAGTTACTTTATAACCATTGGAGATTCATTATTATCACATTACATTCTAAGTTGAGCTATTGGAGAGCACAAAAGATCAAGTAGTTGAGTTGTGAAGTGTTACAGTTGAATCTACCAGCAAAGAAGGAAGATTGATTGTTGCTAAGCCCTAATTCAAATGTGACAATCCAGAAACCCTAGAAAACCTCTGTAAAGTGATTAAACAAGTAAGTCACGGCTACACTAGTTATCTTTGATGTTGTGGAAAGAAAAAGATGTGTTTAAAAAGAATCTGTTCAAGTCCACCTTAGATGACCTAGAAGGATCCTTTTCTAGAACCCCAATGGGTGTCATGCATGTAGAAGATATACGCACAAATGTATATTTCAAAAAGGAGCTAGTTGGTTTAGATAGAATTAGGTCACATCTTGAGACAATGATGAAACCTGATAAAAATTCATAGATGAGTTTGTTCACCTAGAAGACCACCCTATTATTGAGTATGCTACAATGCATGAATTCTATGAGTCTGAATGGATTAAGATCTTGTTGAAAAGGATCCACGATGACCTATTTTGGATAGGTGAAGTACCAGTCAGAATCACAGTTGACCTCATTCATGAAAGGAAAAGTTTATCCAAGATAGGCACCATTATTCTAGTTGGAAAGGATGTCAGGAAATTGGTTGAACAAGCCTACAAATCCCAGAGTGATAAGCGCGGGATGACAATCGAACCAATTAAGGAGGACATCAAATTGATGTCTATGATTCTTGGTTATAGATTTCAGCATGCTAAAAGGGTCAATAGTGTGTCCACAACCACTATTCTTGCAGCCATCAGGATAGTAAAGGAGAATGGAGAATTCAACTTGTGTGAGATCTTGCGCGTACAGTTGATGGATAACATAAGGGAAATCAAGCATGATAAGACCAAATTATTCAGGTTTGGGTCTTTGATAATCTATATGTACTTTCATATAGTTGGGAAGGTATCAAACTTATACTTGGCTAAAATTTTGCCTACAATGCCTCAGATATCCCTTAAGGCATCAATTGAGAGCACACTAAGAGACTTCATGGAGTTAGAGTTGAAAAATTTCAGGATAAAGATGCAAATGAGGTATAGGATACCTAAAAGCATTGTTGAAAAGTACAAGGACAATATTTGTTTTATGGTAGAAACTAACATTACTTGCATGGAGGTTGTTGAGCCTAGAACTAAATAGATTCACCCACTTGGCTATGAAGTAAAAGAGCAAGTCTTGGAAGCCTATGAACAATTTTTACTATAAGCACCCAAGGATCCTAATGAGCCTAGATGGGGAACTTATGAAGAAAAGACCAGACAGGTAGATGCAGTCCTAAACAGTGCTGCAACCAAGAGAAAAGCCACTAAAATTACATTTGAAATACTGAAGATCCATGGTGTGACCCAAGTAGAGCTGGATAAAGCTAGAGAAGCAAAAATAGCTATGCAGATTGAGAGCACATCCTCCATGGAAGCTAAGATAGAGAAAACAATTGATCCCAAGATGAAGAAGGTAAAAACTGAGAAAACTGATTAAAAAAAGGAAGAAGAAAGTAAAATAGATAATATCAATCATGCGCCCACAAATACAGTTGATGTAGAGTCCACTGAAGCATCTCCCAAGATGCCTAAGAGGAAGAAGCAAACTGCCACAAGCCACCCTTCAGCCAGAGCAACAAGAAGCATAAGCAAAAATGTACAACCACCTCCTAAGGTAGGATTCCTACCAAGTCTTCAAGTATTAAGGACTAGAGTGGTAGAGGAAGGAAGGTTAGACAAGATATCTAAGTTCTATGAGAGATATCATGAAATTGACAAGTCTAAGATCCATGAGATGCTGATCAAACATATGATCAAATTCAAGAAGATAGATCTAGAACTAAAATCAATGATTCTAGATAAAGTTTGGGAAATTTTGGATTCCTTGAAAAGATAAGAAACAGAGGAAGAATTTAGAATCAGAGAGAAAATACTAGATGACAATCTACCAGTATGTTCAATTAATGAGAAAAAATTGCTGCTAGGTTTGGTGAAGCCACACCTCAGAACTAAGATGAGGACATTTCACATTTTGAACAAAGATTATGAGTAGATAACCAAGGAGATAGAACAAGCTTTTGAGAAAGTATTCCTTGAACAACACATGCAACCTTCATCTGCGCCCATCACTCAAGCACTTGTTGAGAAAGATAAAGAAGCTAAAGTAAAAAATGCACCTATGATAGGTCCACAGGACTCAGCGTCCTCAGTGATAGTGTTTGTAGTTGAAATAAAGTCTACGCCTATGCCCTCAACTCAAGAAGTGAACACAATAATGATTGATAATATGGAGATATCAATGGCGGCCACTAAAAAAGACTTAAAAAAATTTGAGGAAGCCTTTGTGAGCACACAAGAAGTAGAAACACTATGCGGTGAAAATTCATCTATGCAGCAAGAAGATGTGCTGATTAAGGACTTAACTGGACAAGAAGAAGAAGAGGAAAAAGAAGAAAAAGAGGAGAAAGAAAATAAAAAGGAGAAAGGAGGAGAAGAGGAGGTAGAAAAGGAAACAACAGATGAACCCTCAGTTGAAATTCCTATGAAGATTAAGATAGAAATGATGTACAACACACCCATCACTCCCATGCCTTCAACATCATTGTTGTCAAGTTTGACCCCTGACACTACAAGTCTGGACTCTTGGGGAGAAGAAGACCTGATCAAGAGTAGTGTCCTTGCTATGGAGAAGGCCAAGGAAAAAAAAGTAATGATAAATCATCTATTTTTTGAGTCAATAGACATCTTGAACAATCTACTGCCAGCAGAGAACAAGGTACAAAAAGTGCACTTAGTGGAGGATGTCAACAACATCCCAACAAGCTTCAAGGCAAACTTCTCCTGCCTAGAAGAATCATCGGCCAAGGTAGAAGAAGAGAAGTATCTTAAGAAGAGATTGGATGAGCTAAATGAAAACTTTTCACTTGACCTCAACTCTTTAAAGGTCAGTCAAGCTTCATTGAAGGAATTTGTAGCGAAAGGAAGGAAACTCATAGTAGACTGCATGAACCAAGACAAGCTGACTGCATATCTCTATAAGAAAATTCAGGAGGCAAAGGCTATGATAGATCAAGTGAGGAAATCAGTAGAAGATCCCACTATAGATGTAAACATGTGTAACAATGTCTACAAGGGACAAGTGGAAAAAATAGAAAAGACGGAAAAAGAAATGTCCAAAATAAGGGCAAGACAAACACAACTGAGAAATGCTCTTGCACCTTCACTAGATGTCTTGAATCAGAACATCAAGGAGATCGATGCCACTATGGTGACATATGATCAAGGTCCATGTATAGAACTGGAGAAGATGGAAAAGCTAACATATGATTTGTCCACCCATCTTCAGACTATAGACACACTGAAGAACTTTTGGCAGAATAAGATTGCTAATCTAAAGTTAGCATATCCAGATGTCTTCACTTTGTAAGTACTTGTGAATACATTTTTTTGAGCACCTTTGTCATTAATGTCAAAGGGGGAGTATAGTATGTAGAGGGAAGAATATGGAGCCATGTAAATGATGTAAAGAAAAGTATAGTACATAAGGGGAGACATAAGTTAGAATATGTATTAGAAAATTTTGTATAAGGATATAGTTAGTTACTTTGCCATATTCCTTTGTTGCCGTTAATGACAAAGGGGGAGATTATTGGAAAGTTGACTATACTAAAGTATATGAATATATCTAGTGTTGTCATTATGGCAACAAAGTCATATGAATTTTTGGAGTCAACGCATATAGAAGAAGATAAAAAATATGACTAAGTATGAAAGATTGGACAGATTACAGAGCACCAGGTGATTAGAGCATCAACGCACGTGTGTATGAAATAGTTATGACATGAACCCTTAAAGATAAGCTTCTCAATATGTATTAATGCTAAGTCTAAGAGTGCATGATGATGTGAGTCAGTATGAGGAAGTTACAATAAGATGAAGCGGCACAAACAGTAAGTGACAAAATAGGACAAAGCATGAAGCCAACTGTTTGTATTTTGATTAGCGCTTGTAATTTTGTTTTGTAAAGGCTATGCGCCTATTATATTTAGGTCATAGAAATGTTAGTATGAATATATGTAAACATGATTGAGCCAATTCATTTGGAAGTGTTGTATGTAATAGGTTAAAGGGCCGACCTAGTAAATAATTTTGTATGTGCATATAAATAAGACATGCACCCTTGTAATTCAGTATGGTATGAAAAAGAGAGATTAGATAAGCATAGAAAAAGTATACAAAGAGAAGATAGAATGTGTTAGAGATTTACAAGAGGATAAAGCATCAGTGCACCAAAGGAACTGATTAGACAAGTAGTGTCACTACACTAGTTCACCTTGCAGATATAGTGTGTATCTGATATCCAGAAGGTTGTAGCCTTCACCACTTGAGCAGTGAGCTCTAGGACAATGTGTCCCCACCCCTAATAGGGTTAATTGTAAAAGACTCCTAACAGGGTCTAACCCTTGACCAGGTCACTATACTAAAGCATTGTAAAGATCAACTCCTAACCGGGTTACAAGATCTTCTAACAAGGATCATAAAACACTAGTGCAGTTCTTAGTGGGTCTCAATTCCCAATGAGGTTTTTACCTATTTGGGTTTCCCCGTAATCATATTTTTTATAATGTGTTATGAATGCTTATCTTATTTACATTGATGTTATTTTCAGTATCTAAGAAATTAAGTTAAGTTTCAAAGTATCTGAAAAATTAATTAAGTACAGAACACTGATTCACCCCCCCCTCTCAGTGTTCCCAATCCTAACATATAGGTTAAAAAATTGAATAATATATAAAAATTTTGCATTCTGTGTGTGTGTGTGTGTGTGTGTTATTGCTTCCATGTGATGTTTTTGCAAGGGGGTTGGTGATTTGGGGTGTGCATTGGCCCTCATTCCACCTCCTCTCTTGTGTCAGTATTGTATAATACATGGAGTTGTATTGTATTGAAAAATTGTGTCGTACTTGTAAAGGAGTTTAATCGTACAATATCTATTGCTAAGCTATTTTATTGGATGATCTGAATTTGCACTTTTTGCCTTGATTTGAAGTGATCTTGGTTTTGTACCTCATTTTGAGCCTTATAGATATGCTTAATGATGGCCTTTTTTGATACTTTGATGTTCATTAAATATAAGTTTTTCTCATTATGTTGGTAGTTTACTGATGCGTTTGCTTGTGTTTCTTTTGCAAATGCAATTTCTTGATCTAATCTTCCATTGTGCCTATTCATAGGCATTGAGACTGGTTCACCATTTATCACAACAGGAGTTAGTTGTATTAGATCAATGTGGGCTCGGAAGCTCACCACTATGCCAGACATCTATGTGAATCATAGGTTTCTCACTACCTTAGCTGAGAGGTTTCATAGTGACCATAACACCTTCCATCTTCCCATTGCTGAGATCACCATTATACCTGAGGATGTGTACATGATCCTTATATTACCCATAGTTGGTGCACTTGTGTTTTATGATCAATATACAATATAGGGGATCACAACATTGTGATGTGTATTCAATGATGACACCATCTTGGATCACCATATTACCTAGGATTACATGTTGAGATAGTATGGCTAGGATTATCAATTGGCTTGCATGCTTGTTGGGTTGATCGATTGTGTAGTGGCATATGATCATAGTCAAAAAGGTTTTTAGTGCCACTAGGGTCACAGTCTATATGAGATGCTCAATTGGCCATGCAAATTCAGTTGGGGAGCCTTCTTGTTGTGCCATATGTATTGTGTGCTACACGAGATTGTTTATTAATGGGGACATAACCTGGAAAAAGGTGTCATAGTTTTGTAGATCTGGGCATGGGAGCATATCCCCATATCTCATCTAGTGACACATGATGCTTGAGGAGTGAGCATGCCTTATAATTTTCCTGATACAAGCTATCTCCACCAACCCAATTATGGCAAGACCTCATACAGGAACCAACAGCTCAATGACCTATCTTCTATTGTATGACGACCATATATAGGATGTGAGAGGTAGTCAAGATTAGTCCGTGAGCTGTCATATATGTTTTCCAATTGGCCTTTAATTGGCATGTATGCTTCTATTATGTTTGGAGTATTGTTGTTGCTTTGATGTTGCATCTTTCTATGCTTCCATAAACAAAACATCCTAACATATATCATTAATTTATCATTGATTTCTAGGTGTGCTCCCATAGTCAAGTGATTTTGCATCAGCAAAGTGTGGCGATAGTTTGATTGGTGATAGGATATCTTGATCGAGTTCAGTGCGTATACTCAGTTCCTTGATTATGAGGTAGATTGGGAGTCATGACCTATTTATGTAGTTATTTTCTAGGAGCTTAGAGATCTGCAAGGAGTTGACTGGGAGTATCTTCCTACTATCATGGATGCTGGCGTCACCCATTCATAGAGACAATATATGATCGATCAACCCTTCTTGAGATTCATGGATTTAGCTGAGTGAGTGCTAAGATTGGACAAGGAGGAGCCAAAGCCACAAGGAAGAGGGTAGGGAGAGGTGTTGACAGGGACTAGAGAGGCCAGGAAAAAAGTCACCTAGGGGATAGCAGTAGAAGGCCTCAGGTTACTAGGCAAAAAATACCATGTGGAGAGAGGGGATCATTAAAGTTTGTAGTGGTAGCTATAGATGTAGAGTAGGGTCTACCAAAGGAGGAGGGAGAGAGATTAGTAAGGCAGAGGGTGGATTGGGGACACCTCCTGAGGTGAGATAAGAAGGGAGTTTGATTGGAGAGGAGGGTGAGCCTATGGAGGAGGCACTAGGGGTTGAGGTGACATGGGGGATTAGTGTATATGAGGTAGTGAAGCTTAGGGTAGATTTCACAATGGCTAGGACACAATGGGCATTATTGAAGATACAACTAGTAGAGTGGGACATGCATATACATGATAAATAATGTAAAACCCATGAGATACAAAGTGCACATGATCAGGTTCAACAAATAAATGCCTACCAAGATTCTAGAGATTCATATTATTATTCTTTATATATTACAACAGTACCAACCACGTTGATAGCACTCTCATATACCCAGTTTGTCGTACAATCAGAGGGAGCAGTGCCAACACTAACACCAATGAGAGTTGATTCCCCTTGTCCTCCACCCTGATATTAGGTGGAGGGAGGGAGCCAATCTTGATATCCCCCTTCTTATCTTATCCCATTCTTCCATTTTTTATGTACTTATTGCTATATTTGCATCGAGGATGAACTAGTTTTGACCTTTATTTGAGACATATAGTTTGATTGTATACTCTGAGATATTTTATATTTATATATGATAGATATACTTTTGGTTATAGTTGTTGTCTCATGTGTTAACTTGCCTCTCTTCATTTGATATATTTTTCTCTATCTTTGATTGATCATGATGTATTGCATAAAAATGACATAAAAGAACAAACTTAAACAACTAAGCTTATTCCTACATATTCATACAAACCTTATAAAATAGGGAGAAATAAACATGTAAATATGATGAATAAAACTAAGAAACTCACCTAATCTACTCAACATAAAAAAAATGCAAAATTCCCAAATGAAGAAAAGATGTTTGATGTTGTTGTGGTTTCTCACAAATCTTGCAGCATGACAATGTATGAAAAAGCCTTGTTGAATGAGGAAGAGGGCTCTCAATTTATAGGATTTTGAAGGAAATTGACGGTTGAGATTGAAAGTTGGATGAAGGGTCAAGATTAATTAGGATTAATGAGGTGTCCATGAGGTGGAGGCCAAGTAGATGCCATGTAGAGGGCAAGTGGATTAGGGTTTTGACCATTGAAAGGGGGAAAGATTCTCACACATGTGTGAGAAACCTTTGAAAGTGACATGTCCATGAAAATGTGTAAGAGGGTGTAAGATGGCCAAATTTTCTCACACATGTGTGAGAAACTTGAGAAAGAGATGACTCAATGACAAAGGTTAAGAGATGTAAGAGGATGAGAGAACCAAGGTTCCTCGCACATGTGTGAGCAACTTTGGAAAATGACATGTCAATGACATGTGGGAGACAAGTGTGTAAGAGCCACATGTGACTTGTAAGAGTCACATGTGACTTGGGTTTCCTAATCCCTTGATTAGGACTGTGCAAATGGTTAGGGATTGATTAGGTAGAAGATTAGGATTAATTAGTGGGAAAGTGGGTTAACTTGGGTCAAAAGGATAGGTTAGGTTAGGGAAGTGAGGTTAGGTTAGGGTTAAAGTTAGGAGTCATGTGCTCAAATAGAATTAAATGTAATATTTACTTCTAAGTAGGATAAGAAGGGATTAATTAAGTAAACTAGGTCATTTACTTAATTAAATGGAGAATTAAGATTATGGAAAATAGGCTAGGATAAGATTAAATAAATATAAATTTATTTAATCAAGGATAGGATAAAGGCTAAGATTAAATAAATATAAATTTATTAATCAAGGATAGGGGATAAACATGATTTTAATTAAATAAATATCAATTTATTTAATTAAAGGCAGAATAAAGCTAATTATTAAATAAATAATAAATATCTATTTAATTGGCTAGAATAAGGGTAATTGTTAGGACAATTTTTGGTGTCTACACATGATATATTCTGATAGACGCTCATGTATACTATTTTTATTGATGGTTCTCTTGATGCTCATGTTGATATATCTCATGTCACACTTATGTTATTGATTCCCATGTTGAAATATCTTGCTTCTTGCTTTTGTAGCTGATGTTGCATGGTATATATGTAGATGTGGATGATGCATTTTCTTTCAACCCTTCTATTATTCATGCTTGGATATAGATCTCTTGTATCATGTTATTATTTTCCATACTCAACTACTCATGTGATGATGAAAACTTAGCAATCTAGGCCCCTTTCATGATGATACTAACCTTGATTCTACAGACACTAGTCTAAGTCAATAAAAGGTGTTTGTAGTTTGACCACATTGGTGAGGAGAAAAGGAAGCATATCTCAAAGGAAACCAAGTCACAAGACCACAATGCATCCCTAGAAATGAAAATACAATCTATGACACGAGTCAAGCCATTGATCCTATAGTTGTTTGTGTATCATCATTTGAGTGTTTAGAGACATCAGGGTTGATAAAACCTTCATTGGTGTGAGAGTGACCATGGAAATATGAATATGACCCTATAAGATAAGATATAGAAAATTCATGTAAGTATTGACGCACATGAGCCAAGATGACCTAAGCATTGTATCTAGTTTGATATTGTAAGATTCCACTTGTACCAAGGCACAATCTATCGCAATAACCATGAGTGTCATCTTTCATAGCACACACAAACAACATACAAGGAGATAGTTCCAACCTCACCTAAGCATCTAGATAAAGCATGTCAAGGTATGTGCGACATTCTAATCGTGATGGAGGCTTTTACCATAAACAACCATTTTATTAGACAACTTAGGTTCATTGAAACCATTCCATAATAAGAAATCAAAGAAAATTGTTATGCCCCTAGTCAGAGTTCTCTAGTCATTTAGATTTACTTGAGAGACCTTAGAATACATAACAAGAAAAAATCAATGATAACAAACAAGACACAAGAAAATAAGTGCAACATATCTCAATCATTTTTAGTTTCTAAGTTTCATGTTTGTGTCAGGTGTTTAGGAACACCTTTGTGCTTGTGTCAAAGTAAGAGTGTGTGATGTGAGAGTGCAAGATCCAATATGTGTTGAGAGACACATTGATGTCTAGATGGGTGGCTTTAAGAAATAAAATTTGATAGGGTGTTGAGAACACCAGTGTGTTAGTGGAAAATTTTCCATCGAGAAGGATTGGTATACTGACTCAGGTTAAACTCAAGTGACCAATCAAGTGGTAAAATGTTGACAACCCAAATAGACAGTGGACAATTACCCTTGAGCAAGAAGAAAGAATCGAGAACCAAGACTAGTAAAAACTTCAATCCATGATAGTACAAAGGAGATAGGGAGAAAGAAATGAATTCATAAAGCATGAGAGCCTAGCCATGAGTTGGTAGATAGAGTGTTGGTTACAAGTGATGCTTATTTACCAAGTTTTCCCCACTTGGAATTATTCTATTTTTGCTACCAAGGCACTTGTTTCTAGGTTTTCACCAAGGCACTTTTTCTATATTTGTTTGCTTTTTTTAATATATTTTTAATATTTTTTTTGGATTCATCAAGGCACCTATTTGCCATCTTTTCACTAAGATGATCATTTTTCTCAGGACCTTTTATACTTTTTAGGATTTTTTTCCAGGACTTTATATATTTTAAGGATTTTTTTAGGATCATAAGTTGTTGTACAAGATGTAGAATGTCTAGTTGTAAAACTGTTTCAAGTGGAGAGCATTGATAGACTCTAAGACAACTTCTCCATTTGGAGTAGTTAGTTGATAATCTCCCGAACCAAATGTTGTAGTAATGACAAAAGGACCAAACCAGTTAGGTTCAAATTTTCCTTTTTGTTGTCTGTGTTGTTGATTTTTTGGGTTCTCTCTCAAAATGAGACCATCAACCTAAAACTTGTAGATAGTCAAATGTTGTTTTCCTATGCTCATCAAGTAATTATAGTTCTTGAAGTTGAGATATTTAGTAATCTTCATTTGTAACAAGTCCATGTAGTGATAGCATAAGTGATGGTATTTCAACTTCAATTGGTAAGACTTCTTTAGAACCATAGACTAGTAAGAATGGTGCAACCCCTATAGGTGTTCTGATGCTTGTTCTATAAGCCCATAAAGATGGATTCAATTGTAAGTACCAATCCTTTCTAGATTTTTCAACTATAATATGTAAAATATTAAGGATTGTTTTATTTGAAGCTTCTTCCTATCCATTCCCCTAAGGATAATATATAGAAGATAAATGATGTGTGATATGAAACTTAGCGTAGAGCTCATCAATATCTTTGTTCTTAAATTTTCCCCTGTTATCTATGACAATTGAGGAGGGAATACCATATCTGTAGATAATGTAATTGAGTATAAATATGGCCACTTGTTTCCATGTTGCTTTGATAAGAGGTACAACTTCAACCCACTTAGTGAAGTAATCGGTGGCTGTGATAATGAACTTGTGCCCATTTGCAGATGAAGGATATATCTATCCTATGAGATCAAAGGCCCATTGCTGAAAAGGCTAGTGGGTAATAAATGACAATAATTCTCTAGTAGGAGAGTGAATAATATTTCCATGGAGCTAGCATTTTTTACATGTCTTGGCGTATTGAACAACATCTTTCTCGTTGGTAGGCCAATAATAACCAGCTCTAAGAAGCTTCTTTGCTAAGGAAAGATCATTCGAGTGTGATCCACATATACCCTCATGAACCTACCTAAGCATTCTTTTAGACTCATCATGCTCTAGATTCCTAAGAAGTGTATTGTCAAGACCTCTCCTAAATAATTCATTTGCAATGATGAGATACTAAGAGACATTTTAGATGAGACTTCATTTTTCATTATGGGAAAGAGAGTCAGGGATGGTTTGATCTTTGAGGTAGGCATAGATTTGACTGTAGTGGGAAGTTTCTTAGAAACAATAGCATAGACAATATGAGAGCTAGGTGTGTCATAGGCATGAAAGGAGAGTTCTTCCACTAGGAATTCGTAGTGGAATTGATATTATTCTAACTGTAACATTGAGGCCAAAGTAGCCATAACATCTATTGCTCTATTTTCTACACATGGTATCTACTGAAAGGTGATGAATACAAAATACTTCTTTAGGTCATTAATCATGTGTTTGTATGGTAGGATTTTTTCATCCTTAGTTTAGTATTCATCATTGATTTGATTGATAATAAGCTTGCAGTCACCATAGATATGTAATTCTTCAATTTTCCACTGAATAGCCAGTTTTAACTCATTGGCCAATGCTTCATATTATGCTATGTTGTTGGTACATGAGAAGATAATCTTGTTGTTGGAAAAATGATCAGCACTTTCCTCAGGATTTGTGACATGGCTTAACCACTTCCTATGTCTTCTATAAGTCTGGTGGTTGTATCAAGCATTAACAGGTCAATCAAGATGGATTTGGAAAACTTGAAGAAGAATTATGAAATGGCCTTGGAAGATGTGGATATTGCTAATGTAGATATAATGGATCTAAAGTAAAAAATAAGGAAGGCAGATGACTTAATCAAGAAGTTGAAGCAACAACTTGAGCATGAGAGAAAATTGAGAAATGATCTCATGGAAGCACAGACTGAGGAGCTATCAGATCAAGATCTAATTGAGTAGCTAAGACATGAAAAGGATTCCTTTAAGGGTGAATTGGAGGTCAAAAAATTGAACCTAATGAAAGAACTTGATGCTGAAAGAGAAGAAAAAGAAAAGTTGCAAAATGAACTATCAAATACAAGGGATAGGTTTCAGACTTTGGAGAATGAACTGAGTGCACTAAAAACAAAGTATAAAATAGTAGAAAGATATTGCATCACCATTACTGGTGAACTTGATCAAACCAAAGGTTGCATAGAAAAACTTCATGAGAGCATAAATAAATTGGATGAACAAATTGACATGCAGAAGCCTGTTCGAGACATGAGAGGAGTAGGATTTAATGACAATCCTAACCAGAAGAAATATAGAGTTGTGATGTATCTTGATTCACCTAAGAAGTCAGATTATGAGGTTGTGATAGCAGAACCTGAGATACCTCCTTGCAAGGACAATGACAAGGACTGCAGTCACAAAGATCAATCAAAGAGACCAACTGAAAAAGGTATTCCTAAGTCCAAATTTACTAGTTTTTGCTTGAATTGTTATTTGTATGGACATAAGATAAGAGAATGTAGAAAACCTGATATGAGGTCTAGTAGACCCACATATGATCAATTGAATGATTTTATCAAGAAGCAAAAAGAGAGAAGCTTGAATGAGGCAAATATTGAAAAAGGTGAATGTAGTAAAGATGTAGAGCATAAACAATTTGAGGATAAGGAAACATGTAAAACAAATGATATTATGCAAGAAAATGTTTCTAATTCTAGTAAGGATTCAAGTCAATAGAAGAAGTAAAGAAACCTATTGCCAGACCTAGAAATATTGTATGTTACAAATGCAATAACTTTGGATACATTGCCAAGTATTGCAAGTTGCAAATTGATTATAGTAAATTGAAACCTAAGAAGAAGGTGACATGTTTCAAATGTAACAATGATGGACATGTTGTGAAGTACTGTAGATTTAGAGGACCAATGAAGAAGTCCTTCAGACCATTCACAAAAGAAAAAGGATTGAATGAAGACAATAGAGAGCTAGTTGAACTAAAAGAAGAATTCGAGGAGAAATGGGTCAAGAAGAATGAACCTATGGAATTTAAAGTTGAGAAAGATGAAGAGAAGAGTGTGAGAACTCACAAAATTTTGAAGAGTCTTGTGGAATCATTACTAGGGTGCATTGTCTCACCATCTTCTTGATGGGAAATGTATGCCTTAGGGGGAACATGATAGATTAACACCAGTTAGATATAGAGCCCCTATAAGGATGAGTTAAGATGTGAGAGCTTGAAGGAAACTTAGTTACTATGTTATAGGATCTTGGATAAGATCACATCTAGTTTGGAGATGTATGCAAGAAGATGTGCTAGTTTGAGCCAATACTAGTTTATTGTAGCTTTATGGGAAGTTTTTGGGACTTGTGCTAAATTTTCTATAAGGGTAATAATTTAGTTAAATTAATTACCATTTATATTGAGATCAAAGATCATTGAAGAGCTTGGAGCAGTTGTTGGAGCTTGAAGAATTTATAGTTGTGCTCTCAAAACCCTCATACGACAGCACGAGCTAGGTATTTGTCATAAAATTAATAAATCTTTGTCATTTACAGTAGCAAAGTAATAAAAATGAATACTCCCAAGGTGTTTAATGTTCTTGAAAGGAATAGATACAAATTCAAGAGCCATCCCTTCAAATCTACTGAAGAGGATCAAGATGGTGTGTTCTCGTATACCCCAGTTGGTGTTCTTCATGTTGCAGACATCAGGGCCTATATCCATAAAAAGATTGAGTTTATAGGTACCACAAAGATATATGATGAGATGTTAGGGTTATACAATGCAGATCAAACCCTAAGAGAAGAATGTAGGAAGGTGCACAAGCTACCAATAGTCAAATATATGGAGATATTTAAATTTGATGAACTAGATTGGATCAAAATTGTGTTGAGTAGGATTCATGATGAATTCATATGGATTGGTGGAACCCCAACCAAAATCACCAAATAATTATTGCATGAAATCACTAGTTTACCAATGACGGGTAAAGTACCTACAAAAAAAATATATTAGATTTGAAATGGAGAAATTAACCAAAAGTAAATGGAACAAGAGAGCAATGACAGTAAATGACATCACACAAGAAGATGTCAAATTTGTAGCAATAATATTGGGATACAAGATTCAATATAGTAGCAGAATAAATAGTGTATCAACTAGTTTTGTATATATGACATATAAGATGGTAGTAAAAGATGAAGAATATGACCTATGCAAGGTTCTAAGGCAACAACTAATGGAGAATTTGGCAGGGATAAAGAAAAACATAACAACACACTTCAGATTTGGTTCTCTAATAATGTTTACATTCTTTCATGTTATGAGAAGATTCCCTAACATGTATCTATGGAGATCAGATAGATGTATTATGCAAATGATAAGTGACTACTATAGAAGAAGTGATGAGAAAAATAGATATGCTGAGGTTGTAGGAATGGTGAAACACTTCAAAAAAAAATGCATGAAAGGGAAAGGATCCCTTAGAGGCTAGTGGACAAGTGCAAGGATGATATATGTTTCATGGTGGAAACTGAAAACACATGTTTTGAGGCAGTAGAACCTAGAGCTTCATGGGCTACTCCTATGGGCTATAAAGTAGATTATACTATTCTAGAGCTTCATATTCAACATGTCTTACAATCCCCTAAAGACCCCAATGTTCCAAGATGGGGTACATATGAAGAAAATTACACAACTGTTAAGGAATAATTAGTAAAAGGGAGAAGGGAGAAAAAGGTTGAATCATTAGTTGATAAAATAACAGGACAACATGGGATATCTGAAGAAGAAATCAAAATTTTTAGAGAAAAGGTGGTAGAACTAAGGGAGAAATACAATATTCCTCCTCCTCAAACAAACATTGAAGCACCTTAAGTAGTAGAGGTTGAGGAAGAAGAAAAAGAAGAAGATGACACTCCTACACCTACTAGGAGAACTTCACAGAGGCATACAACAAAAGCAACTACACAAGGCCAAACACCTTATAAATCCATACCTAAGGCCATGGCTAGCAGACTGGGGAAGAAGAGGAAAACATTGGATACTCCTCCATATTCTCATGAAAAGGATAAGCAACAAAAGACTTCTCAATAAAAAGAACAAAATAAGAAATTCCAAATGATGGACAGAGAGAAAACTATGGAGCAAAAGAAGGAGCAAGAAGAAGAAAAGGACAAAAGGCTTCAAGAGGCAAATCTAAGGGCACTTGAAGCAGACATGAAAAAGGAAGAATAAGATGAACAAAAGAAAGGTTAGGGTACACAAAGAAACCTATTCAAGCCCTACCTCAAAGTTCTACAAAAGAGAGCAGTAAGTGATGGTAAGCTCAATTCTACTGAAAAATACTTTGATATATATGATGAAGATGAGAAAAACCAAATAGAAGAAAGTTTTGGAATACATGCTCACATTCAAAAAGAAATTGATTGAAATAGAGGGTCAAATAAGTAAGGACTTATTTGAAAGATTAGAAGGGAGAAAGAAAAGATCCCTTGATGAGGACTTCAAGATGAGACAAGATATTCTCTTGTAGAATATGCCAACCATGATAGGGAATGAGATGGGAGATTGTCTTGAAAAGCTAGGGGAAAATATGAGAACTAAAACTAGAATTATCAAGTTCATGGCAGTAAAATATGAAGAGGTTGAACAGGAAACAAACGACAAGGTTGGATAGCTACTCTTGGAAGAGTGACCCGATCTTGGTAAATCTACAAGGACCCCAACCCCATTAATAATCTCTATAAAGCCTAAAATTGTAGAAAAGGATGAAGATCCAAAAGAAATAGAGGTAGTTGACACTTCCTTACCCGATTTCTTCATTTACAATGTTGGGATTTCACTTGATACAAAGCTAGATACATCTGATCCATTTCAGATGAGTGAAACCTTAACCAACATTGACAAGATAGTAAAATATATCGAGCTACCAAATATTACTTAAGTAGAATCAACTGAGAAAGTGCAAAAAGAAGAGAAAACACCTAAAAAAGCACAGGTATTAGAAGAAAAAGAGGAATAAAAAGAAATAGAAAAGGTAAAGGAATAGGAAAAGGAAAAAGAAATAGAAGTAGAAGAGGAACAAGAAAAGGAAAAGGAAATATAAAAGCAAGAGGAACAACCAAAAGGATTGTCTATCACTCCTTTTTCTACACCTAATTTGTTGGCAAGTGGCTCTCACTCACTTCCAACCAATTTAGAGGACATGGATGTCACATACCTAATGCAGTGGTCAATACTTGCTTTTTCCAAAGTAAAGGAAAAATCAAAGAAGAAGACTGACAAAACTACAAAAATAATCTAATAAGTAATACAATTATTGAGTAAGTTTTTTACTACACCTCCTATACATATTGAAGATCTTATAAGTAGACTAGACAATGTTCTCAATATAGTAGAACAAAATTTTGATACATTAGAAGAAGCAACGAGAATAAAAGTAGTAGATGATTTCAACAGGCTAAGGATGAAAGATACTCTTGATGGGATCAAGAGTGATCTTAACACATTAATTACCACTGGAAAGGCCATCAAATCTTGTCTGAAGGATGGAAAAGACCTATTTAGACTCTGCATGACTTGACACAAGCACGTGAAGAGTATATTGAAGATATTATAGCTCAGGATGAAGAAGTTTTGGTAAAACTCTTTGAGGATTTTGAAAATAAGAAAATAATGGACATAAATAAGGAAAAAAATAGGATCATGGATAAAATCCATACCCTACAATTGGAAAAGGATAGGGTTCAAAAAATATTCTTTGAATTAAGAAGCTTTTTGACTCTAAAGATCAATGTCTTGGAGACTACTCATGAGGACCTTCAGCTTGGCCTCAAAATATTTCAAGAATTAGTACCTACAGATGTAGAAGAAGAAGATAAGGCTTCATATGGTCTCAATGGACTGATTCAGGTTGTATAAGCAATTAAGACACCTTGGAATGTATATGTGTAGATTTTGAAAACCAACTACATGGATGTGCTACATGAAATTCAATTGTGATCTTGAACACCTTCAATTTTGTTGTTTTGACAGTTGTTTTAGGCATTTTTGGCACCCTTTTCCATTGATGTCATAGGGGGAGAGATAGAAGAAAAAAATGTAATGGAAAATGAGATGTAATGTAAAATGAAAACATAAATAACAAAAAAAATTTCTCTGAAGGCTATGTGTCAAACCTTATGTGTTGCATATATTTCCTTTTACATTTTTGACTTGATGTTGCACTTAGTCATTTTTTCACTAAGTTTTGTCATCAATGCCAAGGGGGGAGATTGTTGGCAAGTGGTCAACACATACACACATATGCACATGTAGGCACATGCACATATGTAATGTTGTCATTTATGGAAACACTTATCAGTTTTATGATCACACATATTGGATATCATGAATATGTTTTTATGTAGTTGATGAAGGAAAAATGCCTAAGTCCACAAAATGTTCCTATGACCCAATCCAATAGAAAATCATAGCAAACTTCACAGGAGCTTCAATAAGGAATACGATTGTGGTTACATGATTATAGGACACAAATGAATTCATGTGTAAGGTTACACATGTTAATATTAAGGTATCAAAGAGATATGTTGAGTTGATTGGATGCAAAGATAGTAAACATAGTATAACTTGTTGGCGATCACTAAGGCTGACTTTGTGAGAAATTGGAAAGTTATTTTTGGATGCCATATTGGATCTAAGGCTGACTAAGGATATTGATGAAGCATGCAAATGTGTATTAAATAATATGTTGTTTAGCTAGAGTAATGCCGACTAGCTCTTGCAAATATACCTCCAGCAAGGTATAAGTATACAGACACTTTGGTAAAAGTATGTGATGATATTTATAATGAAATAGATGGATGTGAACTGTGAAGGCATCTAAGAGAGAAAGAAAAGATCAAGAGAAAGGAGAACAAGAGGATTTCTTTAAGAAATACTTTGTTAAATCTTTGTATTCAAGACAACAGATTGATTGTAAGTGTTGTTGCACCTATTATACACCCCTAATAGGGTTTGATTTCATCTAACAGGGATGGACTCCTAACAGGTTTGATTCCTTAATTGGGATCACATTCTAAAGACTCCTAACAAGGTCTATCCTTTAACTAGGACTTGCTTATTATAATATTCGGCCCCTAACAGGGTCAGAACTCCTAACGAGGTTATTTTACTTATAGTGCAGATATTGTGGGTACCATCCCCATTGGGTTTTTTCCCTTAACATGGTTTCCTTGAAAACAAAATGGTATTATGAGTTCTTCTATGTTTGTCTATGTTTCTGGTTACTTATCTTATGCTATATCTTTATATGTTGTTTAAAGAAGATTAATAAGTTTAAGAATTCTATAAAGTATTGTAACACTGATTCAACCCCCCTCTCAATGTTACCAAATCCTAACAAGTGGTATCAGATCTTGGTGATAGGTTTGAATCCCCTCTAGTAATGCTGAGGGGGAGATTTTTGGAAAAATGGTTGAAGCGCTCCCCTTAGGATTTGTGACATGTCTTAATTGCCTCCCGTGTCTTCTATAAGTCTAGTGGTTGTATTAGGTATTAATAGGTTGATATTTTGGTGCAATGACAACCACTACTTGTAACACTTGTAAGCCTTTGGAATATTATAACCCTGAGGAGAGACAAAGAGAATGTCAACACCTATACCTTGTTGCATGAATGATCCATCAAAGTACATCTTCCAAGGGTGCTATATTAAATGCAGAATTAACTCATCAGGAAATTTAACAATGAGAGATTGTGTGTCTTGGAAAGGTGCATTGGCTAGTTGATCCACCAAAAATTTTCCTTTTATTTCTTTTCGGTCAATGTATGTAATGTAATATTCATTAAGAATCATCAGCCATTTTTCCAACCATCCAGTTAATGTTGCTTTGATTAACAAGTATTTGAGAGGATCAAGATTTGTGATCAATTGTATAGAGTGAGCTAGCATATAGTGTTTTAATTTTTGGGAAGAAAACACCACTTCCAAACAAGCCTTCTCAATGACTGTGTAATTCATCTCATAAGATTCTAATGTTCTACATGTATAGTATATTTCTCTTTTACGACCTTGATCTTCATGTTGTGCAAGCAATGCTCCCAAGGAAGAAGTGGTGGTTGATATGTAAAGCAACAATGGTTTATGAGGAATAGGAGCTATATTATCATAGGAGGATTTTCTAGGTACTCTTTGATCTGTTGGAATTTCTTGCAATCCTTGTTCCATTTAAAAGTCACATCCTTATGTAGAGCCTTGGTGAAGGGTTTCTTTATTGGCTAGCTATGAGATAAATCTTCTTATGGATTGTAACTTGCCATGTAATGTTCTCATTTGACTAATATTCTAAGGTGGTTGTATTTCTAGTATAGCTTTCACTTTAGTAGGATCTACTTCAATACCTCATATTAAGACAATATATGTATCCTAAAAGTTTTCTTGAGGTAACCCCAAAAGCACACTTCTTTGGATTGAGTTGTAGCTTAAACTGTTCCATTCTTATACAATTTTATCCAAATCAACAAGGTGTACATCTCTTGTAGTAGATTTAACCAAAGTGTCATCCACATAATCTTCCATGTGCTTATGCATAATGTCATGAAAGATAGTCATTATCGCTCGTTGATATGTTGCACTAGCATTTTCAGTCCAAAAGGCATGGCATTCTAGAAAAAAGTGCCCCAAGCACAAGAGAATGCCATCTTTTATTGGTATTCAAGTGCAATACGTATTTGATTATAACCATAAAATCTATCCATTAGGGAATACATCTAGAAACAAACAGTAAGATCCACAATCATGTCTATATTTGGTAGCCGAAAGTCATCTTTGGGACAAGCTTTATTCAAGTCTCTGAAGTCTGTACATACCCATATGGATTTATCTTCTTTTGAAACAAGTACTATGTTTGAGATCCAATCAACATAGTCTATAGCTTGCATGAATGTAGCTTTGAGTAACTTTTCTAATTCTACCTTAACCAATAATGTTATGTGAGGGTGCATCTTTCTTAGTTTTTGTTTTACTAGGTTGACGCTTAGTGTAATATATAAGTGACACATGATAAGATTTGTGTCCAAGCCAGACATGTTGGAATAGGACCATACAAAATTGATCTTTTTCTCTTTAAGGAATTGAATGAACTATTATTTTTCTTCGTTGGACAAATATTGATCAAGACGTATAGTTTGTGTATTTTCTTTTGTTCCCAAGTTCACTTGCTATGTAGGCTCTATAAGCACTAAGGATCTTTCTAGAAAATGCTTAGGGAGAATATCAAGTATCTCATCCACAAGCACCTCAGAGAGGTTTTTACTATTGGATATGTCTTTTCTTTTTATTATTTTTGATTCTAACACTGCCACAGAGTAGTTTTCACCATCAAATCACTTTTTCTTTTTATTTTTTCTCTTATTTTTATGACTAAGATACTTGATATCTACCATTGACATGATGTCTCTTGTTGCACTGGTGGAAGAGGGAAGGGGCTCAATAGTATTGAGATAGCATTAAAGGTCATGATCATTGGTGAAGGATAAGGGGTTTATGGTCTTAGAGGTATTTCAGTCGATTAATTCAGGGTAGACGAGAGGTAAGGAACCAATAGACTCAAGGGAAAAGACTCCAATATCATCATCATTGTTCATGGCTGTCGAGGATAAGTCAAGAAAGTTATCTTTTATAAAATTTATTCAAGCATGAATCATCATAGGATCATTAGAGGAGTTATGAGAAGTGTTCTATGAACCTAATCATCTTGATCTATTCCCAAAACAAACATTAGCTTCTCGTTCAACCTCACCTCTCTAGTAGAGGAATCTTTATAGAGGGACCATCATAATCCTAGACCTTAAACCAAAATTCAAGTTGATATTCTAAGGAATAATGGTGGAGGGACTATTGGGAGGAAAATCTTCTTCCTCAAATGCATCTTGAGTAGGAGGTATCACAATAGGTTCAATAACTGGATGATATAGATTATCTTCTAGGTCATGTTGTGTGTTAGAACTCTCACCAATCTTAAACATGGAAGTAGAGGCATACTTGTGAATTGCATAAAATTCTATGTCAATCATAGCATCAGATAATGAGTCCCATTCATAATCATACAAGTCAGTTCAGTTACTAATTGATCATCCCAAGTACTGAGCTATAGTCATAGGAGATTCTTCATTATCACTCTCTTGATTTGTAGCTTGCCTCTCAATTTCATATAGATTTATGCCAGTTCCATCAAATTGATTGTCTTGAATTTCAATTTCTTGATTATGCTTTTGGTTGTTCATAGCTTGAGAGGTTTTCCCATAATCCAACATAGGTATGTATGATAACCTAGGTTGTCTTATCTCTTCAGATAGATCTATTAATCTAGGTAGATCTAAGATGTGTGCAATATTAATAAGTTGTCCCTAGTTAGGTGTCTTTCCTTCATAGAGATCTCTTGTTGTTGTCTATCTTCTTGTGACATGACTAACACATGCTCATTAATTTGTTCCTTAGTTGTAGTCTCCTCATTGTTTTCCTCATTAGGCCGTCATTAGGTTGATTGATAGTGTTTACTGGTAAGTGGGATTCTCTTAGATTTTCTGTAGGTATATGTAACAATATTTCATATGGCCTAGGATTAACATCCTCATCCTCATCATCTGAGTCTTTGTATCTATCAAATATAGGGCCACTTGCTGAGGATGGTTTAAATTTTTTTTCATAGTACCCTACTCCAGTTTTATCCTTAGGGTTATGGAATTTTGTATGAAGGGGGTAAAAAATGCCTTTGCCTTTGCCAAGAGGACTCTTCCCATCATACCCCATGTTTTGTATTAGTTGGTAGCCTATGTCATATTTCTCTAGAGAAATTTCAACACGTTTCACTTCTTGTTCTTGTTCTTCTTCTCTATATAGCCTTTGAAGGATTGCCTTATCCTCATTCTCCTCAGTAAGAGACTTTTGTGCTTTGACCAAACTAGCAGCTTTCTGAATCTCAGGTGCTAGTGTACTAGCAGGTTGAAAAGAAGATGATGGTCTACCATAAGATTTTGGTGAAATGGGAAGGTTAATCATAGAACATGCAGCATCCAACTTGTATTATCTTATTTAGTTATCTTTTATGCTTAACTTCTTTGCAAAGTCATTGAGTATTTCTTGTCTTGAGCTCTTATTTTCTTGGTTCCTTAGGGCCTCTTTATTATGTGGAACCATTCTTTTAGTTTTCTTAACATTGTTACAAGTATACATCAAGTCTATCGAAATAGTGACCTCAATTCTATTATGAGGAAATTTGATGCATTGATAGTACGTTGATGGCACTATCGACATTTCATACATCCATGGTCTACCAAGGAGTATTTTGTATGGGAGTGGAAGATATAATACTTGATAAATAACACCCTTTGAATGAGACCCACTCAGATGGGTAAGACCACCATGCCCTTAAATGAGCGTTCTTCTTCATCATATACTTTAATTGTAATTTTCCTTCTTGAGTCTATAGAATGCTCTAAAAAATCAAGTTTTTAAACCAAATTGAATGTACATATATTCAAACCAATGCCTCCATCTATCAAAACATGTTTCTCTCCATACTTGTGTATAAGGACCTCAATGTGGAGGGGGCTAGTTTGGGGATGACTAATAGATTTATCTTCTTCCAAAAAGGTCAAATAGTGTAGGGAAGTAAGATGACCGATCATGGATTGGAATTTGTCTATGTTTAGGTCCTTTGGAACATTATCCGATAAGAGGGATTGATCAAGAATCACTTGATGCACATGAGAGGTTTTAAGTAGTTCCAGGATCGATATCTAAGATGATGTGTGTTGAAGCTAATTAACCAGAGTATAGTTATGCATTGAAGATGTTGTTGTTATTTTAGACCCTCGAGTCAATGTTTTTTTAGAAGAAGAAGAGGAGGAATAACCCACTCCTCGCAAGGTGATCTTACCTTGAGATCTAGTCACCGTGTTGGAAGATTCATTTTGATTCTTGTTCTTGATATTGATAACATTAATAGTGTGATCATAAGACTCAAGCATGTGGATCACATTGTCATTGTTTGAATAAGTGTAACCCACCTTATTGTATTTTGGCTTAGAAGATTCCCCCTTTTCATACTTAGGAAAAGGCTCTTTAAAGGCCTTATGATCAGTGTTCATTTGAGGAGGATCAAGCACAATAGTCTCATTGACAATAAAATCCTAGATTAAATGCTTGATTTTCATGCAATCATTAGTCTTATAGTATTTGTTGTGATGGTATTTGAAATAGTGGTTATTGTTCCACCACTTCAACTTAATATCAGGATCAAAGGGCTTTGAGTTATCTAGAAATGTGATTATCTTATTAGCCAAAAGGGTTTTTAGAGTGTTCTCAACAAGCGAATCTCCAAGTGGAGTGCAATATCTCCTAGGCCTAGGCATCCAAGGTCTATCTCTGTTACTCTCAAGTTTAGAGATTGATTGAGTACTCTTATTAGCCTTTGCTACTTGAATACCAATGGAGAGATTTATTGCTAGTTCTTTGGGTTTACTAGAAGTAGATGTGGAAGTTGTACCCACAATTTCGTCATTGACAACATCCTTAGTCTTAGTCTAGAATTTGTGCTTATCCTTGTTTTGATGATTGTTAGAGGAATATTTATGGTCTTTATGATGTAGGGTAATATCTCCCTTGCTAATAAGGACATCTTCTATGTAGATAGAGGCTTCAACCAATTTATCAAAAGAGGTACCAGTTTACACTTGCAAAGCATAGTTTATTTCTTGGACCAAGGTGTTTATAAATATGTCAAATTTTTTCGGTCTCAGGAATTTGATGAGGCTACCTAGTGAACATCCTCCACCATCTCTAAAGGAATGTAATGAATGGCTCTCTAACATGTTTCATTTTGTTTCATAGGTCAAGCATGGTAACCGAGTGGGAGATATTGTAAGAGTATTATTGGATGAACTTCTAAACAAGCTCATTGAAGGTTTTGATGTCATGAGCAAGTGAGGTGAACCAGCTCATAGCTTGGCCACCAAGACTCTAAGGAAAGATTCTTATGATATAGCTTTGTTCATGCATGAACTCCATGCTAAGATCATACAATTAAATCACATGGTCTTGGGGATCTCCATTGCCATCATATTTGTCATTAGGAATTTCCACCTTGGGTGGGAAGGGTGGCATATAGAGATATTTGTCAAAGGGGAAAGGACATATAGCTTCAAGTGAATGCTTGTTTTATGGTTGGTCTTTTTCCTTTCTAAGTTGTGAGAGCTCATAGTGTAAGTCTTGGAGTTGTTTTTGGAGAATTGTAATAGGATATTCTTCCTCAATTTGTATCAAGCGATCCATGTTAAAGTGGGGAGGGAGCTTTACACCCATCAATGAAAGATGCATAAAGTATCTATCTTTTTCCTGATTCATGATAGTTTGCCTCACCTTATGAAAGTGTTTATCTTCTTGGAATTTTCTAATTTCTTTTTTTGAAAGTTCTTCATTAAAAGAAGACTTAGAATCATGCTTATTACAGTTTCTCTAATTGTACCTGGACATGTGTTAGGAATAATAGTTGACCAACACAACTAAGAAGGGGGGTGACTCAGTTGTGAGGCAGATTATTAAATTTTAAACTTTATAAACTAAATACTTAATCATCATATGAACACATTAAACGCAACACCATAACACAACCATTTGTTGTCGAGGAAACCCTATTAAAGGTAAAACCTCAGTGGGAATTAGCACCCACAAATAATGTACTGAAAGTATAGTATCCCTGATAAAAGATTTAGCCCTATTAGGAGCTTGTTAATGCATACAATACATGTTCCATGTTAAAGGAAAAACCCTATTAGGAGTCAAGAGAAATAGTAGGCTCATTGCCCAGGCACACTACTTAAAGAAGGTTAAATCCACCTTCAGGACTCACTGTCCAAAATAAAATTGTATAGAAGATGTACAATCTAATGAACTAGCTGATAGAAATTGTCTTTTCTTAATCAATTCCAATGAAGTTCTTCAATCAAAATCTCTACTCCACATCAACCAGACTTCACAAATACAAGCTCGTAGCTTCCACATTACCTTTTTTTTCATACCTCTCTTTCTACAAGAAATAACTCTTCTTTATACTCCTTTACAATAATCAATTATTTCGGCCTATTAAGACTTCCCTAATAAACAAAGAATTAAATAAACCCTTTCTACGATACACACAATATCTTACACAAGTAAAAATAATTACAATTCATCAAATATACTCTAAGATTCAAAATCCATGCTCATCATCTTCTAGACACGTTACACCATTGTAGTCAGCCACAAATAGGTCTTCATAAGACCACACACTTTAGATGATGTCACCAAGAAAAAAGAGACCAAAAAATCATAAGAAAAATTCTCTAACATGTCTTATAACATGCCTTGAGCTTGTAGGTCATAGTTTGTGCTTACATCCAAGTTATCTTAGAAATATAGAGACCGACTCTGTCACTGTCCAGTACCCAGTCTTCACTAAAATAATTGTAACTCATTTTTTCTGTAACATTAAACCATGCGACCTTAGACATTAGATCATAACTCATCATTGTACACTTTCCCATGTTAGCATACTTTGAAACATCCATACTGTGTCTGTACACTTATGTCAATCATCCATACACCAGTGATAACTAGTCTATTTGTCTTCATCTGAAACATATGTTGACATAAATGACAAAAAATGAATGTCAATACCTCTTACTGAACCAATTCAAACAATCTCCCCCTTTGGAATTGATGGCAACATATGAGAAAATTCATCAACCCAAAAGTACTCTTTTCAATACAACTTTCTCAATATCCTCAATACAAATCTCCTTGAATATCTCCCCCTTTGACATCAATGGAAAAGGGTGCCATTACTCTCCTCTGATCATCTCATCAACCAGGTGCAAAATAACCCAAATGTGTTTTGTTTTCTTCCTATGATCACCCCCCCTGAGGAGTGGATCCAAGCATCAAGTCTAGAAATGATATAGCTCTTAAAGCCACTGGATTGATGCATTCCTACATCAATTGATTCTCACAAGGAGGGGCTATAACCCCCATCATACCTCTAAGATATTTAAAGGTATACTTTGGAAAAGGTTTTGTAAATATGTCTATTATTTTTTCCTTTGAACTGATATACTCCAATCTGATCTCCTTCTCTGCAACCTTGGATCTCAAGAAATGATACTTTATTGAAATATGTTTAGTTTTAGAATGCATAACTAGATTCTTCTACATATTCACTGCGCTAGTATTATCACAATGTATAACCACAAGATCTTTAAAATTTATCCCAATGTCCTTCATCATTTACTTTATCCAAACAATTTGAGTGTAAACTATAGTAGCAACAACATAGTCTGATTCAACAGTAGACTGAGTTATGCAGTCCTGCTTCTTACTTAACCATGAAACTAATTTGTTTCCAAGGAAAAATGCACCTCCACTTGTACTCTTCTTATCATCCACACTTCCCTCCCAATCAACATTAGTATAAGCATGCAAAATAAAATGATTAGATTTATCATACCATAAGCCATACTCAATTGTTCCCTTTAAATACTAAATATCCTTTTTACATCAACAAGGCAAGTCTCTTTAGGATTCGCTTGATATCTCACCAGAATTCCAACTGCATTAGCAATATCTAGTTTGGTGCGAAATAGATATTGTAGGCCTCCAATCATTGATCTGTACTTTGTCTAAAAAATATTCTAACTTTCATCAGTATTAGTAATTTTGTAACCAGTGACCATGGGTGTTCCAATAGGTTTAAAATCTTCCATTCCAAATTTTTTCAACATTTCCTTAAGATATTTCGTTTGAGAAATAAAAATACCATATTTATTTTGATTAATTTGCAACCAAAGGAGAAAATTCATCTAACCAATCATTGACATCTCAAATTCATTTTCCATTTCCTTAGAGATTTTCTTACTGATTTCATCATTGCCTCCAAAAATAATGTCATCCACAAAAACTTCAACTATTAAGATTCCATCTTTACTAGTTCTTAAGTATAAGTTACTGCCAACATTAATTTTTCTAAAACCAAGACTCAGTAAATACTTATCCAATCTTGCATACCATTCTCTAGGTTCTTTTTTCAATCCATACAATGCTTTCTTTAGTTTACAAACCATATCCTCATTCTCTATCAAAGAGAATCCATCAAGTTGTTCAATATATACTTCTTCCTCGAGATCTCCATTAAAAAATGCACATTTCACATCCATTTGATATACTTCAACATCTTTATGTGCAACATAAAAAAGAAATAGTCTTACTACCTCAAGCCTAGAAACACGAGAAAATGTTTCTTCAAAGTCTATGCCTTCTTGTTGCGAGTATCCTTTACAAACCAGCCTTGCCTTATTTCTTACAACTATTCCTTCCTCATTCATTTTGTTTCTGCAAACCCATTTAGTTCCTATCACATTCTTATCTTTAGGTCTAGGAACCAATTCCCAAGTCTTTTTCTTCTTTATCTGATCCAATTCTTCTTACATTTCTTTAGTCCAAGATTCATCTCTACATGCTTCATTAGTAGTTTTAGGTTCAACTTGAGAAATCAAAAAATTCCAATCCTTAATCTAGATCTGTTAGGAATGGGAACATTGAGAGGGGGGGGGGGGGGGGTGAATCAGTGTTCACTGTGTTTTAATTTTTCACTTTAATCTTTAAGCTAAACTTAAATACTTAAGTACTGAAATAAACATTCATAGAAACATGAAACATGAAATCAACACATGACACCAATATGATTATGGGGAAACCCAAATAGGTAAAAACCCTGGTGGGAATTGACACCCACTAATATTTTGCACTAGTGTTTTGTGATCCTTGTTAGAAGATCCTTTACCCTGTTAGGAGTAGCTTTACAATGCTTTAAGTACAGTAGACCTTGTTAAGGGTTGGACCCTATTAGGAGTCTTTTACAATAGTCCCTGTTAGGGGAGAGGATGCACTATCCAAGAGCTCACTGCTCAAGTGGTGAAGGCTACAACCTTCTGATCTCAGATATACACTATATCTGCAAGATGAATTGTCACTGTGACACTACTTATCAGATCAGTTCTTTTGATGTGCTGATGCTTTGACCTCTAGAAAAGCTCTAATACATCTTCTATTGTCTTTGCACACTTTTTATTTGCTTATTACAACTCTCTATCAACTTCCATATCAAATACAATGGGCACACCTTATATTTATACGCTCATACAAAATACACAATTAGGTCAGCCCTATAACTAATTACAAACAATGCTTCCAAATGAATTGGCTTAAGCGTGCTTAAAATTATACATATAAACATGTTGGAAACCTAAATACAATAGGTGCATAGCCTTTACAATATTGCATTACAATCACAAACCAAAATACTAACTGTCGGCTCCATGCTCTGTTCTCTGCTAGCACACACTGGCTGTGCAACTTCAACTGACTGTAACTTTCTCATCCTTGCACATTTGATCATGCACACATAGACTAAGCAAGAATATAATCTAACCAACTTAACTTCTAGGGTGCATATGATAATTCATCAGTACACACATGCACTGATGCTCTGAGCTGTAGGAACTCTGTACACTATCTAGTCTTCAACACTTAATCGAATTCTGATCTTTACATCAAGTGCGCTGAATCCAAACTACTATATGACTTTGTTGCCATAATGAAAACACTATATCTAGTCATATACCTTAGTATATACAAATTTCCAATAATCTCCCCCTTTGTCATTGATGGCAACAAAGGAATATGGCCAAGTTGCTAACTGTCCCTTAACACAAAAAACTTTTGTCTTCTATACATTTCTTATACATAATATTATATCTCCATATACATATTATACTCCATATTCTATGCACAACTCCCCCTTTGACATTAATGACAAAGGTGTACCAAAAAACTGTATCTGTACATACTTACTTAGGAAAAACATCTGGATATGCTATCTTGAGGTTCTGGATCTCCTTCTTCCAAAAAGTTATCAAAGAGTTAACTATCTAGAGATGGGCGCATAAAGAATATTGAAGCTTCTCCATCTTCTTCAAATCTATGCTCGGACCTTGATCATAGGTTACCATTGTGGCATCAATCTCCTTTATGTTCTGATTGAGAATGTCTAGTGAGGGCGCAAGAGCATTCCTCAACTGAGTCTATCTAAACCTTATTTTTTCCATCTCTTTCTTTTCCTTCTTGATTTTGTCCAACTGACCTTGGTATATATTGTTACACATGTTCACATCAGTGGATGTGTCTTTCACTGAACTCTTCACCTGCTCAATCATATCTTCTGCCTCTTGTATTTTCTTAAGATGGGCATTAGTAAGCTTATCCTGATCCATACAGTCTGCAATGAATTTCCTTCCTTGATCAACAATTATTTTAAAGATGCTTGTCCTATCTTGAGTGAATTCAGATCTAGTGCAAAGTTTCTCATCAACTCATTTAGTGTCTTTTTTAGGTACTTCTCTTCTAAAACTTTGGATGTAGATTCTTCAAGGCTTGAAAAATTACTTTTGAACTATGAGATAATTGTACTCACATCATCAACCAAGTGTACCTTGTACACTTTCTTGTCTTTTGGCAATAGACTGTTCAGTATGTTCACAAATTCCACAAGGAGAGGATTTCTCATGACTTGTTTCTCCTTTTCCTTCTCCATAGCTAAGATGCTAAACTTAATCAGGTCTTCTTCTCTCCATGAGTCTAGACTAGATGTGCCAGGTGTCAAACTTGACAACAATGCTGAGGAGGGAGTGATGGGAGTGCTATCCATCACTTCTAGTTTTACCTTGGCTAGTTCAATAGAAGTTTCATCTTTCTCTTGTTATTTTTCTTCTTCTTCTACTTTCTTTTCATCCTCTTCCATTTTCTCTTCTTCTTTCTCATCTGATATATTTTCAATCAATACCTCTTCTTGATGAGTGGGAGGTGTGCTACTGCATAAAATCTTAGCTTCTTGTGTGCTCATAAAAGCTTCTTCAAACTTGTCTAATTCTGTGTCAATGGCCACCATAGCTATCTCCACATTATCAATTATAATGGTGTTGTCCTTGAGTGATTCTGACATGGGCATAGATTTATCTAACTCTATTTGTACTTCCACTACAGGTGCTGAATCCTGAGGACCTGTAGACTGTACCTTTATGGTCTCTGCTGCAATGTCTTGCTTAGTAGGTACTTGAGAGATGGGCACAGACATAGGCTTCATGCGTTGTTATAAGAATAATTTCTCAAAGGCCTTCTCTATTTCCTTAGAGATCAACTCATAGTCTTTGTTCATGAAGTGTAGCATTCTCATCTTTGACCTTAAGTGCAGCTTCACCAAATTCAACAATAGTGAATTTTCTTCAACATAATATACTGGAAGAGTGGAATCAAGAATTTGTTCCCTTATTCTGAAGTCTTCTTCAGTGGCTTGTCTCTTCAAGGTATCTAATATCTCCCATACTTTATCTTGAATTGCTATTTTCAATTCAAGAACTATCTTCTTGAACTTTATCATATGTTTAACAATCATATCATGTATTTCTGATTTGTCAATCTCACTGTATGTTTCATAAAACTTCCCTACTTGATCAATTCTGCCCTCATCAAAAATTCTTGTGCTGAATACTTTAAGGCTAGGTCTGAATCCTACCTTAGGAGGTGCTTGAATGTTTTTCTTTCTCCTTGTAGCTCGTGAGGATGGATGACTAGTGCTGGTTTCTTTCTTCCTTTTGACTATTGGCTTATACTCCGGAGGAGCATTAGAATCACTGGTTTCTTTGGGCGTAGAAGGAGTGTCGTCAGTTATATCCTTCTGACTATCATCTTTTTCAATTTTTATCTTCTTCATCTTAGGATTTTCTTATTTTTCTTCTGCTGCTGCACTTTTCAATTCCAAATCAATCTTTTCATCTCTTGCTTTATCAAGGTCTGCTTGAGATACACCATGAATCCTTAAGATCTTTGATGTGACTTTTGCAACCTTTATTTTTGTTGTTGCACTGTTAAGTTTAACATCTTCTTCTCTAGTTTTCTCCTCATATGTTCCCCATCTAGGTTCATTAGGATCTTTGGGGGCTGATAGTAATACTTGTGCATATGCTTCAAGGACCTGTTCCTCTACCTCATAACCAAGTGGATGAATCCACTTAGTTCTTGGCTCAATGGCTTCCATACAACTTGTATCTATTTCTACCATAAAACAAATTGTATCTTTGTACTTTTCCATAATGCTCCCTGGAATCCTGTACCTCATTTGCATCTTGACCCTGAAGGTCTTTAGTTCCAATGTCACATAATCCCTTAATGTGCTTTTAATGGATGCTTTGTTAGATATCTGTGGCATGGTTGGAATGGACTTGTCCAAATACAAATCTGATATCTTCCCAACAATATGAAGGTACATGTAGATGATCAATGAACCAAACCTAAATATCTTTGTCTTGTCATGCTTGATGGCCTTGATGTTGTCAATCAACCATGCATGCAAGATCTCACACAAGTTGAACTCACCATCTTCCTTTACTAGTCTGATGGCAGCTAGAATAGTGCCCGCAGACACACTATTCACCCTACTGGTGTGATGAAACCTGTATCCTAGTATCATTGACATCAATTTGATGTCATCTTGCTCAATAGGCTCGATTATCATGCTGCACCTATCACTCCTTGACTTACATTTTTGTTCAACCATCTTTCTGAAATCCTTTCCCAGAGGAAGGACAACACTTGTTCTAGAAAGGCCTATCATCTCATGAATCAAGTCACTGGTGATTCTTACTGGTACATCACCAATCCAAACAAATCATCATGAATTCTTATCAATAAGATCTTTATCCATTTTGTCTCATAGAATTCATACGCCATAGCATACTCAAAAATAGGGTGGTCATTCCATTTGACATATTCATCCATGAATGTTTTGTCTGGTTTCAACATGGTATCCATGTGTGTTATTAGCCTATCCAATCCAATTGGTTCCTTCTTATAATAGATATATGCCCTAATATCTTCCACATGCATGACGCCCATAGGCATGTGGGAGAAAGCTCCCTCTAAATCATCTAGGGTTGATTTAAATGGATGTTTCTTGAAAACATATATCTTCTTCTTAGCGACATCATAAACAATGGAAGTGGCCATGACTTACTTGTAAATGCTTTCCAACTAAACTCTGAGATAATCTGAAGGCTTCCGAATCAGTGCAATGAGCTTAGGGTTTTTGCATTGACCAAATGCACTGCAAACACTGATAGATCAATCTCCAAGTCTTCACAATAACTTCCAAGGCTCTTTCTACTTTTTATCACTCTAAATTTGAATGCACCGAGCAATCAAATAACTTTCTATGTACTTAAAAGTGAAAATTCTACCATTAATGCAAGTCGCGTAAACTAGGTTGTCACTTCAAAATTTGCAACTTGAGTTCTGTTCATAATCAACATGTGCACTCTAGCATATAGGTACCTTTATACTCTAAAAGCTTAAGTCCAAAGGTGCATACTCTGAGGATGAGTATACAAGCCACACAGGGGTCTAGAGCTAAATTAGCTCCCCCTATGACCCTGAGGGCCATTCATCCAGATGTAGAGGGTGCGTCCACTACGGATGTTTCCAATACATTCTCATCAGTCTTGTCCTTCTTTTTCTCTGACCAAATCATGCTCGCATCATTTGAGGCTTTGACAAAATTAACTTCTCCTATGGGATCCAAAATTGGTTCTTCAGCCTTTTTAGGGCTTCCCTGACCTTGCGTCCTTGATCTACAGAACCTTGAGATATGTCCAGCCTTGTTACAAGAGTGACAAATGAATGGAGGTCTTATATTCCTCGGTGCATTGACATGAGTCACCATTCTACATTTTTTTGCTGTGTGACCATTATAGTTACATATTTGGCATGTAACATTCTGAGAACTTCTTACATTTGTCTAATTCTGATTTCTCTGATCTTACTGAATCCTATCCTTCTTACTAGTCTTGCAATTCATAGCTCTATGACCAAACTTGTTTCATGAATAACATTAACCATTAAAAGGTCTTACCTTTGTACAGTTCCTCACAATGTGTCCATGCTTGTTACATGCAAAACAAGTGCGTTCTACTTGCTTGCACTCATTCTTAGGTGGTCCACCATTATCTTTGGTTTGATCTTCAATCTTTTCAACATCAATAGAGTCCTTTTGTGAATCCTTTCTTGCTCGCATATTGTCAATTTGATTTTGTGCTTCATTGTAGCCAGTACAACTAGTGTCTCCTTTGGCTCTTCTTGCATACAAATGAGATTCTACCAAATCAGAACTGGTGTGTAACTTGTCAATATGATTCTTTGCTGCTTTTAATTCAGACTCCAAGCTTTATTTTCTATTTCTTAGCTCCAAGATTTCCATGTTTTCTTGCCTTAGTTCTTCATTTAGCTGAAGGTTCTCTTTGATTAGTTCATCACAAACTTTCTGATTATTAGTCAGCTTATCATCAAACTCTTCAAGTTGTTCTTTTAAGGATTTATTTTCTTCATTTAGCTTCTTGACCATTGTCCCTAGATCACTGGTAGAGCATTCTTTCAAATCTTTCCTTAGCTTTTTGATGACTAATTGAGCATCACTGAGTTTATCCTTTAGTTCTTTAGATTCTCTTTCTGACTTATCTAGGTCTTCAAGAGCAGCTTCAAGATTTCTTTTCAGATGTTTCATTTCTACTTTGTCCATGATCTCCTCAAGTAGTTAAACTTCTATGCTGAGGACCAGTGCTCTGATATAAATTGTTAGGAATGGGAACACTAAGAGGGGGGGGGGGGGTGAATTAGTGTTCACTATATTTTAACTTTTCACTTTAATCTTTAAGCTGAACTTAAATGCTTAAGTACTAAAATAAACATTCACATAAACATGAAACATGAAATTAACACATGACACCAATATGATTATAGGGAAACCCAAATAGGTAAAAACCCTGGTGGGAATTGACACCCACTAATATTCTACACTAGTATTTTGTGATCCTTGTTAGAAGATCCTTTACCCTATTAGGAGTAGCTTTACAATGCTTTAAGTACAATAGACCTTGTTAAGGGTCAGACCCCATTAGGAGTCTTTTACAATAGTCCCTATTAGGGGAGAGGATGCATTGTCCAAGAGCTCACTACTCAAGTGGTGAAGGCTACAACCTTCTGATCTCAGATACACACTATATCTGCAGGATGAACTGTCACTATGACACTACTTGTCAGATCAGTTCCTTTGATGTGCTCATGCTTTGACCTCTAGAAAATCTCTAATACATCTTCTAGTGTCTTCTCACACTTATGGTCTACTTATTACAACTCTCTATCAACTTCCATACTGAATACAATGGGTGCACCTTATATTTATACGCTCATACAAAATACACAATTAGGTCAGCCCTATAACTAATTACAAATAACACTTCCAAATGAATTGGCTTAAGCGTGCTTACAATTATACATATAAACATGTCAGCAACCTAAATACAATGGGCACGTAGCCTTTACAATATTGCATTACAATCGCAAACCAAAATACTAACTGTTGGCTCCATGCTCTGTTCTCTGCTAGCACACACTGGCTGTGCAACTTCAACTGATTGTAACTTTCTCATCCTTGCACATCTGATCATGCACACATAGACTAAGGAAGAATATAGTCTAACCAACTTAACTTCTAGGGCGCATACCATAATTCATCCGTACACACGTGCGCTGATGCTTTGAGCTGCAGGAACCCTGTACACTGTCTAGTCTTCAACACTTAACCGAATTCTGATCTTTACATCAAGTGCGTTGACTCCAAACTGCTATATGACTTTGTTTCCATAATGACAACACTATATCTAGTCATATACCTTAGTATAGACAACTTTCCAACAAGATATTGTCATCATTCCTTTATTAGCATCACCAATGATTCAATTTTTAGAATGGTTCTTCTTTACATACCTTAGTGTGTTTTGAATATCAGTAGAGTCATTCAAACATCTCCATCTCATGATCAACCTCAAAAGGTTCTTCTTAATTTGTAGCAACTTCTCTGTTATCTAATTTTTGACAGTAATCATATACTCTTTCCTAAACCTAAAACTTCTCATTAATCCTTATATTAGCACTTTCAATTTTTTTTCTAATCTCAGATTGAAATATTTGTAAGCCTTTCTCTTAGTGTAATAACCAAGGAAAATTACTTCATCAATTCTAGCATTAAATTTTCCTATCTCATCATCTCTTTTGATATAACATTTACTACCAAATATTCTAAAATATTTCACAGTAGGAGTATGATTAAACCATAGTTCATAAGGGGTCTTACTTCTACCTTCTCTGATTTGAATTCTATTCAAGGTATTAACAACAACACCAATAGCTTCTCTCCAATGAACATGTGCCACATTTCCTTCTAGCAAAATAGTTCTAGCAACATCTAATATAGTTTTATTTCTTCGCTCTACAATCCCATTCTGTTGTGGTGTCCTAGGAGTTGATATTTGTCTGTATATTCCATGCTCTTTGCAGTAGTTATTAAATATATCTAAAGTAAACTCTCCACCTCTGTATAATTTTAAACATTTTATGTTTAAACCAGATTCATTCTCTAATTTTGATTTAAACATCTTAAACTTGTCAAAATCTTCAGACTTTTCTCTAAGAAATGAAACCCAAATCATCCTAGAAAAATAATCAACAAAAAGTATGAAATACCTTTCATCATAATAAGATCTTGTTCTCATAAGACTACACAGATCTGTATGTACCAGATCCAAAATCCCTTTAGGTGAATAATTTTTTCTTTGAAAATTGCTTCTAGTCCGTTTCCCCATTACACATTCTCTACACATGGTGTTAGATGGTTTCACAATCTTTGATAGGTCTCTAATAACATTTGTCATACTTTATTTCACAATATTATCAAAATTCACATGATAAAATATTCTATGCCATAACCAACTTTCATCAATCTTCCCAACAAAACAAGAAGCTTTAGATGTATTCAACTCAAATACATCACCTCTTGATTTAGTACCTGATGCGATCAAATATCCTATCTTACTTTTGATAGAACATTTCCCATCAATGAACTTCAATTGATAATCCTTTTCTTCAAGTTATCCAACACTTAACAAATTATGGTTAAGTCCATCAACAAGTAATACATCACCAATTTAGTCTTACCATCCAGATAAATCGATCCTACTCCAATGATAAACTTAGGAGTATTATCACCAAATCTAACTATGCCACCATCATACTTAGTTAGTTTGATAAATTTATTCTTATCACCATTCATATTATGTGAACAACCACTATCTATGATCCATTCTATTTTTTTCTCAACATGTGAAACTAGGGATTTCTTTTCATGAATAGGCTCATCATCTTTAATAGCAGTAAATCCAATTTCATCATAGTCTACATTATCATCATTAGAAATGTTAGGAATAAGGTGTCTCAACCTTGGATAATTCCTATTCTTATTATTTGTTTTGTAGAATGTATTTCTTGCAAATGATGTAATTAAGTGTGAGTGTACATGTCCAGTTGGCATGTTGATGTGTCACTCCACTTGATGTGTCAACATCTTGATTTGTGTGTAAGGAGATCATGGCTAAAATGGTTATGACGGATTCCTATGACATGTAAGAGCTATGTCTAGAAGAATCTATGATAGGTGAAGACATGTGGCAATTGAAAAAGTTGAGTACTGTACACTCTTCCCCAATTGTGGGGTTCCTATTTTCTCAGAGAATGGTAAAACCCTATTACAGCTATCTTTGGAAGTTGCCCTAAAAAGGGAAGCACATGATATAAGCATTTTTTAGGGTTGTGAAGATAAGAGAAGTTAGTGTATTGTTGGAACGTTTTATGCTGCCGTGATTTATCTTCAAGAGTTGAAAAAATCTTTTGAAAGAACTTGCATTGCAAGTGTATTGTAAACTGTAATAGTTTTGATTAATACACTATGCAAGTTTTGGAGTGCTGGGGTTTTTACCGAAAGGTTTCCCCAGGGTAAATCATTGTGTCATTCTCTATTTTCTATATGCATGGTATATGGCTGTAATATCATTGTTAAAGTAGTTAACGAATCTGAAATTGTAAGGATTTAAAAGAATTTGCACAATACTTTCCTTTAGATATTAGTGTAGGAAGCTGTTTTCGCACCTGAGTTTCCTTACAAGAAATACCTTCACTAGCATAGTAACATTCCCTATCCCTTGAATAAGTAGGTTTGTGAAACTTAGGTTTATGCTTAGGAACCGTTGTAGGACATCTAGATGCAAAATGACCATGAAAAACATTTCAGTGGTAAATTTCCTTCAAAATTTCCCTTACCTCTCTTTTCTCTTCTTGTGATCAAAGCCACAATTTCATCTAATTTCCTTTCTTCTCCCATTCATCAGCATAATCACCAAGCTCTTCTTGCAAATCATTTTTGTTGTTGCTCGCTAGAATTGATAAAGTCCTTTTGTCATTATGCACAGTTGCCTTAAATATTGATTCGGCCTTAGGTAATGAATCTCCAAGTTTTGTACCCTCAAAGGTAGTTAATTTTGTAATCAACATCTCTTTGTTAAAGTTCATTGTCAAAGGTACAATCTCCTCTATCGCTTGCACTTTAGTTTTGTACACAGGTGTCAAAGATCTAAGAATCTTTGTGATCACTTCTTCTTCACTATATGCGCCTCCAAAGTTTCTAATGCCAATAAAAACCTCTATAACCCTCTGTACATATTCTCTAACATTTTCATCATTTCTCATTCTCAAGCTTTCCATCCTTGTCTTCCAATTATGCAACTTTGCTTGCTTTGTAAACTTGTCTCCTTTATAGAGTGCTTCCAATATTGACCATATTTTATGTGATGAATCCAAATCCTTAACCTTAGTAAATTATCCTTTAGAGAGTGCGCTAATCAATGCTTCCCTTGCAACCATGTTACAAGAAAACATCTTCTTCCCATCTTCAGTAGCACTATCTAATTCATCTTTAGGTTTGATCTTCTCTTCTTTCTTTGTTATCATCTAGGTAATCGATACCCAGACACAAAACATGTGTTTGCATCTTGTTCTTCCAATTGTCAAAATTTTTAGGATCAAACTTAAGACTTTCCTTCCTATAGAATGCCATATCCAAGATCACCTCAAGCTGTTAAGTTTTCTCTCCAAGGACCAGATGTTCTGATACCAATTGTTAGGAATAAAAGTCCACCAACACAACTGAGAAGGGGGGTTGAATTAGTTGTGAGACAAATTATTAAACTTTAAACTTTATAAACCAAATACTTAATCAGAATATGAACACATTAAATGAAACACCGTAACATAACCATTTGTTGTCAAGGAAACCCTGTTAAAGGTAAAACCCTGGTGGGAATTAGCACCCACAAATAATGTATTGAAAATATAGTATCCATATCAAAAGATTTAGCCCTGTTAGGAGCTTGTTAATGCATTCAGTACATAGTCCCTGTTAAAGGACATATCATGTTAGGAGTCAAGAGAAATAGTAGACTCACTACCCAGGCACACTACCTAAAGAAGGTTAAATCCACCTTCAAAATTCAATGTTTGAAATACAACTGTATAGAATATGTACAATGAACTAGCTTATAACAACTGGCTTTGCTTGATCAGTTCCAATGAAGTTCTTAAATCACAATCTCTGCTTTACATCCTATAGACTTCACACATACAAGCTCACATCTTCCACATTACCTTTTTTTCATACCTCTCTTTCTACAAGAAACAACTCTTCTTTATACCCTTTTACAATAATCAATTAGGTCGGCCTGTTAAGACTTCCCTAATGAACAACAATTAAATAAACCCTTGCTAAGATATACACGGTATCTTACACAAGTAAAATATAATTACAATTCATCAAATATACTCTAAGATCTGAAATCTATGCTCACCATCTTCTAGACTCATTACACCATTGTAGTCGGCCACAAATAGGTCTTCACAAGACCACACGCTTCAACTGGCGTCACCAAGAACAAAGAGACCCAAAAATCATAAGAAACATTCTCCAACATGTCTTCTAACATGCCTTGAGCTTGCAGGTCATAGTTCATGCTCAAATCCAAGTTATCTAAAAAATGCAAAGACCAACTCTGTCACTATCTAGTACCTAGTCTTCACTAAAATAACTATAATTTATTTTGTCTGTAACATTAAGCTATACGACCTTAGACATAAGATCATAACTCATCCTTGTACACTTTCCCATCTTTGCATGCTTCGAAACATCCGTACAGTGTCTGTACACTTCTATCAGTCATCTATACATCAGTGATAACCAATTTGTCTATCTTCATCTAAAGCATATGTTGACATCAATGACAAACCATGAATGTCAACACCTCTAATTGAACCAATTCCAACAACATGTTAGTTTGATCTTGGCAGTCAATGTAGAGTTTTGGATCCTTAAGGTTGACAATTGATTGATAAATAGTAGTCTTGATAGGGATTTGATGCAAAAGTTTCTTGCAAGAGGAAGGTCCAAGAGTATCGTCAATAGCCTTCCCTTTGGTTAGATGTAGTATCTTAGTAATTTCTACGAGTTCTAATTGGCATGGAAATGATAAGATTGAAAATCTGATAGTAACAAGGTTACTAAGCGAATGGTGAAAGATCCAAGTAATGATAGCTTTGTCTCAAGGATAGGTAGTAGATAGAAAAGGTAGTTGAAATATGGTGCAAGATATCAAGAATGATGCCTGAATGCCTGCTAGGTGATAATTGTGATCGAGTTGATGTAGCTAGAAAAATTGAGTACAAGGTACCGAGAATGAGGCTTGAATGTCTACTAAGAGGTACTTGTGACAAAGTTGAGAAAATTTTAATTTCAATAGGATAGTTATGTGATAAAAGCTAAAGCATTTCAGAGATTTCCCAAGAAGAGCCAAGATATACCAAATCACCAAAAAATGACCAATAAGTTTAAGAGAACCATTTTCAGATGTGTAGGGCTGACCCAAATGATAGAGAAGCTATGAGAAAACTAGGTTAGAAAGGATGTCAAGACTTTTAGATCTAGATCTGATAACTAATCAAATGTAGGATCGTACGATAAATTCAACACTGGGTGCAATGAAACTCTCAATGGCATGTGATAATATGGTTAAGGTATACTCTGGCATACGATGAAACTATAAAATGGATGTGACATAAGACAACAATCGTGTGGCAACGCACTTGTGCCATACAATGAAATGTTAAGCAAAAAAAAAGAAAGGACAATTTGCCACTATTTTTGAAAAGTTTGAGGAATCTGGATAGTTTGACTTTGGATCTATGACAAAATAATAGTGTTTCTAAACCAAGTTTCAACATTTTTAGTGAAAGCAATAGTGTGAGCAGACAATAGTCTTCAAACAATCCAACAAGCGACAAAACAACCTTGTGGATACAAGCACTTGTGAGGTCTAAAGTTTTGTTACAATGATCCAAGAACGTCAAGTGTATGTTCTGTGTACAAGGAAATGTACCTTCATAGAATTAGTATCATACAATAAATGAAATAGAAACTAAATAACCACAATTAGTAACTCTATTTAGCAAATAAAACACAATTAAGCATCCTATGGCTCTCTATCTAAGAGTGTTAATGCGAAGCTCTCAACAAGCCTCCATTAATGACAGTCCTAGAATGAGAAATGATATGATAAACAAGCTAAATTGTTCAATTCCAAATGAAATACAACTAATTAGCCTTTCTAGCTATAAAATGCAAGAGGTTTGGTGCTATTCTTAGATTTTTGGATTGATTTATGAGTGATTTATGCCTTCCTTTTATATATTTAGGCAAGGGTAGGGGGTGTAGTTGTGTTGATCATGATTAGGCTTGAGTTGAGTCTTTGGTTCCACCCTTTGAAGACAATGCAAAGCTTGTGTCCTCAAAGTTTGGGACAAGAAGACAAGATGAGTGGACAAGATGCTCTTTCACTTTGAGTGATTGAGATTGAATTTGGCTTGATCCATGTGAATGCATTTCTCAAATCCTATTGGTTGATTGAATTTCCTCCCCTTTTGGGTTGTTGAGAGAAATTAGGATTTATTAAATGATTTAAATCATTTATTTAGCCATATACCCCTTGAATGGGTTGAATTTGATTTAATTCAAAATTATACAATTAATAGAATTAATTGCACTTTGATTTGATTTAACTTGATTAAAATGCTCTCAATTTTGATTTACCTTGAATTAAAGCTTGATTTTAATTTTGACTGGCTAAATGTTTGATTCAATTAAATTGTTTTGATTTTGTCCTTGATTTGCCTTGATTTTACTTGATTTTCCTTGATTTTCTACTTAATTCTCTTTGTCCATTTTCAGGTGATTACAAATGCCCCTCTTTGAGTTGACGTGCAAAGCATGTCAATTCAAAGAATACTCTGATTTTGCTGATGATATGTCCTGATTTTGTCGATGGTCGATCTTTGATGTTTGTTTGATTGATGCTATTACTTGATGGTCGTTCTGATGATTGATCCTTGATATGATGGTTGATCTGATGAAATATTCTAATGTGATACCTGATTGTATGATATACTCTGATGCGATGCCCCATTCGATTGATTTATGAAAATTTTTCTAATAAAAGATTACGCTTTGATTTTGCTTATGCTGATGATGATATGATTGCATGCCCCCTCAGGAAATGAATCGAAATTATTTTGGATGATTTGGTTGAGAATGGGAAATTTTGATTTGTTTCCTGATATAGAAATTTGGAAATGCCTTGATCATGAGAGAATTTGATGAGAAAAGATTTGATTGATGAGAAGAGATAAGTTGATGATGGTTTGGTATCATTTGATGTCAGTCATAATCACTTGGTTGATTTTGATGTCAATCTGATAGGATAAAGTTGATGGGTTGATATTTCGCTCTCAATATCTAGAGAGACAAAACAACGATTTTCCTTCCTCAAGATCTAGAGTTAGGAGATTTGATGAGCTCAAGATGAGCAAATGGATGATAGGATAACTTGATTGACGTTAGATGATCACTTGGATGATTTGACTGATTGATATTTGATACATGATATGATTAGATGTTTTTTGTGATATGGAGTTGATTGGATATTCTCATGATGTAGAATTAGAGATTGATAGAAGGGCCATCTGTTGGTGTAGGTGCAGGTATAGATTTAGGTTGCCCCTAGTTAATCAGAATGATTGATTATTGATGATTTCCTTGATGAAGCATGAATCATTTGATGGATCAAACATTTGATAATGTATCTTGATGATGTTGATGTACCTTTGATGATCAGATTGAGCATGATTTTTGATGATGGATACTTCAGACATTGATGATATTGATCATGAATTTGATGATATCGATAGACATTTCATGATGTTGATCAGGACTTTGATTATACATTGATGGACATTTGATGATGTACCATTTATGATATCTTTGATCATTTTATGTATCTTGATTTGGTCTTTTGATGATGATAAATCTACCCCCTTTCTATTTTTTTCTTTTTCAAATCTATTTTCAAGCTAAGAAAGGCAAATACCTTAAATGCATTTAATCTAGGATGTATGCAGCTAACTGTCACTATTCATGATTAGGAAGATTATTTTCATCATCGAGCCTTTTGGAACATGAAATTGGTACAATCATCACTGGTTCAACCATGATGATATGAATACCTCTTTCCTTGCATTATAACAATTTTAAGTAAACAGACAAAGAATTGACCCCTTTCATATACAAATGTCCTCGATGATTCTTTGATGATCATGTCATTAGATGGATTCGCATCCTGCTATGAATCAACCTAACAAGCACTCAAGAAGAAATCAAGAAAATATCATGTCTTCATCATTGCTCATCTAGTCAAACATCATCGATTTGCTAAAAGACATGATTCCAAAAATTAAGTAACACTTTGAACATTTTTGCTTTTGTTTGTAGATCCATATTTCAAAAACTTCATCCACTTTGATCCTTAGTTATGTTTAAGCCTTTTTAGATTTTGATCTAATTTGATTAAGATTTTTAGATTTTGATTTGATTTGTCAAATTTTGTTGTTTAGATCAAGTATTTGGATGTTTGAAATGTAATATTGATCAATAAGTTCAAGTGTAGCAATTTTCCATTTTTGATGCAATGATTTTGAGCCAACTTGTGTCTATTTTGATAAGCTTATTGAATTTGGATTGGTGCCCCTGGTTTGATTTAGCAAAGATCATGCTTTGTTGGGCAATGCAACTTTTGAGTGTTTACTTAAGATTTGCAATTTTTAGATTTTAAAAAAAAAAAAAAGATTTTTGATGTTTTTGGATTTTTTAGAGTTTTTTTATGTTTTTGGATTTTTTAGAAGATCACTAGTTCTCAAACAAGATCACATTGAATTTCCCCCACTGTCTAGCAAGGTATAGGACATGAAAGATGGATTTGCAAATTGTTGGATGTTGGATGGATAGGCCATGATGGATGAAGCAAGTGAATGCAACCTGTAGGACCATCTCCTCAAGATTATCCAAGCTAGGGAAAAATAATATCTCAATATAGGCCAATGATATGGTGTTGGATAGCATATAGAATAATGACTTGATGTCATGACAATGGTCCAAAGGAGAGGACATATCAAGAGAATTTTTCTAACATTGTTTTAAAAATTTTATTCTTCAATTGGATCAAGATTAAGGGATCAATGTGGATAAGATCACACAATCATGATAAAGGAGTGATGAAGGCTATGAGTGAATGGTTTGGGATTATGGGAAGGCTTCTTAGGAATAATTAAGGTGGCTTCAGGATCAGCAAGATCATAATAAGGTAGTGTGAATGTAACAAGTGAATAGGTTGATGGATAGGCTAACTCATGTCAAGATACTTAATGCTCATAGATATGTTCAACCTTGTCAAGATCAAAGGTGAAAGATGTAATACAGATGCAAGTGAGATCAATGGTAGAAAGATGGAGGATATGATGGATGAAACTTTCCCCCAAGTGTAGAGTGCAAGAGAGAGGAATTACGCATGACACCTATTTGCCATGTTTTCATCATGGTACTTGTCTAAGATGCCACAAGAAGTGGTTTTCATCATAGGATGGATTTTTTATTTTTATTTTTTAAATTTTAAATTTTCTCTTTTTGGATGAATTCAAGCCTCATGCTCTTTGGATACTCCTTGAAAAGGTATGATATAATGAGCCAAGGCTTCTGAAAGGTATGCTCAGAGATGTTGATATGGTGATGGAAGGGTGATATGGTGGATAAGGTAAAGGGTGGATAAAGATTTATGCAATGGATTGGATAATGGAAATGGAAGGATAATGAATGAGAGGATAATAAGTATTTCCATATGTGGGTGTGAAAAAGGGAATGGAAGGATAATGAATAGGAGGATAAGAAGAATTATCAAGATCAACATTGATACACACCTTGAAGGGTAGTGGAATAATGGAGGAAAAATGGGTGAAATAGCTTGGGATTTTGATGTAAGAGAGGATACATATCTTGGGACACAAGGACTCAAAATGGATGGATGAGATGGAATGTGTTTGGGAGAATGTGGAGTGGAAGCCTTTAGAAGCTTGAATGTCAACTTTGATTTCTCTTCCGTGTGTAAGTCCTTCAAAAGTGACTTGGGAATCCACACTTTCTTTGATTTTTCTTTCCTTTTGGATGCTTTAGAATGCATTTCTTCAATGAGGGATTTAGAAATCCACATTTTCTTTGATTTTTCTTTTTGCTTGATGGATCTTTGTGGTCTCTTGAATATTTATTTTTTTCTTTCATTCACATGTCGATTAGATTGGACATAGTGATCTTCATACATAAGTGGATTCTTGATTTTCTGATTCTTATGTTGCACATTAAAATTTCTTCCAAAAGACTTGGGATTGGTGGCTGAATAATGTTGATATGGATGATCTGATATGGAGGATTGACATGGATAGGTGCTTTGTTTCTCAAGTATGTATGTCTTTATTGATCTTGATACATGGTAAGGTAAGGGGATGGTGGGATAGGGATGGTAGGAAAGGTTGATGGAGGAATGTAAGGGCCCAATATGGATTTGGAGGATGTAGAATGTTTCAAGTTTTGGATATAGGGACCAAGGATGGATTTGGAGGATCTATAAGGAATATGATTATGCACAAATGGAGGTAAATGGGATGTGGGAAGGATATCAACATCTTTATTTTGAGCTACATGGCCAAGGCTTTCATCTTTTGGATTTATCTTTGTACCAATAGGCTTATATGTAGCTTTGATAGGAGAAGTTGAAGCTTGAGGCGATTTATTCTTATGTAATGAATTAGGAATAATGGGATAATTTTGAGGTAGATATGGAGGCTTATGAAAAGTGGATGTTGGGGTACTTTGATCTTGACAAGGATCTTTTGATAGCCTAGGAAGAATACTTTTCTTTTCATTTTCAATAAGTTCATTAGAGATGGAAGGAATACTTTGATCTTGCTTAGGAGATGGATATGATATAGGAAGTGAAAGAATATGGGGTGCTTGAGATGGAAGTATATCTTCTTGAAAGAAATGGAAGGGTATGAAGGGTTCATCATGGGATTCTTGGGATATGGGACTTTGGTCAAATATAGGATAAGGAGGAATATTATCTTGATCTTGATCCTTCATAAGACTTGTTTCTTTGCACTTTTGATTAGTCTCTTGACATGGAGCCACTTCTAAGGACAATGTAGGAGTTTGGATCCACACGAGGGATTCTTGAAGGGATGATGGATGTTCATTTGAAATAGGTACAATAGGAATTGTAGCACATGAAGGCTTGGAGTCTATAACCTTTGAAGCATGAAAGAAGTTTGTAGCAAGATGTAGGTTAGCTTGGATCTCTTTTAGAGGTAGCCCTTGAGGGTATACATAGTCATTATGAAAATTGTTTGGATCTTTGTTTGATGGAGGAATATTGGATAGCTTAGCTTCTATATTAAATGGAGGAATAGGTGAAAGCTATAAGAGGACCACTACTAGACATGTTTTCATAAGTTTGATCTTGCTTGAGAGTAGTATCTTCATTAGATGAGTCATTAGGATTTTCAATTTCAATTATGTCATCATCAATAAGATTTTGGATTTTATGTTTCAACTCCATGCAATTTGAAGTTTCATGCTCATTATGTCTATGATATGCACAATAGTTACTCAAAAAGGTAAAACCATATGAAGTGATTTGAGGCAACGTGATGAGATCATTTTCAAGGAGTTTTTCCAAAGCTGATTCGTATGAAATTCCCAAAGGAGTAAATGATCTATCCCAAGGATATTTGGATGTATTTGTGTTTCTCAAAGAGTTGTCATATGATGAATATTGTTGAGATGGGACTAATTGTAATACCCCAAAAATGGGCTATAAGTTCATTAACCTCCTACATCGACAAATTGAACAAAATCGACATCAAAGTCCTAACCTAAGGCACATCTAAACATCATCGAATCATAATTGATTATCTTAAATTTTGCATCGGGGAATATTCCTAGCAATATTCCTAATTATCTTAATTATCTTTAATTTAATGATTATTTGGCAATAAATCACATTTATCCTAAGTTTGATTAATTGAATATTTTCATATTTAATTAATTAGATTTAATATCTTGCCACTTAATTGTTTAATTAAATTTAATTCTATCTATTATTAATTGTATTATTTAATTTTGACAATAAATAAAATTCCTATCTTTACTAATTAAATTCTTATTTAATTAATTAAAGCATGTTGTCATTATTTAATAATATAATTTTTAATAAAAGTTTGAATAAATAGTTAATTAACCCATAAATTAATTATTTATTTTCAAAAATCAGTTGAGTTGAGGATAAATCACTTTATTTATTTATTTAATTCTTAATTATTATGCATATTCAAAAGAAACAGTTAAACTCCAAATCAGAAAATCAATGCAAGTTATTGACTTTTTGGAACTCAACATCCTTTTGGAGTTCAAAAAGATGATCTAAACTCTAATTTGAGTTAAAAAGCTATTTTTGCATGTTTTTGCATGATTTTGAGAATTAACTATCTTTCATGATCAGATAACTCAAAAATCAAGTTGAGTTAATTTGAGTGATTTATGGCTTTTATCCATGCACCTCCAAAGCCCTGGATTTCTGTAAATTAAAGGCTTCAGCTCTTCACATCTCATCTCATATTTTGCACAATCACGCTGGAGAATTGGAATTGAAGAATCAAAGCTCTTGCGAATCGACATCTTTGTGAGATCAATCTTATTTTTGCATTCATATTGCATATCATTGTTAGATTAGCATTTCATATCAAGTTTTCAATAGCATTCATAGCATGTCAGTTTATCATTCTTATTGCATAGAAAATATAAAAAATATAGATTAATTGCATTCAATTTCATATCCATCTTTTGCATTTAAATCCTTCATTTAGGTGTCGTCTAGGTCGCTGATCTCGATTACAATCTGAGAACATTAATCTCGCACATATTAGAAGGCAGTAAATCACTTGGTTAGATAGCTTTCAATTACGCACAATTTTGATTATCACTAACCTCTAATGTTTTACTGAGTGTTGTGTCTACAGATCAGGTACAATTTTCACACACACATTTCTGGCGCCCACCGTGCGGCCCTGAAACGGGTTTCCAATTCAATTCTATCAATTTCTGTCTTTTTCTGCTCAGGATCTGTGCAAAACTGTGATTTTTAATTTTTGTCCGTACATCTGTCGTACGAGTTTCTGACAAATGTCATATGAGAGCATACCCACTATTGTACGATAGTATATCGGATTGAGGCTCATTTCATCACAAACCCACTGTCGTTTGGGAGCTCAACTGTCATATGGTAGCATACCCAGTGTCGTACGAGTTTCTAGATTATAGTCTAAGAGCATACCCACTGTCGTATGAGTTTCTGTACCAATTTTTGACTATCATTTCATTTTTCACAGCAGAGTATCAGATTTGATTTTTATATTTCGGCTAACTGCTAATTTTGACAATTGAGATTCTCTATTTTTTTGATTGCTCTCTGCTGGTTTTGATTGGGAAAAGTGCAAGAATTGCTAAAAATCAGGTAAGATCTACTAAGCACATTACGAGGATCACCAGGTATTCTCCTTCATCTAATAACATTTTGATTTGGGCTTAAAATAAATCTCTCATGTGTCTAGCTTGTGTGCGTCTTCTCATGCTTTTATTCTACACACTTGCATAATTTGATACTAGGTTGTAATCCCATAAGAATTTATTAAGTAGTCTTAGAATACTTGTGATTGATCTTGATTGCTATCTTGGGTTATTGGACTCGCTAATCTATCGGCCCCTCATTTCCGCCCCATGGTTGCAATCTCAGGGCCATAAAGGGGAGGGGTCAACAGGACATAAGCGTTAAATGTTCCACTTGGCAACCCTTTTGTGCTTTTAGGAACTCACTTGTTTTCTAAGTTGTGGACTCATTTTTAGCTTGTGTGAGGTGTTAAGTGTTCCACTTTGTGGACTCATCTCATATTATCTTTAAGCGTTAAGTGTTCCTCTTTCTACTTTTTGGATGCTTTTGGTAGATTTACTTTCGGAACATATATCTGTGCTCACATAGTAATTAGGCCCTATGAACACTATTCGAGATTCTTGAGAGATTGGATTCCTAGAAAAATCTTTCTTGACGACAGAATCCTTGTAGGTAGGGAGGATACTTAGTGCATTTCACATTCAACTTGGTTAGTGCATCTTCTCTTATTGATCGACACATTCTCTCTCCGAAGAGGTTGATAGATCACGTGGGGTTGATATCATGAGCTTTGGTGAACCAAAATTGGTTAGGGCGTCTTCTCTTATTGATTGATATATTCTCTCCCCGGAGAGGTTGATAGATCACGTGGAGTTGATATCACAGAACTTGGTGAAATAAAACTTTGTCTTAGCGTGTTGGATTAATCTGCTTGCTTTGTTTGGGTTAAAAGTGAAGAGGTGTCAAAACCTTGGATCTAGAGCCAAGTCCCCTTGTGGTCTAAATCTGTGAGTCATCTTTAGAGAGGGTTAACCGTAGCGGATGATCCCTTCACAGGGCAAACTGCATTGATGGAACCTCAAGCGGTAATAGCCATTTTCACCATGGTAGTGACAGCCACTATATAAATGTCCTTGTGGAAGAAATCTTCACAGGTATGGTTCATTGTTGGGTTGTCAGATCTCCCTAGCAGCTCTTGAAGATTAAGTTCTCGGACTGTGTCAAAACCCTAGTGCACCAGGATTGGAGTTCACCCCTTTGAATCATAAAAGTTGCAGAGTCAAACCATTACTAAAAACCCTAGAGAGGCCAATTTTTCACTTTCAGGTATATGTGTGTTATTGCAAAACTTTTCAGAACATACACAATTAGTACTCTCAGGGATTAGCACAATTTGGTCACTTGATTGTTCATGCACAAGGTTGCTTTTGCCCTTCTTCATTGTTTTTAGACGTGCTTGAAATCACTTGCTTGCTATTCTGCGTGCTTGTTTATCTACTTGGCTCTTAAAAATGATCAAATCTGGTATAACCTTCAAAATTTGGATAGTACAATTTGCAAACAATCCAGAACTGAAAACCTTAAATTTTGCAAAAATTGACGTAAAGTTCTTTCTGGAGTCAAAAGTCATTTCAAGAAGTGAAAAGTCGTATGACTTTTTGTCAAATGTCATTTCAGTATCGCCCATATGTCGTATGATTGAGAACCCAGTGTCGTACAAGTTTTCAAACCAGCAAAATTTAAGAAGCCAAAAATTGTTAGCAACTGTCGTACGAGTTTTGTCAACTGTCGTTTCATTGCTACCCAACTATCGTACGAGTTTCACAACTGTCGTTTCATTTCTACCCAACTGTCGTACGAGTCTACAGAGTGTCATTTGGAAAAATTTGAGAGAGTTGTCAGAAATTGTCAATTTGCGAGATATCCAATGTTTCCAGCCTAGTTCCAGAATCTGTCAAAAATATCATTGTGTCAGGAACAGAGTAGTAGCTATTGAGCATTCTACCATTTTTCAAGTTTGATCTTTTGAATCCGATCTAGTCTTCTGTTTGATCAAATTGAGTCCTTTTTATCTCGTGTCAAAACCTTGTCATAACTATCAATCTTCAATCAATCTTCAAAAACAAACTAAGTGTTGAGAACTCATGTCCGCTATCTTTTGGACGATCTATCCCATACATCCAGGGCACAGTTTCCTTCACCCACATCCCATCAGATCTTCAAAACTATCATAATCTTGACAAGGTTGCGTCATCCATTTTTCTCGAATCAAATTGTTCTTCAGTTGTCTTCCTCCTTTTCTTCTATTTCATTCAAAGTTAATGGTGGAGACCAGAGCTTCTTCACACAAGAAATCAGAAGAAACATCTCAAAACTTACTTTTGACCAATACCCCGGGTCCAACTCTTGAACAACTCATCAAGTTAGGTATCTACGAAGACGACGGTCTCGGTAACTTTCGATTGAAAACTGGTTACATACCTCCTCTATCAACTCACAAAGGTAATCAGCAAACTCCTCCTCAATCTATTCCAGGGAGCCCAAAAACTCCTACCATGTCTCAAGCAGGGACAAACCACAATTCTCTAGGAGGAGGATCCTAGGGACACCATTCTCAACATAATGCCGACCAAGACCCTACACCCTCTGAAATCCATCGGTGTCAGAATGACGATGAATTCAAAAGAATGATGAGGCATTTCTTGAAAATGGATAGAGAGGCATACTTTTTGCAATTAGCCCAGGAAGGAGCTAAACTTCCTCCTCACTTCAATGTCGAAGATATCATCATGCATGAGGAAGAAACTCCAATGACGGCCATAATGAACCAGCTGCACGCTATGCAGATCAAAATGAATAAAATTGAGAAAGAGAAGGAACCCAAGGAATTCTCCATGGAGGCCCTTTGTCCTTTCCCTTTTGACAAAGAATTGTATATGCCTCCATTCCCAAAAAGAGTGGAGATACCAAAGTATGACAAATATGACGGACACTCTGATCCTCAAGATCATGTCAGAGAGTTCTGTACGCAATCCATGGAATTCATGCATGAATCAACTTATCTAATGCATCTTTTTCCTAGATCCTTGGGAGGAGCATCCATTCAGTGGTTTTCAAGATTACCTTCTACGATCAAAAATTTTGAGGAATTGATTAAATTTTTTTATCAACAATATTCCTACAATATTCAACATTCGATTACCATGATCGATATCTGTAACCTCAAGCAATATCCAGGGGAATCATTCCTAACTTTTCTCAAGAGGTGGCGAAAGAAGTTTTCTCTATATGCTAGACCAATTCTCGAAATGGAGAAACTTGAAATCTTTATCAATAACCTTGTTCCAGAGCTCAACTATCCATTACAAATGCAAGATCATGTATCTTTTGATAAAATGGTGGATAATGCAATCAAGATTGAGAAAGTACTTGTCAAGAAAGGAGAAATCACACTTCAAAAGGACAAGTCTGAATCTGGATCTAGCTCAAAAGATAAAAACAAGAGTTGGAATAGAAACAAAGGTATCATCTCTGATGGTGTTGTTGATGCTATCCGCACCCCATCAAAGGCACCGGCCTACAATCTCACCCTTGCCACCAAAGCCATTGAAGCTTCAGAGAAAAAATCTGCTGAACCATCTCCAAAGAAACCATTCAAACGATGGGATAATAAACGAAAGTTTACTCCCCTGGGAGAATCTTTGGAATCTGCCCTGAGAACCCTGATAGCTGATAACATGATCTCTTTACCACCAATCCGCAAACCTGATCTGGATCCAAAACCATATTGGTGGAAAGATAATGAATTCTATGCTTTCCATCAGACTAAAGGCCACAAAACTAATGGATGCTTCCACTTGAGGCATACCATTCAAGACTTGATAGATCAAGGGGATATCACGATCGATAATCCTACCAGCAATAATGATCACATGGCATTTACAGAATCATTTCCACAACATGGCAAGGGAGTTTCCACTTCCCAGCCTAACATGGGGGAAAAATTCAACTATGCCTACCTTGGAAATGATGCTGTCATTAATATGGTTGAACCATGTCTCTCTGAGAGCTGCAATGTCATCACAATTGTACGAAGAGATAGAAATCATTCCTCAGCTAATGCGGTTACCAGATCACAAGCTTAGACTCATCTAAAAGGACAAACACCAAGTTCATCTAATGTCCCTAAGATACCTTTCAATCTCACATCTGCTTCTAGACAGAAGGTTGCCTCGAAATCTTCCAATCCAAAGGATGCAAGACCTACATCTTATAGCATCGTCCAACAACTCCAGCATACCAATGCAAAAATCTCCATGTTTGAGTTACTTCGAATATCTCCAGCTCACAGAGATATCCTAGACAAAGCTTTGCTCGGCTCTAATGTTCCTGATGATCTAGATCTAGACAGGTTCCAGACTATGGTTGGTCATCTAACGTCTCCGCAATATATCTCCTTTTCAGAAGAAGATGAAAACTCCCTAAGTCACCCACATAATGAACCCTTGCACATAGAAGTCTTGATCTAGAACCGTCGAGTCAAACGTGTGTTGATAGATGGGGGCGCAGGCCTCCACATTTGTTCTTACAACTTAATCACACAGTTGGGATTCTTAGAGATGGCAATTGATCCTCGAAAGAAGATCACCATAAAAGCCTATGATGAACAAGAAAGAGCTTCTAAAGGCACTATTGTCTTACCCATCCGAGTGGGTCTGGTCATCAAAGATACCACATGTCAGGTGCTTGATCTACCATTGGCTTACAATATCCTTCTAGGGAGACCCTGGATACATGAAATGCAAGCTATTCCTTCTACGTACCATCAATGCTTGAAATTTCCCTATGAAGGAGTGGAGGTTACTATCCCAGCAGATCTGAGTACAACTTGCAATACATTGAAGGAAAGTGCCGATAAGCTTGTACCCAATAACAGAGAATCTTCCATCAAGCAGCTAAATGTTGCTTCCACATCTAAGATGAATGACATTGCTAAAGAGATCAATATCAAAGAAAATGAGATGGGAGAATACACTATAGAGCCAGTCTTGTCTCTGACATCTCTCCCTATCTCACCCAAGTCATATGGACAATCTTTGAAGCAATCTAAATCAGAACCTAAGGAACCTATGGAAGCATACAAAAGAAATTTTGTGGTGGAGCAAGTATCCAAACAAGAATTTGAAGAAGATAAAGCTGTGCTTGCATGGCTATACAAAGATGATTCTGAATCCAAAATTGTTCAACCTAGTGAATCTATAGCACCTACAATCCCTTCTAATTCATATGGTCCAGGACACAAATTGATAGCCAAGATGGGATATTCCGGTCAAGGACCTCTAGGAATCAGGGGAAAGGGTCTTGTGACACCCATTTCACATATTGGTAGAGACAAAAAAGATACTGGTGGCATAGGGTTTAAGATGAAACCTTATCATCTCAAAGGTGGTTGTTCTCATGTCATAGAACAAATTGCACCAGGAGAACCCCTTCTCAAGAAAGAAGAGACAGAACCCTCAGATGATGATTCAGATAGTTCAAAACTCATCCCGTATGAAAAATTGCCTAAAGAGATCAAAGATCTTCTTGACGATAAAGATGATCCTATCAAAAGAATTAATGTAGGAGAAACACAAGAACCTACTGTAATGCAAGAGATGGTTGCACCACAAGAACCAGCTAATCTTGAAGGTGATCAAACTGATCAAGAAGAAGGGGGTAATTATTCTGACACTGATTCCCATGAATATGAATTCAAGTCAGAGACTGAGGGTAATCCTTCTTGGGGTATTCATCCTGATTTCACACATTTTTTAAGATTTCCTAGAGATCCTGAATCAAAAGCTGAGTCAAATGACTATGAATGGGGTGCCATTCCAGAAGAAGATGAGCTTATAATAGAGAAATATATTGATGTTATTCACCAATATGTATCTCAACCCAATGTAGGTCTAGAGTGAAATAATGAACTTAACGTGTCTGATCCACCTATGGCTGAAGAGGATTCCCATGATGATGTTGAGCCTATTCATGAATTGAACATTTTGAGCTGTAATGTCACCTTTGAACTTGAGCGTCAGGTTAGGACCAATGATGACATATCCACATCCATGAACACCATATCTCAAGCCTTTCCTACTTTGACTATCCAACGCCCTGAGCTTATCGACCAAACTTCCACAAACCCAAACCATGGTATATATACCTTCCTGAATGACTATGCCCTTGCTTGCTACCTCCATATAGTTGAGCCTATGAGTACTTCCATCAGTGAACTGAGCGTCAGCATGACCGAGTCAGACATCAAATATCTTAGTAAAAAAAACAAGAGTAAAAAGAAAAAGAAAAAGAGTTCTGAGGGTGAAAACCACTTTGTGGCAGTCTCAGAACCGACAAAAGTAAAAAGAACAGACGTATCTGAAGGTGAAAACCTCTTTGAGGCACCTAAGGATGAGATATTTGATGTCCTTCCGAGTCATTTACAAGATAGATCTCTAGTTCTGATTGAGCCAACTCAATCCATCAATTTGGGTACAACAGAGGAACCACAATTGGTACATGTAGCACAATCTCTATCAGATGAAGAGAAACAGAACTTCACTACCTTCTTATCAGACAAAAAGATCAACTTTGCATGGAAATATTCAGATATGCCAAGATTGGATCCCAATCTCATTATGCACCATCTATCCATTGCTCCTGGAGTAAAACCAATCAAGCAAAAATTGAGAAAGATGCATCCTCATGTTGCACTCTTAGTCAAAGCAGAGCTAGAAAAACTCCTCAAAGCTAGATTCATCCGTGTCATAGACTATGCTGAATGGATCTCAAACATTGTACCTGTTTCAAAACCAGATGGTTCAATCAGAGTGTGCACGGACTTTAGAGATGTGAACAGAGCATGCCCTAAGGATGATTTTCCACTGCCTAACATTGATATGATAGTGGACATGACTGCAAGCTATGAAATGTATTCCTTAATGGATGGCTTTTCTGGGTACAACCAAATCAAAATTACTCCAGAAGATCAAGAGAAAATAGCTTTCACATGTGCGTGGGGAACTTTCTGTTGGAATGTTATGCCATTCGGACTCAAAAATGTTGGAGCTACATATCAAAGATTAATGACATCTATTTTTCATGATATGATGCATAGAACAATGGAGGATTACGTAGATGATACCTTGGTGAAATCCATGATTAGAACTGAACATCTAACAGACTTGAGCATGATCCTCGACAGAATGGAAAAATTTAGTCTTCGACTAAATCCTAAAAAGTGTGCTTTTGGAGTCACTTCTGGAAAGCTCCTAGGATACATCATCTCCAAGAAAGGCATTGAAGTTGATCCAACTAAGGTCAAGGCTATAATAGAGATGCAACCTCCCACAAATATCAGTCAAATGAGGACGTTGGAAGGCAGAGTTCAATCTATCAGAAGATTCATATCACAACTAGCGGACATCTCACAACCTTTTACAAAAACATTACATAAAGGTGTGACCTTTGCATGGAATGAAGAATGCGAGAACAACTTTAAACATATCAAGAAGTATCTATCAAATCTGCCTATATTGATGCCTCCTATTCATGGGAAGCCATTAATATTATATGTCTCCGCAATAGATACATCACTAGGGGCATTGCTAGCACAGCATGATGAGAACAAGAAAGAAAGAGCCATCTACTATATCAGTCGAACTTTAGTGGCCTATGATAAGAACTACTCAATGATAGAGAAGGCATGTCTAGCTGTGATCTTTGCATCACAGAAATTGAGACACTACATGTTAGCTCATACCACTCATTTGGTAGCTAAAATTGATCCACTGAAATATCTCCTAAGCAAGGCTACCCTCACAGGTAGACTAGCTAAATGGGTCATGCTCTTGAGCGAATTTGACATTGAATATGTTGAAAGAAAAGCTATCAAAGGACAGGTCATTGCTGATTAATTAGCTGAAGCACCACTGTTTGATGATACACCCATGCAAATGGAATTTTCTGATTCTTCTATCATGCACCTCTCTTCTAGAGCATGGTGGTTATTCTTTGATGGCTCCTACACACAGAATGGATCAGGAGCAGGCATATTGTTCATCACTCCTCAAGGATACTTGATACCCAAAGCATTCAGATTAAAGTTTCCTTGCATGAAAAATATTGCTGAATATGAGGCACTTCTCAATGGTATGAAAATGGCAATACAGTGGAGAGTTACAGAGATGCACATCCATGGAGACTCACAATTGGTCATCCACCAGGTCAATGATGTGTACCAAACCAAAGATGAAAAGCTCATTCCTTACAAGAGAATGGTAGATGATTTAAAGAAATACTTCATCTCTATCACATTTGAGCAAATACCCAGAATGGAGAATAAGGCTGCCGATGCAATGGCGACATTATCTACTCTTTTATAGCAGCCCGAACATGAACTACACTACGAGTTCCTGGTGGAAGCCCTATCCTATCCTGCATATGACTCCCTTGAAACCCGCATGATCTGCACTGTTGTAGGTTATGACTCATCTCACTACAAAAATCTATTCTCCTATCTCCACGACCAAATCATCCCTGAGTCCTTTAACCATTTTGAGAAATGAAACCTTATCTGATCCACATCCCAATATGTCATCATTGGTAATGATCTGTACAAACGAGGTCTAGATGATACACTGCTTTGATGTTTAGAACGAGAAGAGTCTCAACATGCATTAGAGGAAGTCCACGAGGGTATATGTGGGTCACACTTGAATGGTTTAACGTTAGCTCGAAAACTTATTAGGGCTGGGTATTATTGGCCTGAAATGGAAAAAGAAGCTATTAAATTTGCTAAAAACTGTCAACAGTGTCAAGTACATGGCAACTTGATTCATGCTCCAGGGAGAGATCTGATTCCCTTTACTACACAATGGCCTTTTCAACAATGGGCATTTGATCTCATAGGTGCTATCCATCTGCACTCTTCTAATGGACATACCCATATAATCACAGCTACAGATTATTTTACAAAATGGGTAGAAGTAGTTCCTCTAACACAAGCAATAGGGAAACAGATCTCTATGTTCATCCTGAACTACATCATTTGCAGATATGGGATCCCTCACTCTATAATCATAGATAACGGGGGACAATTCAAAAACAAGGATCTAGATGACTTATGTGCTAAATTCAAGATTACTCAACATTGGTCTTCTATCTACTATCCTCAAGGGAATGGACAAGCTGAAGCTTCAAACAAAAATCTCTTGAAAATCTTGCATAGAACAGTGAATAAAATAGGTAGAGACTGGCATCTCATGATCAATCCAGCTCTCTGGGCCTATAGAACTAGTATCAGAATGCCTACAAGGGCTACACCTTTCGCTTTAGTTTATGGGTCTGAAGCGGTACTGCCTATTGAGGTTGAAATCCCATCACTCAGAATCAGAATGCATGGACTTGTCACTGATGAGGACTACAGAGTGTCTAGGTTACAAGAACTGGAATTACTAGATGAGCACAGGCATGCAGTGTATGATCATCTTAGAGTATATCAGAAAAGAATGTCTAGAGGCTACAACAAGAAAGTCAGACATAGAGAATTTCAGGTTGGCGATCTAGTGTTGAGAGAAAATCCTAAAAATCAATCACATCGAGAACGCAAGGGGAAGTTCGAACCCAATTGGCTGGGTCCCTTTGTTATCACTACTACTTTTGGCTCTGGTGCCTATCAACTCTCAACAACTGAAGGAGAATAGCTCTGAGAACCAATCAACGTTCTCCATTTGAAGAAATTCTACGCCTAAGGCATTTAGTCTATGGTAAAATGTCCTTAAAAAATCTTAAAAAAATCAGAAAAAGTCTTGAAAAAATGAACATTTTGGTGAAAACCTAGCAATAGGCGCCTTGACGATTCACAAAAAAATAAAAAAATATCAAAAATTCTAAAAAATTGAAAAAATGAAAAATACAAAAAAAGATGAAAAGAAGAAAAAGTGCCTTGGTGAAAACCTGGAAACAGGCACCTCGGTAGAAAAAATAGAATGTCTACCAAGATGGTGAAAACCTGGCAAACAGGCGCCACTTGTTCCAAAATGCTCCATCTATCAGCACAATCTTGGTCTTTCCCAACTTTCAGTCTTGCTTTAGTTTGTACATATCTCTCGGTTTATTTCTGCATTTCCAATTTTCAATAAGTCGGTCTGTACACCAATCAGCTTGCGCGTCTGTATCCTATCAATGTTCAAACTTGGGGGCAATCAATGTCATATCCTATGGCCTCCAATGTATCTTAGATGTTTCCTATCCAGTTAGAGTCCTTTGAAGCTTCATTTGAGTCAGTCAGTCAGTCTTGTCTCCAGAAAGGATTTTGCATCTATAACAACACAATCAAACATCAAACTCAAACTGAAAACAATCTGTGCTTCATGCTTTTATCTCCTTTTATGCTTACTGATTCGCATTGAGATTTTTGCATATTGTGTCCCTTCGAGCTCTTCGATGATGTACTTTATAGGATTTAGAGAGTGATGACTGGGGGCATAATCTTTTCTTTATTTTCTGCTCGTATATGAAATCTAATAACTTTGGAAATTCTGGATTGAAATGGTGTCCGACTGTAAGAGCCTCTATCTCGAATTGGATGGCCATGCGTACCTCAACCATTGATACCCAGACAATTCAAAGAAGTTTGATCTAACTATTGTATTTTTGAGTAAGTTCTTTCTCCTACTATGGAACACAATCTTGCCTAAGGATGTGAACGATAAAGGGTCACTACCGGTAATTCACATTGGATTTAGAATGATCTCTTGATTGTTTGATGTGTTTGCAATGCAAGGCATATTCAGGTCATCACGACATTTATGTTTTGATGCTTATACAAATTGCTATATCAAAATGGACATGATATTCAGGTCATCCTGGCGTTTGTGCCTTGGTGCTTATATCTATTCCAACATTCCAAAAATAAAATCAACATTCATATGTCCATGGTTGTATAACCAGTGGGTTTTATATTGATTCTTGCGCATACAAATCGATATTCATATGTCTATGGTTTCATGGCTAGTGGGCATTGTATTGATTTATCCAGTTACCTAAAAGTTCAATGATGATAACAAATCGACATATGATCAGTGACTAGGTCCTAGGTCTTAGGTTGCATTTCATATTGCATGTCTCTTTGCATTTTTCATGTTGCATGATCTCACAATGATTAAATGAACTTCAATGCGTAAATGATTCTTTAATCACATCTTCAAATCTAACAAGAGCTGAACCTAACTCGAAGGTCTCTTCACGGAATCGCAAGCAATAATCCTCCTGGGTCAACCATCTTTTTGACATAAGACTGAGTACTTGTCTTCATCAACCTGCAAAACATATCATGTGTATCATTGCATTTACATATCATATCATAAACATTTATTGCATTACATGTTATATCCATTGCATAAACATACATATTTCCATAATCATTATATCTGCATAACATTCATACATATGAAAGAAATCATTGCATTGCATTGATCCATACATACATTCTACACTACTCATAGCATTAACATCACATGATATCATCATACATAACAAGAATGAAAAGTACACATGATGTCACAACCAAAAATATCGATCTCATCTATATATCAAAAATCACAAATAGTCAAGGGTGCACTACTGGCACAGGGTACAAATGAATGAGCTCCGTAGAGCTATCAGACACAACAATGTATCAATGAGAAAGTAACAGAAGATCAAGAGAAGTCAACTATCAGCATGCTCCTCTGCATCTGGTGGAGGAGGAGGTGGTGCATCTGGTATCTGCTCCGCTCTCGGTGCCCTAGCTCCCTCTGATGCTTCCATATACTGAGAATAGGTAGGCACTCTCTGTGCCGCAGGGACTACTGCATAGTACGCAGATACATAATATGAGGCCCGCGCAGTCTGATGAATCACCTTTGCCTGTAATCTTTGTATCTCTATGTGCTGCTCTGTACGCTGTCTATCTGCCTCTCGATGCCTCTCCTCTAATCTAGCCTACTCTATCTTCAGGTCCCGGACCTAGACTCTAAGCCGTCTGATAATCTCGGCTGAAGTAAGAGGAACTGCAGGCTCTGCATCAGCTGCTGGCATATTTGTGTCCTGTGCTGGCTGTGCTAGCTGATCTGCATGTGAAGGAATGCTCACCCTGTGCGCCTTACGACGTCTAACCTCAGCACCCAAATCAAATGTGTCATCACCACTGGTCCCACCTGGAAACTGCTCAGCTCCTAGAACATCATCTGTAGATCCTACTCCGCCCAGTGTGCCACTCTCACCTCTACTCCATCTCTGTGTGCCTGCTGTAGATGTAGAAGGACGTGGAGGCCTCCCATGTCCTGGTGCTCTCTGTAAAGGAGCCATGGCTCTCTGTCTCAGAGGAGTAAGGTGTACCACTTGTGGTCTTGGTCCTGCTCTCATAGGAGCCCCGGTAACATCCATAGCCTCCTCCATGGAGGGTATCAGCTCTGTCGGATCAGAAAATCGGTGAATCCAGTGATCAGCAAGCCATGCCACACATGCATCTATCACACCTACATCAACCACCTATGGAAGGTAGTCCCAATCCCTACCAATAATTCGGCTATACTCCTCAGCACATACAGTATAACTAAGCCGTGGTGCCCATTCGAGCCCTATCTCATGCACAATGCGGGGATAAGCAGTATAATCCTGAGGGACATCCTGAATACGTCCATACTGACGCCAGACTTTGGTAATCAAAAATCTCTCCAAGACGGTGGAGGTCCGTCCTATCAATATCCTGCTCTGGAAAAAGAATGAAAACTGCTCTCTCGCAGTAGGCCAGGCCTCTATCTATAAATATGGCCTCCAGATCACGAAGGTCATGTCATCCAAGCATCGGCGAAAATACTTAGTATGACCCATGCAAACCTGCGTAACGTAACCAGCATACGTATATATGATTGGCTCCTGTGCCTGTCGCTGACTCTGAAAAACTAGTCTCAAAACTGGGATGTGCTCCCAAGCCCATATTTGTAGTACCAAAGCTCCTGAAGCAAATGTCTTGCAGTCCTGATACACGACCTTGTGCATCTCGGAATACAAGTGCGCCAACAAACACTGACCCCAGGCAAGCTCGATAGGCGTAGCCATCAACAATGCTACCATCGGTGACCATCCCATCAAAAAGCCATTCTGCTGACGGCCAGGCATAATCAACTCTCCGATCATCCCCGCAATGATACACTCTAGACGATGTGTCTGACCATATCTCTGCACAAGTGTCTCCTAGGATATAGACCCAGTCAGCTGGGTCTCATCACCGAACAGTCATCTGAACGCATGTAGTCCCCTCGATCCTCCACTAACATACTCAGGATGCCGCGAAGCATGAAAAGGAATGCGAAGAATCCTATACACGTCCTCAGGGGTCACAGTGATCTCCCCAGTCGGAAGGTGGAAAGTCTGGGTCTGAGAATGAAACCTCTCAATCAGGGCAGTCAATAAACCATGATTTACCCTAATATCGAGTAAATGAATCAGGTGCTCAAATTCACAGGCAGTGAGATGAACCCTCATCGGGTCTGGCAAGGTGACACACAATCTCTGGGTGGCCAGATAAGAATGGCGAACATGTACGTCAGGATATGTGACCTAAATCATAAAGAAATAGGGTGTTTTGTCAGAAATTCAGTTTGAAATCAGGCCAAAGTATCAGAATGACATAGTTTTGAAGTTTCAGAAGGTAGGGCAAAGTATCCGCAATCAGGCAAAAAGATCAGAAAAGTTTGATTTTTGACCTAAAAATGAGTTTTTCACACTCTGTTTTTCAAACGACATTCCAGACTGGCATGAAGTGTCGTACGACATTCCACAACATACCAAACGACAATTCATAGTCGTACGACATTTCACCCGGATTCATACGAGTTTCAAGGGACCCGACGAAATGTCATACGACACAAGGGTCCCTATCATACGACACTTGGGCATGGACGAAATGACATTCTAAATTAAAATGAAATGTCGTACGAGTCTGGACTGGGACTCGTATGAGTTTCTACAGATGCGAAAATAAAAAACTAAAAACACGTATGGAAAATATTAAAAATGCTATAAATCATCAAAAACATGCATTTTCAGGGGGGAACAGAGGTCCACCTACCGGATGTCCATACTGTCGAGGTCTGTCATGTCTCCGGCTGCGCTCAAAATGGTGCGAACTCACAGGTACCTTCAGTTCTCGCTAGTCTACCATTTTTCTCGCTCAAAGGGCTCCACAGAATCTCTAAAGTCAAAGAGTTGAAATGAATTGAAAATGACCCTTCCGGCCTTTATATAGCTTTTGACCTAATTTTTAAAAGTGCTCCATTTTCCATGAAAATTGCACCCCTGGCTAATTTCGACATTCTGAATCCATTTTCGGGATCAAAATTGAAATCTGAGATCGTTTATTATGTCAAAATGGTGATTTAAAATTTTTGGAACCAAGACGGTCTACTGCTTGCATAATCAACCTTCAATCATCACAGAAACCCAGTATTCAACTCAACTGATTATCTTTCATCAAACTATCAAAATTTCAACTTGGTCAACCATGGTCAACTCATGGTCAAACCTAGTCCAATTTGGTCTCCAGGACCTTCCAAATGACGCAGAATGCATTCTCGGACGTATATAACCACTTCTCAAATCAATTAACATGCTTCTAAACTATCAACGCTGACTTTTTCTTGTCAAATTTCAATTTTAATCCCGAAGGGGGCATGGTATTGCACATCATTCAAAGTCTGTAAATCAAAGTCTATCAATATCTTTCATCAGTGATCAAGACAACAATCACGTCTAGTCGCTGATTCATCAAAAGTCATCATCGCTCGGGGCAAATCTATCATCACTTGGGGCATATCAGATTCATCGATCCATATCAATCTGGTATTCTCCTAATCTTGTAAACTGTATCAGTTTTTGCAACCATCGGATCATAGTGTTCTTTCCTTGGTTCTTCGACAACTGAAGGATTCAGATGTGATACTTGCTAGTTCTGCTAAGACAATCGAGTCTAGAACGGGTCACTCACTTCTTATCAATCCTAAGGTTCAGAATCAGGTATTTTGACACTTTTTTGCAATCATTGGTTCATTGCTGTTATAGTGAACATTATCTCTAGTCATTCAGGACCTCCTATCTCAATATCTGTCAATCGGTTTCTATCTTGAGATCGGTTTATCTTTTGAATCAGTTTCATATCTCTATCAAACACAGACTATCTTTGAACCACTGCGCTTCGCACAGTAATTCAAAGAGGGGCAAAATGTAATACCCCAAAAATGGGCTATAAGTTCATTAACCTCCTACATCGACAAATCAAACAAAATCGACATCAAAGTCCTAACCTAAGGCACATCTAAACATCATCGAATTATAATTGATTATCTTAAATTTTGCATTGGGGAATATTCCTAGCAATATTCCTAATTATCTTAATTATCTTTAATTTAATGATTATTTGGCAATAAATCACATTTATCCTAAGTTTGATTAATTGAATATTTTCATATTTAATTAATTAGATTTAATATCTTGCCACTTAATTGTTTAATTAAATTTAATTCTATCTATTATTAATTGTATTATTTAAGTTTGACAATAAATCAAAATTCCTATCTTTAATTAATTAAATTCTTATTTAATTAATTAAAGCATGTTGTCATTATTTAATAATATAATTTTTAATAAAAGTTTGAATAAATAGTTAATTAACCCATAAATTAATTATTTATTTTCAAAAATCAGTTGAGTTGAGGATAAATCACTTTATTTATTTATTTAATTCTTAATTATTATGCATATTCAAAAGAAACAGTTAAACTCCAAATCAGAAAATCAATGCAAGTTATTGACTTTTTGGAACTCAACATCCTTTTGGAGTTCAAAAAGCTGATCTAAACTCTAATTTGAGTTAAAAAGTTGTTTTTGCATGATTTTGAGAATTAACTATCTTTCATGATCAGATAACTCAAAAATCAAGATGAATTAATTTGAGTGATTTATGGCTTTTATCCATGCACCTCCAAAGCCCTGGATTTCTATAAATTAAAGGCTTCAGCTCTTCACATCTCATCTCATATTTTGCACAATCACGCTGGAGAATTGGAATTGAAGAATCAAAGCTCTTGCGAATCAACATCTTTGTGAGATCAATCTTATTTTTGCATTCATATTGCATATCATTGTTAGATTAGCATTTCATATCAAGTTTTCAATAGCATTCATAGCATATCAATTTCATCTAGCATAGATTCATAGCATATCAGTTTATCATTCTTATTGCATAGAAAATATCAAAAATATAGATTAATTGCATTCAATTTCATATCCATCTTTTGCATTTAAATCCTTCATTTAGGTGTCGTCTAGGTCGCTGATCTCGATTACAATCTGAGAACATTAATCTCGCACCTATTAGAAGGCAGTAAATTGCTTGGTTAGATAGCTTTCAATTACGCACAATTTTGATTATCACTAACCTCTAATGTTTTACTGAGTGTTGTGTCTATAGATCAGGTACAATTTTCACACACACACAAATTCCTCTTGATTTCCTTGATCAAAGATGAGATTCTCTTGATATTTTGAAATAGGTTCTTCATCAAATATTGGTTTATCATTAGGATATTTTTGATCAAATATAGGGTTTTTATGATATTCTTTTTGATCAAATTTTGAATTATCAAAGATATGGCGTTCTTGATGTTTTTCTTGATCATAGAGGTAAGGAAATAATGTTCTTAATGAGGATTTGTTGGATAATGTTTCCATTTCTTTTTCCATTTCTTGAATTCTTGTGAATAGAATATTCTTTTGAATTTTTGGTGTTAATTGATTTTTGGATCTTAATGGATGTTTTCTTTTTGTAATCAAAGACCTTCAAGCACAATACAATAATTTTATCAATTATCACAAGAAATTCTTCCAAGCAATCTACCTAAGGTCAAATTTGGCTTTTAAAAAGGCTCTAATGAGGTAGGCTTGCTAATTTATCTAGGATTTAATATGGATTCTGGTCAAAATGGATCCTAAACTTTCATCCTCCAAGTATATTAAGAGGCTTCCCACCACCGGTATATCAGAGTTTTGCGCAATCCCAAAGGACTACTCGAGGAAGTTTGAAAATTTAGTATCCTTTTGTCACACACCCCATTAAGGATGTATGTGTCTTGTTTTAGAGTGGGTTGGATTCTCGCGGAAAAAGCAAGTGTATCCCACTTTGGGCTGTCCCTCTCATTGGCCTCATTAAGGAAAATCTCAAGAGGTGATCCCAACTAAGTATCTAGCATATCCATATGAAAGCAATAAATTCAAAAATGAAGAGATTGGTTGTGGGAATTTGATTCACCAAAAAGATGAAGAGCATATCCCTATCTACTCCTCAATTTCACAAACGTGATTATCAAGGTTCAATTTCCAACCCACTAACTAAAGGGATTTGAGTATTGCTACTGTCTTCCACAAACAAAGGGCTTTTCAATTTATGTGTTTGATTTATTCCTTTAAGCTATCTAAATTACTAGATTTTTCAAAGCACCAAAGCCACAATTTAAGGGAAAAATTCACTAGTTTGAGGCTTACCTTTTCCTTGTAGCTAGCAAAAAGGCTAGGGGCATTTTTTGAATAATTTTGCAATTTTAATGCTTACCTTGGCGATCGTTCCTTTCCAATGTGCTTTTCTTCCAACAAGTTAGTCAACAAAACCAGCCAAAGTGAAGGAAACAAAGATAAAATTTGAAGAAGCAAAGATTGAATTGAATCTAAGGCCTTATTTGCAAATTTTAAGAAAAACATGATTTAAGGTGAGAAAATCCAATTTAGTGACACACATTTAGTTTTGTATGCTTCTAAAACTTTGATGTAATGATCATAAACCTGTCCTTCTTGTTGAGAATCCTCAAGAACTAGCTTGATGTGAGCAATGTTCTCCTTCTTGATTTTCTTAGTCAAAGCCTTGCCTTCTTGATTAAATTTACTCTCTAGTTTTTTACCTTTCTATGATCAGACATCTTGCAGAGACATAAAAATCATTTTTTGACAGTCAGATTATGAAAATTTTCAATTTAAGTAAAAGCATTATTTAAATGCTTGAAAGCACTATTTAAATGCTTGAAAGCGCTATTTAAATGCTTAAAAGCGCTATTTAAATGCTTGAAAGAGCTATTTAAAATGATTGAAATCTTAAATGCTTGAAAGCGCTATTTAAATGCTTGAAAGCGCTATTTAAATGATTAAAAGCGCTATTTAAATGCTTGAAAGCGCTATTGAAATGCTTGAAAGCGCTATTTAAATGCTTGAAAGTGCTATTTAAATGCTTAAAAGCACTATTTAAATGCTCAAAAGTGCTGAAATAGAAAGTAAACGCGCTACAGAATTAAGCAAAGGTGTCTAAAATTAAGTAAAAGCGCTAGAGAAATATGCAAATGCACTTGGTAGTCAGGGAATAAGCGTTGATAGAATTTAAGACAAAAGTTAGAAAGATTTAAAAGCGTTGTTTCTCTGTGAAAAGGCACACAAATTTGTCATGGAAGTGCTAAAATAGTTCTCAAAAGCGCTGTTTAACTACTCAAAAGCACTGTTTGAAGTCTTAGAAGCATTGTTTCACTGCAAAATCGAGAGTTAAACATGCAAAAAATTGAACAAATATGAAGATTGTGAGATTTTTAGAAAGTGGAGCCTAAAGCCCCACAGTGGGTGCCATTTTGTGTACAAGGAAATGTACCTTCATAGAATTAGTATCATACAATAAATGAAATAGAAACTAAATAACCACAATTAGTAACTCTATTTAGCAAATAAAGCACAATTAAGCATCCTATGGCTCTCTATCTAAGAGTGTTAATGTGAAGCTCTTAGCAAGCCTCCATTAATGACAGTCCTAGAATGAGAAATGATATGATAAACAAGCTAAATTGTTCAATTCCAAATTAAATACAACTAATTAGCCTTAATTTTCCTTTCTAGCTATAAAATGCAAGAGGTTTGATGTTATTCTCAGATTTGTGGATTGATTTATGAGTGATTTATGCCTTCCTTTTATATATTTAGGCAAGGGTAGGGGGTGTAGTTGTGTTGATCATGATTAGGCTTGAGTTGAGTCTCTGGTTCCACCCTTTGAAGACAATGCAAAGCTTGTGTCCTCAAAGTTTGGGACAAGAAGACAATATGAGTGGACAAGATGCTCTTTCACTTTGAGTGATTGAGATTGAATTTGGCTTGATCCATGTGAATGCATTTCTCAAATCCTATTGGTTGATTGAATTTCCTCCCCTTTTGGGTTGTTGAGAGAAATTAGGATTTATTAAATGATTTAAATTCATTTATTTAGCCATGTACCCCTTGAATGGGTTGAATTAGATTTAATTTAAAACTATACAATTAATAGAATTAATTTCACTTTGATTTGATTTAACTTGATTAAAATGCTCTCAATTTTGATTTACCTTGAATTAAAGCTTGATTTAATTTTGATTAACTAAATGTTTGATTCAATTCAATTGTTTTTATTTTGTCCTTGATTTGCCTTGATTTGCCTTAATTTTCTACCTAATTGTCTTTGTCCATTTTCAGGTGATTACATGTTCACATATATTTCCATGGGTCTCAACACAATTGAAGACACTTCAAGAAAGAGCTACCTAAGGAATTAGCTAGCATCAAAACCTTTGCCCATAACTTGGTATTCCTTTGCCTCACACAAAGTGATAATAGATTTTCTAAGGACTATGCACGTTATGGATCAAAAGAAGAGTCAAAATGCTCATATTGAAAAGGCTCCCAAATGCCACATTCACGCATCAAGACATCCAAGGGAATACATATGGTGATTGTAAATCTTTAGGTGATCCAGGTAATCCCATTGGATCAATCCTTATACAAAGATTATGATACTTTCAGAGGTAAGTCGGGTAGCTTCTATCCTATGGTGTATAGTAAGGAATCCATTCACAACTATCCCTTGTAGTTTCGCTTTGCAGAATTGAGGCTTATAGCCCTACAAGAACTTCAAGTAAGGTAGTCTTGCAAGCAATATTAAGACCTCTCAACCCTACACATTACCCTCATGTGTGTTCTTACAGCTAAATGAATGACTCCACATAGTTAATAGCTATGTCCTTGAAGCTTTAACCTCAAAGGCAAAATTTTAATAGAGGATTGGAAGAAATGAGCTTTCTTTGTCCCACTTGGGTCGTTCCTGCGAGATTTTTGCCTCAATGATAGGCCCTCTAAAGATGAAGTGAAAAATGAAGATGGATAGCAAGATGAATGTTTGGTTTTCTGATTCTACCTCAAAGAGGAGAAGAGCATACTTCCCTAATTATATTGTTTCTCCCAAGAACACCAAACACTTTTCAAATTTACCACAAGAAGACTACTTGCCTAAGATCAAATAAGCACATTTTCTTTTTGATCCTCTCTAAAGAAAGGAGAGCATAATCCCTAATGCTCACTTAATCTTGAAACAAGGAATCTACCTAATTAGGTTATGTGCTTAGAAAATCAAGCTAACGAGGACACAATATTTACTTGAATCTTTGAGGCAACCTACAAAATAAATAGCTCAATAGTCTCAAGATATAGCTTTGACAAGTGTCCTATTAGGATTAGTAGACATAAATTTAACAGTTACATGCAAATATAATCAATAAGACATAGGGGTAAAGTACACATAAATAGAACAAGAAGACATAAAGATTTAACATGGTTCACCCAATCTTGGGCTACATCCACCAAACAGAGAGTCCAATCTTATTATTCAGTAATTCCTTCTTGTTATAATATGCAATTCCTTGCAACTCAATACCGCTGTAAGAAGCTATCAAATTCTCATATGTAGAGAAAACCCTAACCCTAAGCCATTATAACAAGACTTATGTCGGTTAACAAGTTAACCCTAGAAAATACTTGACAAGTCAACCTAGGGAAAAGCTTGACAAGTCAACCTAGGGAAATGCTTGACGTGTCAACTCAAAAACTTTTGACGAGTTAACCCCAATTTTTTTTCGGGACGTTGCCTCAAACCCCATGATAAATGAAAGTGTACAATACTTACCTAATCAGTCACCATAAACTAACACATCCTACAACCACAAATGCATTAGTTGTCTCAAAACAAGTGCAAGATAGATGGCTTTTGGCAAGCGGATCTTCTTTAAACATCCTGCACAAAACAAGTTACTATGAAAAAATAGAAAGCTAAAGGCAATATGAAACCAAATCAGGGGTTAGAAATAAAAAATTCAATCAAATTGACCCTAAAAAAACTCTCTATTTTTGGTGCAATGAAACACAAACAATACCATATAATCGTATGTCAGAACTCAATAAGCCATGCGATGAAGATCAGAGTTGATGTGTTGTATGATGAAACATAAAACTACATGTGATGAAATCCCCTAATCCATATTATTGTATGATAAAAATCACAACTGCCTGTGATGAAACAAGTATCGTACGCTAATCTAGACTACTGTGGTATGATGATTGTTACAGTTTCAAAAAATAAGAAAAAACAACCTACAAGAAATGGGGCCAAAATCCGATTCGAGCTCCACCGTGGGTGCCAGAAATGTGTGGTATAAGATTGGTATTAAATTAGAATGCAACCAATACTTCAATAAACCATTAACTTAAGAATCTAGCCACTAGTATTCAATCATAATGAATAAATAAATCCTCAAAAGTGGCTTATTGCTTCCTAGTTGAAGTGAGTTTAATCCTTTATACAATGCTCATCAGATTAGGCATGTAAGATTAGTGACTTGACTACTCCAAAATGGAAGATTCAAGACATGAGTGAGATGCAATACTTGCATTCACCACTCTAAGATGATCTAAAGTATGCAAGTGCAAAACTAATGAGATTAAAGGTGAAGCTAAACTAGAATGAAGCCATGATGCAAGATTAAACTAACAACATCAATGCTACTATGAAAGTAAACTAAATTCAGAATTAGCTAGCAATGCAAGATTATCCTACAAGATGAGCTAAACTAAGAATGCAAGAGAGCTATTCATGCAAGCAAGATGAAAGAAACTAAAAACTCAAGATAGCACTAGGAACTCAAAATAACACAATAAATCTAAAAATACAAGTTCATGAAAAATGCAAGATGATGGAACCCCCTTTGAGCCAAGGAAGAGCTTCTTTTTAAGGGAATTGCCTCAAGAATGAAGGGTGGAGATTAAGAGGCAAAAGATGTTAGGTAGAGATGAGTGGTGAGAGAGATCAATCATTGTGAGAGAATCCAAGAGTTTTTGATTGGTCAAGCTTGATGGGAGAATAAGACAAAATAGCAAATCCTCTTTTAATTGTCATTCAATCAAGATTAAGTTGCACACTTATGTGAGAAATGTGTTCTTTTAATAAAAGTGCTAGGACCTTACATTAAAAGTAAGGTTTTGACAATCAAATGGTTTTCAAGCTTTAATATTAGGAATGATTTGTCCTTGATTTTGGAGATAATTTATTTATGCAAGGGGGATTATCTAGGTTGCTTACATAATTGTGTCTAGCAAATTATGCCTTTGAGATTTAGAATATTGCTTAAGACAAATTGATCAAATTTAGGAGCTTAGGTTCTACTAGACAAATTTTAGGTGATTACAAGTACCGATAACTAAAATCTGCAAACCTATCTAGATACTTCCTTTACTTTACATTGAGGTTGCTTGCGTACACTGAAGAATGTTTATCCTATTTGAGCCAAGACAATCCAAAAAAGCCACATGAAATCTATTCCTCTTAAGAACTTGCTTGACTATGGACACTTGAAATGGAAATGAGGGCCTTTACCCTCTTATCTTCATTGTCTCTCTTTCATTATAGCACTTGTGTCCATTTGCTTCATTCCAATCACTCGAGCTGCACTTATCCAAATTTAATTGAACTATAATAAATTATTGATATGCTTGTATCTCGTCATTGTCTATCTAAACATGAATTGACATAACTACGTGCCAAACCTTATGATGTTAGTGTTGTGTACATATGCTACATGTAAAAGAACTATATCTAACTTAGTTATTAATATGATTAAAAAAAGTAGTTAGTTCTTTATTGAATGATTTAATGTTTAAATGCAAATAAAATAATTATTTAATATTTTTAATGTAAATATAATAATTAATATAATGATAAACTCTTTTAAGCAAAATCATAAGAAGGTTATGGGTTCAAACTTATCTTTTTATTAGTCAAATAGTTCAAAGTGTTTAGTGTTTAAACAAAGTCAACAAAAATATGATAAAAATTTTCTTCCTAAAATTGAAAATCATGGACTATAAAAGAATCCTTCTTTCTTTCTTTCTTACTTAAGTTAAAAGATTTAAAATTTCTATAATTTATATTGTTAGAATCTAAGTTACCCGTTCAAATCAAGGTATAGATGCTGATACAAGAACTAGTTATTATTATTAATATAATATATTAAGAAGAACCAGTTATTATTATTAATATAATATATTAAGTGGCACTGTCATTTTAGAAGAAAAAAAATATATTAAAATTTGAACTTAATATTTTAATTAATAATGCTAATAATGTAAATTTTCAGCAATAATTATTTTTATATAAATGCTCATTACATGTAACTTTTTTTATTTAAATGTTTCAAATTATTCATAATATTTTAAATTTGTTTTTAAAAAATAGGTTTTTTAAGGCGAGTTGACTTAGTAATAGAATTTAAAAATACATAATTTTTTAATTTGAAAGTGATTTAATTATTCTTTTTCTTTTGTGTTTTTACAAAAATCAAAATGATTTGGATATCTTGATTAATTAGATAGTTCAATTCTATAAATAATTTCAATAAAAATTATGTACTAATATTTTCAATGTTTCATTATTTTTTATTGATGTATTTTATTATCAACATTTATGAAAATTTATTTTATTACTATATTCAATTATATAAAAATAGAGATATTAAAAAAGACACTTAATTTTATTTACTTATTTATTTTTATTGTGAAAAACAATTTTATTCAATCATATTTTAACTTAGTAGAATGGCATAATCTATTTTGTAGACACTTAATAATATGAATTCAAATCTTCTTCATATGAAATGAATTAGAAAAACCCTAAAGTCAGACCTTAAGATTTACAAAAGAGCTCAACTGCATAAATAATTTCATTAAAAACATCTACAGACATTTCCAACATGTCAGTGTTTGAAGTATCTTATTGTCAGTCGACATTTATGAAGCTTCAGCCTCATCTTTGCATGGTACCTATATATACTCTCAGTATAAAACTAACCAGATTCATGTTTGTTTGTATGCTTATAAGAAAATGCCACATGAATATAGGAAATTCATGTTCAGGCAGACCTCAAATTACAGAATTGTTCAATCAGCGGTTTCCATTATGCTCTCTGCACTGCAGTTAGTGATATCCCCAAATGGGCGTGGGCGCTTTTGTCCCGATCCAGGCGATGACAAGATACGAGATGGAGATGAAGATGGAATTGAATATGAAGATTGGGTAATGTTACCCACATCAGAGAATCGTGGTCTTGGGGGCTTCCTCCTCACATCTGACCTCCTCACATCTGAGAGTCGAGGAGCTCGGGGTGGCCATTGATGGGGTTTTGAATGAGGGCGGGCATAATCATTCTGAGAAGCTGAATTAGGGTTTCTGATTGTTTGCTGGGGAGTCACTGTCTCACAAGACTCTGTTGCAGAGATATCTGCATAAAGCTTCCGTACGACGCAATCTCTGTGCCTGGTCATGGCACTGTACTCTGTTTTCATCGGTTCAGAATCCTCTTTTATTGCTTGGAAGCTGCTTCTCAATTGGACAGAAGCAGGTGGAGTGAAAGGAGAAGAGATAAAGGGAGATGAGCAGGGCAGAGCTGGAGTAGATCCAGGTGTCTGGCCTTCCACTGCAAGTAGCCTTTGTTCCAGTTCAGAAACCTGCAATCTTAATTGCTCATTTTCCTTTTGCAGCTGCTTGTTCTGTTCAATTTGGGCATCGGGGATCTCTAGCTCTTCATTTGCAGTGCAAGCCTGTAAAATCATTGAGGTAATTTTCCGTCAAAGACCTCTTTCTTGAGCAATTGCAAACAACCCTAAATTACTAGACAGAGTGAAAAAAGTCTGGCCAGAACTTACCCTTGTTCGAATTTCCTTTGCTCGATTTGCCCAGTGGAGAGTATTCTGCGTTTCTGAATAAGATGTATTGCTAGGGCTAATATTTGCAATCATTGCTGTGTGGCAAGCTCCACCCAACGAATCCTGCAATCACCCAGTAAGATCTCTCTGAGTTATTCTAAAACAAATCAACCCAAGCCACCGTTAGAGATTTAAGATTTTGGTTTTATAACAGTGCAAAGAAACCTACGTCCTTGAGGGTATGAATTGAATATAATGCCCTAACATAGAAACCCTTGTCAGTAATAAGTTTTCCACAGTCCGTGAATTGAAAATGTAAGCTTTTGGATAAAATCTATGTGCTAGTTTTTCTTTCCATGTTTCAAATTACTCTCTGAAAGAAAAATGTTTAAATGTCCCATCACAAAGAAAAATGTTGAAATTTCGAAAGGAAATTAGCAGAGAGTTTTTATCCAGAAGCTTGCGTTTTCAATTGAAACCCTGATTAATCATAGTAATCTGAACAGCTAAAGGGTGTCTGTCTGTAAGACAACTATGAGACAATACATAGTTCTTTTGCTTCACTGGTTAAGTGAATTGTTTTTCCTGAAAGTTAAGAAGTCCATGAAATGGGATGTGTTTGATAGAAGACTGGAAGCAAATGAAAAAAAATGAAAGCAAAGAAAGGGATTCCTACCTTGAGAAGCTGTGTAAGTTTAGAAGATCTGTATGGAATGTGACTTTTCCCTTCCACCAGAGCTCTAATGCAGCTACTGAGGGCCAAAAGGGATCTATTTATATTAGCCCCTTCTACAGATCTCTGCGTCCGTTGATCTGTGGCAGTAGATCTCTCAGATCCAGCCAAATCTACAAGAGATAATTTACCTGAACGAGTGACAGTGGCTGGTCCGTCCTTTAGTCTGTATTCCACCACGACCTACAACATGAACTGGGTAAGTCCAAACCTTTGTGGGGATTAGGTAATGGAGAATTGCAGTGTAAATTAGCAGTCCAATTAAGTATGATTTAAAGAGTGTGAAGTGAAAACCTGCAGGATAGCATGGGATCGCGATGAGGTTTCATTGAGTCGAGTGGCCTCTGTTATTCGGTTGTGGTTGCCTCTATGGAGCAAAGTCATCACCTGTAAAACCCCAATTTGATGTGCTCTTTACAACACTGTTAATTAGAAATAAGATGAGCTCAGATTTTGAAGAGTTCTTTCTAAACATACCTCATAAACTGTGTTTGTATGGTGTTGGGTGATCCCTGAAGATACATTCCCCTGGGGTGAAAAAGAGGAGCAAAGATCAGTTACCCAAGTTAATCAAAAGGGTATCATAAGAATGCCCTGCTCAGCTCAAACAGACATATTGGGAGAGGTTTACAACATACCTGTTTATCCTCTCTGAGAACAAGATCTTTGCCTGGTGACAGGAGATCCCTCACTGCTTCATTGTAGACCTCAAGGTAAGAGATTGAAACAACATGTTCACCATTAAAGCTCAACAGTTGAAGCTTTGCAAAGAGATCTTTTATGGCAAGAACCATAACACCTGGATTCTTGTCTGTTCCAAGCATAGTGTGGGTTTTGCCTGCCCCTGTTGCTCCATAGCACAACACAGAGGCATTTCTTCCTTGCAGAACAAAATCAACAAGCTCTGCAGTGCTGGACAATTTTAACGTTTCCCCAGTCAATTATATGCCACACAGCCCATAGAATTTTCACAACACGCTAAGAAATTGTGCTCAAAGCACTTCATAAAAAGAAAAAGAAAAAAATTCAATTTATTAGTGTTGTTGCTTCTGATTTTAGTCGTGTATATTTTTTTGTATCAATATTTCAAATCACATTCTGTGATTCATCATCAGAATAGTAGAATGCTCATATAAATGAAAGATGCACAATCAAAACCATCTTAATTGATCTTTAATCTTTATAAATATTCTACCATCCTGATGATAAGTCACAAAATGTGATCTGAAACATTGATGTAAAAAATACACACAATCAAAACTGAAAACAACAACACTAACAATTTTGAATTGTAGAAAAATAATACATTCAACCCAATTTATATACATACCTTGTGTCGTAGACCTGTTTCTGGTCCACAGATTCAGAGAAAACTGCATCAAATGTGTAATGCCGACCACCATCCCTCTTCAGTCTTAAATAGTCATTGTCATTAACAAAGTCTTTCAAGATCAGATCGTTGTTGTTGGCAACACAAACACAGTTTCTGGCACCTGATTCCTCTTCTTTCTTTGACAGTGGCCTCACCCTCACATAAACCATTATCCTCTCAGTATCTCCTCCACAAACAGGCACTATCTCAGAGGCATTCCCCAGTTTGCCCCTTGTGCTTACTTCTCCACTCCAATCTTCTGACTCGGGCTGTGAAATAGACAAACATAAACTGGGCAAGGGATTACTGCTGAACCTTGATTTGGAAATGCTATTACCGTGGCCTAAAGGTTTCCCAATTGCAGATGTTTTTCCAGCAAAATCTGAATGCCTGCGGTGGTTCTTGTCTATGAGTTTTTCAGCTGGCTTGCCCATATTTTGCATTTTGGACCCTGAATTACTCACCATGGACATTCGCCTGCCTGTTTTCAAAGGCCTAGGAGGCAGCTTTTGGGGTTCACTCTGAGAGTCCTCCTGCCACTGATTCTGTGTTAAACCTCTAAACTTTCTGTCAGCAAGAGCAGAAGAAGCAGCAGAAGAATTTATCCATCTTCCCTTGACAGGGGAGGAATCAGCAGCAGTACATCCATAAAATGCCATTTTCTTCTTTCCACTCTCAAACTTCATTCAATTCAATTCTTCGCTGTTATTCAATCCCCAACTGTTGTTCCAATCTTATTTATTCCCTCCCCCTGGGGCTACATTTCATTGGGATGCTGCCCAACGGTAATTTGGGAGACCCTGCAAGATGCCATGAGGGAGGGGAGCAAATACTTTTGAATTTGAATTATAGCATTGTATTGTACATAAATTTCTAATTTTATTTGGTGCCTCCTTCTTTGGACTGCTATTCTTTATGTACAATTTTTAACTTTGTTCAATTAAAAAAAGCTATTTGTTCCATTTTTATTTTTAAGAAGGTAATTAAGGAGTAATTAATCTTTAATTACCGTAAGTTTTAGAAGATATACTATTTTTGAAAAATATGATTGTTACACGTTATATCAACATTTTTAAAGAATATATTTTAATGCTGGAGCCTTCTTTTTGGACTGCTATTCTTTATTTACAATTTTCAACTTTGTTCAATAAAAAAAATACCATATATTCTATTTATATTTTAAAGATGGCAATTGATCTTTATTAACCGTAATTTTTAAAAGATAACATTTTTTTGAAAAATATGATTATTACACGTTATATCAACATTTTTAAAGAATATATTTTAATGCTGACACCTTGTTTTTGGACTGCTATTCTTTATTTACAATTTTCAACTTTGTTCAATTAAAAAAATACTATATATTCTATGTATATTTTTAAGATGGTAATTGATCTTTATTAAGAGTAATTTTTAAAAGATAACATTTTTGAAAAATGTGATTTTTGCACGTTATATCAACATTTTTAAAGAATATATTTTAACACACTTGACTGCTTTCATTGTTAGATTAATTATATTGATAATTTTTAGTAGATATCATATTTATGACTACGACGATCATAAATATTAATATGGTCCCAATAAATTTTAAAAATATAATCATTAAATTAACTCGAGCTCCAATTTTCTGAGGTAGATTTAATTCTTTTGAGGGGCACAACTAGGTGATCATAAATATTTGTACGGTCCCAATAAATTTGAATAATATAATCATTAAATTAACTCCAGCTCCAATTTTTTGAGGTGGATTTAATTCTTTTGAGGAGCACAACTAGGTGATCATAAATATTAGTAAGGTTCCAATAAATTTGAATAATATGATCATTAAATTAATTCTAACTCTAATTTTTCAAGGTAGATTTAATTCTTGCAAGGAGGACAATTATAATATTACATGCTACATTAAAAGGAGTTCATTGCTCATAAATTAACTTTAAGGGTAATTTTTACAAGGTATAATAATTTTGAAAATGTGATCACATATATTATACATTATGTTAATATTTCTAATTAGGCGTAACAAGAGCAACACAACATGGGGTGGAGTGTAATGAATGGGGGAATTAGTTGTTAACAAAACTAATTTAGAAAAATATTAAATAGAGGACAAAGTAATATATAAGAATGTGAAATCCAAATAGTAAATACTAACATAGATATCTCAAATACATCTATGTGAAAACACCTACCTTTCTAGATTTTAATTTTTATTGTGAATAAATAGGCACCTCCTAACTAATTTAAAATTATTAAATATTAAAAATTTAAATTGTCAAAAATATGTTTAATAGATTTCTAATTTAAAGTAGTAAAAATGAAGACCATGTTTATAATATGATTTTAAAGATAAATAGTGAAAAAATCTCAAGCGGGTGAAAATGTATTCACCTATCATGTGCAAAGTAATAAGAAATAACAAATAGCAAATAATGCTTGCATTCGAATCATGCTATAGAATCAAGGTGATGCCATAAACGATAGCCACAAGTATAAATAACAGAGAGATAAAATCATAGATCAATCTATGCTATTCAAACAATCAAATATCATAGTGAAAAAGCTATCACAATAACATCAAATACAAAGAAGATGAATAAAATGAAATGAAGAGCCAGAACAATGCCTACCTCAAAATGATAACGCCATGAGGGGAGATCAAAAGGCTTTAAAAAACTACAAGTTTCCAATTCTTGTTCGAGATCACAAAGGCCAAGTTCAGTGCAATGGCAACTTTCCCAATGAAGCAACAGTGAAAGATAGATATTTTTTTAGCATCTTCCATCCTCTTTTGGATCTTTTTTTTTCAAGATGTGAATGTTTAATTAATATGTTTTCCCCTCTTTTGGGTTGAGGACTTTATTAATTAGATGTTTATTATTCGATGCTAGGGTATTTTTCAAGAAGTGGGTTTAATTTAAGATGTAATATTTTTAAATATGTTTTCCCCTTTCCTTTTAAAGATTGGGTTGAGAACTATTTATTAACATATTAAAATAATTATGTTGCAAATCCACACAAAATCATGGCATAGGGATACAATACAATGTTAATCATGCAATTTTAATGTAACTTTCGACAACGATACTCTATAAATCATTTGTCAGAATATCTTTTTAAAGCATGATAAAAAGCGATAGGAGAATTAATGGCTTATTTTTTTAAAGATTTCACCTTCACCCCTACCCCTACAAATCCAAGAATCTAACATCCAGATTTAAGAGGCATCTTCATGGGCCAAAAATGTAGTTTTTTTTCCATTTTTAGTGAGGTTAGGGCCATAATGTAGATTCTGAAGTTTTTCTTTATATACCTCTCACTTAGGTGATTGAGGTTAGTTCTTCATTCTCTCTCACTTTGAGGTGAATGTTGTAGCTCTGAGAAACACAATTGTACTTAGCTTCTTTGCAGTGAATTCAAAGCAGTTTTCCTTCTTGTCTCTATTATTTTTTGAGTTTTCCTATTGAGTTGTATGCAAGATCATTGTGATATCTTTTGTCCTTAATCTACATATTGGTTCAATTAAGTATTTAGAGGATTGTTCTTGTATCTTTGACGCAAGGCAGGGAGCAAGAGGGGCTAGAAGATGGCGCACCCTAATGACCCAAGCTTGCAACACACATGCGGAAGCAACAAACAACAAGAGTGAGCGAGAGAATGCCAGATCTTTCATATATTTTCATTAGTAGGAATCATACATGCCGGGCTGTAAGGCCTTCCCGGTTAGGGCCTAATATTATAGAAGTCCCCAAACATGCGAGGATCTGTCAGAAATCTCCAATCTTATCTCTACTATCTTCTATCAAAACTGACTCCCTAAACTACAACCAAACATCTACATTTATACAAGAAGCTGCCGAGCTGAGTCGGCCTTTAGATCCACAATTAACAGAAGTAACAGTCAAATTTGGGACCACACGCTTCCCAATGATGGATTCCAACATTAATTCTGCGATCCAATATAAATGCACAAGTCAACCACAACAGGAAACACAACTGAACCCATCGGTAAGCAAGATAACTGAGCAGTAGACAGACAACGCCGAGCGCAAGTGAAATAACTGACCGCCTAGGAAATAACCGACCACCCTCGGTAACCAAAGGAAACCGACCAACTATTGACCAACTCGGTTAAAGCAGAAACCGAGCAACACAAACAAAACTCCAAAATCTTTATGGTGACACAGGATTGCCAAGGACCCGAGATGCTCCTGCATCAGACGCCTGGGGTTATTTTGAAATGATTCTCCGAATCATTTGGTAGGTTTGGTCCGAGCTGCATCCAACTCAGACTGTGAAATCCATGAACTGTCTTCCATCGGTCTATTCTTCCACGTAACTAGATATTCCATATACTGTTTTCCTCTTGTACTTTTGCCAATTCTTTCCTTCAAAATCTGTTCAACTTCATCATTTTGTTTCTTAGGATATTTTGTTGGTACTATCACTTCTTCATCAGGGTCATGATACTCATACAAATCAACAATATTGAAAATCGGTGATATATCCATGTCATCAGGTAACTCAATTTCATATGCATTTCCACTGTCAAATTTTTTTAGAATCTTGCAAGGTCCAAACTTCTTCATCTTCAACTTTCCATATGTTTCAACAGGAAATCGACCTTTCTTCAAATGAACCATCACTTCATCACCAACATCAAAAGTCTTATGTCTTCTTGATCTATCAGCTCTGTCTTTGTATTTCTGATTACTGTCTTCCAGCTTCAACTTCAGTTTCACGTCTTCATGCAATGTCTTCATGTATTCGGCAAACTTTACTCCTTCAGCACTTTTCTTATTCTCATCAGCAATGTCTCTCAAATCAGATATTCCTCTCGGTTGTGTGTCATTCACAATCTCAAATGGTGTCTTTCCAATACTCCTATTCATTGAATTATTATATGCAAACTCTATTTGTGCTAACACAGAATCCCAATTACTCGGTGTGTCTCCAACTAAACATCTTAAAAGATTTCCCAAACTTCTGTTCACAACTTCAGTCTGTCCATCTTTGTGGGTGAAATGTAGAACTATATTTCAACTCAGTGCCAAATTTCTTCCAAAGTGTTTTTCAAAAATATCCAACAAATTTACTGTCTCGGTCAGAGATAATACTCCTCGGTAATCCATGCAATCTGACAATTTCTTTAAAAAAAGATCTGCTACATGTACTGCATCTGATGTTTTTCTACAAGGTATAAAATGAGCCATTTTTAAAAATCTATCCACAACAACAAATATAGAATCATTACCTCTTATTGCCTTCGGTAAGCCAAGAACAAAGTCCATACTGATGTCAATCCAAGGTTTCTCAGGAACATCAATCAGTGTATACAATCCAATATTCTGACTTACTCCTTTTGCAACTTGACAAATACCACAACTTTTCACAAATTTTTGAACATCTCTATACAACTGCAGCCAATAGTACTTCTCCTTCAGCAAATTCCATGTTTTATCAATACCAAAATGTCTAGCCAAACCACTACTATGTTTCTCATTTATCAAATTAGATCTCATTACTCCTCTCGGTATACACAACTGAATACCTTTAAACAACATACCTTCTTGAATAAAATATTCATCCCATTTAGTGTCTTGTTGATCTTCAATAGGTGCTTTGCACTTTCTCCATGGCTCAGAAAAATCAAGGTCATTTTCATACAAACCTCTCATCTCATCAAAACCAAGAACTTCAATTTTCATCTCGGTCATCAAAAATCTTCTTCTACTCAATGCATCAACAACTCGGTTAGTGACTCCACTCTTATGCTTTATCACAAATGTATAACTCTGCAAATACTCAACCCATTTCATATGTCTCTGATTCAACTTATTCTGACTACCCAAATATTGTAAAGCCTTATGATCAGTATACAACACAAATTCACTTGGTATCAAATAATGTCTCCATTTCTTCAGTGCTTGAATAATAGCATAGAATTATTGATCATACGCAGAATATTTCCTTTTAGCATCATTCAACTTTTCACTAAAGAAAACAACAGGTTTACCTTCTTGACTCAACACAGCTCTAATTGCACTTCCACTTGCATCACATTCTACTTGAAATACTTTACTGAAATCAGGTAATGCCAAAACAGGTAATTCAACAACCTTTTGCTTCAAAGTCTCAAAATTTCTGTCAGCTCCATGTGTCCACTTGAATTCTCTTTTGTCTCCCCTCATAGTCTCAGTCATAGCATTACAAATTGAACTGAAATTCCTTATGAACTTTTGGTAAAAACTTGCCAAACCATGAAATGATCTTACCTCAGTAGCATTCACAGGTGTAGGCCAATTCAGAATAGCTTCAACATTTTCAGGATCCATCTTCAAACCATCAACTGAAATAACAAATCCCAAATACACAATCTCTTCTTTCATGAATGAACACTTTTTCAGATTTATCAGCAACTTTTCCTCTTTTAGTCTCTACAAAACTTGTCTAACATGCAACAAATGTTCTTATCTGGTCTTACTGACTATCAAAATATCATCAAGATATACAATCACAAATTTACCCAAGAATTTTTTCAAAAATTCATTCATCAACCTCATAAAAGTACTCGGTGCATTAGTTAAACCAAAAGGCATAACCAACCACTCATACAAACCTTCCTTTGTCTTGAAAGCAGTCTTTCATTCATCACCTTCTTTGATTCTGATATGATGATACCCACTTTTCAAATCAATCTTTGTGAAATAGTTTGCTCCAGTCAAACTGTCCATTATGTCATCCATTCTCAATAAAGGAAACCTACACTTCACTGTTATCTTATTGATTTCTCTGGAATCAATACACATTCTCCATTCTCCGTTATTCTTTGATGCCAATACAGCAGGTACTGCACAAGGACTCAAACTTTCTCTGATCAAATCTTTCTCCAGCAACTTGAATCTGTCGGTTCATTTTCTGATTCTCGGTAGGTGTCAATCGATGAGGTGCCTTATTTGGTAAACTAGCTCCAGGGATTAGATCCATACAAAGATCAATGCTTCTTTTTGGTGGCAAACCATCGGGTACATTATCAGAAATGATATCACTATACTCGGTGAGTAACTTATCAATCTCCTTAGGGACATTATCCTCTATTTTCTTACTCGGCTTATTAGGAATCACAACAAAACATACACCATTCTTCTTCAATGAGTTAACAAACTTCCTTCCTTCCATCAAACAAACTTTCACGGATGTGCAAACATTACTAACAGGTTCTTCCATCAATGGTAACAAGATTTGTTTCTTCCCATCAGCCACAATAGTATACTTATGCAATCTCCCATCATATATAGCATGTCTATCATATTGCCAAGGTCTACCCAACAAAATATGACAAAAATCCATAGGCATGGTATCACATAACACCTTATCATAGTATTTTCCAATCTTCAAATTCACATAACATTGTTCACTTACCAGGAGTGTATGCTCATCCTTGATCCATGAAATCTGATAGGGCTTCGGATGTACCAACCTTTCCAACTGCAATTTTGTGACCATCTCTTCAGATGCCAGATTCTCCGAGCTACCACTGTCAATGATTACCTTCCAAACTTTGTCAGAAACTCTACATCTAGTCTTGAACAAACTTTTTCTTACCGGATTTTCCTTCTTGCTTTCATTCCACAGTGCTCTCCTTACCATCAAGCTATTTTCTTTCTCAGGTTCATTCGGTGACTCTTCTTGCACCAAAGCATTTCTACTGCTACCAGCCTTCTTACTAGCCTATGTACATTCAAAAGATCTATGTCCTTCCTCTCCACAGTTATAACAAGTTCCTTAGAAACTTCCTCTGCCATAACCACCTTGGTAGTTACTACCTCTGCCTCTAGAACTTTCACCTTTCCACTCGGTCTTGCCTTTGTCCAGATTTGTCTTTTCTAGTTCAGATCTACCATTCTCACCATTAGATCTACCTCTTCCTCTAGGAAATCTACCACCTCGACCTCTGTCTTTGTTCATGTCTCTTGTTCAATTTCTCCTCGGCTTTCAAAGAAAATTGATAAGCCTCTTCAATGTTCTCCAACTTGACCATACTAATTTCCTCTTGGATGGAAACTCTCAAACCATTCAGGTATCTACTGATTCTTTCCACATCATCTTTATCATGTCCAGATCTGATATCTAATCTATAGAATTCCTCAGTATACTCTTTTACCGAGCTCTCTTTCTATCTCAAACTTTGCATTCGCCGAACTAGGTTAATATGATAATCACAGGGTAAGAACTTTCCCTTCAACTTATTGACCATTTTACTCCATACCTTGACTTTGTCTTTTCCTTTTCTCTTCCTATCCAATTGCAGATGTTCCCACCATAAGGATGCATGACTTTTCAACTTTGTGCTTGCAATCTTCACCTTCTTATCCTCAGGAATGTTTTCATATTCAAAATACTTTTCCATCTTGGTGATCCAGTCCACCAATTCATCAGGATCCAGCTTTCCACCATGCTCAGGAGAATTGAAATGTGGTGTTGACTTCAGACTTTTCAAAGCCTTCAAAAATATTTCTTCACCTTGATCCATAACAGGAGAAGGTTCTGCATTTGCCTGTTCTTCTTCAATTTCATCATCACTAACATCTTAAGGATGTCTGCCTCTTCTTTGGGTTGTTTCTACTACTTCTAACCTAGTAGCAATATGGCTTAACATATCTACCAATCCTGGATCTGCATCTTGTCTCCCACAAACCATCTTGACAACCCTCTGCAATTGCAAGTCAGATTGCAATCTGCTACCCCACAATAATTCAACTAGGGCTTCAAGAGGAACCTGCAAACCTAGATCCATAGAACTAGATCAAGATCTCACCTCACTCTGATACCACCTGACGCAAGGCAGGGAGCAAGAGGGGCCAGAAGATGACACACCCTAATGACCCAAGCCTGCAATACACATGTGGAAGCAACAAACAACAAGAGTGAGAGAGAGAATGCCAGATCTTTCATATATTATCATTAGTAGGAATCATACATGCCGGGCTGTAAGGCCTTCCCGGTTAGGGCCTGATATTACAATGAATTACAAAAGTCCCCAAACATGCGAGGATCTGTCAGAAATCTCCAATCTTATCTCTACTATCTTCTATCAAAACTGACTCCCTAAACTACAACCAAACATCTACATTTATATAAGAAGCTACTAAGCTAAGTCAGCCTTCAGATCCATAATTAACAGAAGTAACGATCAAATCTAGGACCACATGCTTCCCAATGATGGATTCCAACATTAATTCTACGATCCAATATAAATGCACAAGTCGGCCACAATAGGAAACAAAATTGAACCCATCGGTAAGCAAGATAACCGAGTAGCAGATAGACAACGCTGAGTGCTAGTGAAATAACTGACCGCCCAGGAAATAACTGACCACCCTTGGTAACCAAAGGAAACTGACCAACTCAGTTAAAGCATAAACTGAGCAACACAGACAAAACTCCCAAGTACCTCATTAATTTTGAAAAGTTCAAGGCATTAGGGTCAAGCTGTGAGTTGAAGATTTGTTTTCATTTGTCTTTGTAAGCTTGTTTCAAATTGTGGATCTTTTATCAATTCGGTGAATCACCTAATTTAAGTTTGTTTTCAATCATTTAAAATCATGCACTCTCTCCCTTTTCCTCCTAAAGTTAGTCAAGTTTCAAGGTGATTCAAGGGGAAGCCGACCTCTAATCCGGAGGTCTACTTTCTGATAGGTTACCCACAGCTTGAAAGTAGTCCCATGTTTCACAGGATTGCTAGGTTTTACACTTAGTTTATTCAGGTGCAATCCTTAGTGACAACAAGTTTTGGCACGCCCAGTGGGACTAGAGATTCAGTGAGTTAGATTTCTAATGTGGTTCTATGTGGGTTATTTTTTGGTATGAGCAGTGACTATATTTGTATATCATACCTGGTGACACTAATCTTGTTTCATGCAGATCAGCCCCTAAGCTTATGAGTGGGATTCCAACTAGGTAGAGCAATAATCCTTTTACTTATGCAGAGCTACCACCATCTAAGAAAAGGACCAAGGCAGCCCAGTCTAGTGCATCCCAATTTGCAAATCCTATTCCTAATCCTGCAAATACTACCATAATCCCACCTGTGCAAGAAACACTAGCAGTCCAAGTTCCCTTAAACCCTCCAATGGCTAGAAATCAACCTTTTGTGGCTTTCAATCAAGGTAGCCCATTAAATTTGCAGCAGCATAATGACATACTTGTATCAGCCCTTAAGAACCTACCTATCTTTACTAGAGAGGATCAAAGCTCCACTATCGAACATATAAGAGATGTTGCATCCCTCTGTGCCCTCCATAATATAATTCATGACAATGTAGCTGTAAGGTTGCCGGAAACATCCCTCAAATGCAAAGCTTTGCAATGGTTTAGAGGTCGAGCAGTTAATTCCATAACAAGCTGGGATGAGTTGGGTCAAGCCTTAAGCAATCAATTCGAAGATAAGCCCGACCATCTCTCCTTAGTTGAACATCTGACACTATAAAAAGAGTGCCCCGTGAGTATATGATGGATTTTAATTTTAGGTTCCAGAGGACATGGAATAGAATACCGACAACCGTTAGGCCTTCAAGCCAACATGATTTCCTGTATTATTTAAGGGCACTCAACAGTGATATCTCTATCATGATCCAGTCCATGGGAGGGAATAACTTACTAGCAACATATGATGTTTCTATAAGGGCTGAGAATAGTCTCATCCAAGCTAGAAAGATAGCCCCAAGACCTCCAATGCCTATCTTTCCCGATCTTCACTTTATTCCAGAAGAAATTCTAGCTTCGACATCTATCCCAACTCCTTCCCAGCAGGATGTCATCCCGTCTATTGACCAGTCCCAAGATCTTAAGGATATTAAGAAAACCTTGCAGTTTGTTTCTAATGAGATGGTTAACCTCAAAAGGCAACAAATTCAGCCTTATCAACATCCTTACCAAGCCCCCTATCAAGCACAATACCAGCAAAATAGGCCCCAATATCAGGCAGGCCAGCAAGGCCATGCAAGAAACTACAATCCAAAGGCCAGCCAACCCTACAATCCTAATATCCCTAGCACCTCTAGAGAGCTAGTTCTTGTAGCTTAGAACAGGTTAAACCCCCTCCTTTCTATGTTACTCTTATTGTTGAGAAATTTTTGGTACATAACTGGATGATTGACTCAGGGGCAAGTAGTTCAGTAATATCTAAGCAGCTAGCAAATACCCTAGGATTGTCTTATGAGCCACTAGACATACCTGTTGTTCAATTAGATGGATCATCAGTCAGCATAGTTGGAGTCATTAAAAATTGAAGCCTCACCTTACAAGAATGCCCCAATTTACCAATCCCTCTGGATGTCTATGTTATTGATTTTCCTCCCTACTTTTCTATTTGCCTAAGCAGAGATTTCACTGCTAGGTTGGGGGGATATCATTTAGCAGATTGGTCTCATTTATACTTTAAAACCAGATATGCTACAAAGATTAGAATCAAGTCTGAAGCCTTTGCAAAAAATCATGTGGAACCTTATACACCTAGTCCCATAAATGCCAATTTAATGTTCCATGAGCAAGACCCTATTGACTCAGAACCAGAGACCACTACTAAAAACATTCCGGATATTGTCTTAGATGAATGGGCTGAAAGGGGCCTAGAGGATGATCCCTTTAGAAATATAAAAATATCTGGTATATGAATGTATATCAATCATGAAGAAGGTGTAGTGATACCGAATTTGATGAAAATGGAGGATGAGAATCTAGAACAACAAAATAACGAGCTATGGCAGTTGTTCTTTGATGGTGCCAGAAGCAAAATTGGTTCAGGAGGAGGAGTTGTCTTGATCTCACCAGAAGGGAAAAGTTATTACTTTGTTGTACGTTTTTCTTTTAGTTGCACTAATAATACAATAGAATACGAGGCTTTGATTCATGGTTTAGAATGGGCCAACAAGAAAGGAATCAAGTGTTTGAAAGTTATAGGTGATAGTGAGTTAGTAGTCAATCAAATTTGTGGTACTAATCTCACCAAGAATGATATGCTCAAGATGTACAATCATAGGGTTTTGGATTTGATAATAGGATTTTGTGCTTTTAATCTAATTTTTCTCCCAAGAAATCAGAACAAACAAGCTGGCTACCATAGGAGCTGAATATGAGATTCCTAAAGAAGTCACAAGCACTGAAATGTAGCATGTGAGGGTCCTTGTGAGGCCTTCAATCCCAGATAATTAGGTAAGGTAGCAAGTGTTTGAAAATGATGATCAAATATTCAATTTTTTGATAGAAGACGCTGAATTCTCTAAAGCTAATCAGAATAAGAATGCTCATTAGTATATAATGATCAGATGTTACAGTTGAAAACTAATAAGTTTCCCAAGGGATTGGTCACCCTTGAGTCCATTTTTAACTCTGATGACCAGCTTAGAGGAGACAAAGCAAGCATGACAGTGAAAGAGGAAAATTACCAGCCTGTTGAGATATTCAAGGATAAGTTCCTCAAGCTAGGAAAGGTATGTACCCAACTAGAAAAGCAGACTTTTGTCTCATTATTTCAATAATTCAATGATATTTTTGCGTGGGAATATTATGATTTGAAAGGGTTTGATCCCCAGTTATCCCAACATACTATTGAACTGGAACCCCAAGCCAAACATGTGAGACAAAAATAAAGACCTATTAACCCTAAGATAGAAGTGTTAATGAAGACATAACTAAGGAAAATGATTGAGGCCAATATCATTTTCCCCATCAAACACACCTCTTGGGTCTCTAACCTAGTGCCTTCCATAAAAAGGAATGGTGAAATCCAGCTATGTGTGGATTTCAGGGACGTCAACCGGGCCTCATTCAAGGACCATCATCCATTTCCCTCTATGGAACAAATATTACAGTTTGTCTCAGGATTTGATATATTTTCTCTACTAGATGGATTCTCTGGCTATAATCAAGTCCTAGTAAGAGAGGAAGACTAGTATAAGAAAATATTCACCACAAAATGGGGCACCATGGCATACATAAAGATGCCCTTTAGGCTATCTAATGCTAGTGCAACATTTCAGAAAGCCATGGAGATGACATTTGCTAGTTTAATGAATAAGTTTGTCCTAGTCTATCTATACGACATAACTGTTTTCTCAAAAGATACTAATGATCACTTGATTCATCTGAGATAGATTTTTGAAAGGTGTAGAGAGTTTGGAGTCTCATTGAATCCTAAAAAGTGTATCTTTGTTGTCCATGAAGGTAGACTGCTAGGACACTATTAGTACTATTTTAAAAATTTTGATCCTCATACTTCAAAATTTTGATGAAATCTCATTTTTAAGCTAGCAGGGAGTAATGTTGCTGAAAACCCTAGTTTGATATATGCTTTTTTATGTTTGGACGTTACTTTTTCATTCACTAAGACTTCCTATAATGCATGTGTCATTATAAACCTTTATAAAGTGGTTGCTTCATGTGCTATGCGGTTAGGTTTTCAAGCGAGTTTTTTTTTTATAATAAATTTATTTCAATCTTTAGTGTTCCTTATTTATTTCTTTTAACCGTTTGATTCTTTTTTATTCTTTTTGATCCTTAGTGACTTTCTGACATACGCTTTAGCGACAGGGTGACACCTATTGAAGCGGGCCCATCTTCAGTAATGTGTTGTAAATTAAAAGTTGGAATGCATCGATGGCTGTCGTTATATTGTTGAGTCAAGTTGAGCCAAATGTTATGACCCCATTACCAGGTGTGTCAAGGATATAAATGGAAATGATATGATAAGTATTTTAGAAGATGAGATTAGGGAAGTTTTCTCGTTAAATGACCCTTCTGTTGGACTAGAGAAGATTGACTTCGAAGAATTCAATGAGATTTATGAGGCGTAAAGGGACTATCTAAGGTCTGGCCCTTTGAGGGATTTATTTGGCCAAATTGGTGCCATGTGTATGGTCAGTAAGAACACACTTGAGCCTTTCAGATTTGACCTATTTAGTTTAAGAGCACAGGGTGTATATAAGTCTTTAGCTTTAATTTTTGGACAAGATGAGGCTACTCATATGCCTATTCCCTACATGTTCATGATGGTACAGTCTTTACACCCATAACTTGCATTAATTTTTTATTTTTCCCCTTACCTTGCAAATCTTATCCATGAAGGATTAATGGGAATGAAAAACATGAAGATAAATAGGCCTTTTGGGTGGTATTCTATGCTAATGCATATGTTTTTGTATAAGGGTGAACAGTTTTTCAGCAAGACAATTGATATTGTTAAAGAGAATAATGGAGAAACATTGTCAGTCTAGTTATGGACTACAAATCTGTCATGGGATAGGAGTGATGCTAGTTTCCTTGTCTTTGACACAAATTTTGCTTCAAGGCTTACGACCTTGTTATTTTTTGAGAATCCTAGAATTCCAAGGGAGTTACTAAGGCTAATCAGGCCTAATGAATATTGCAAAGATATCACCATCATTCATAACTTTGGTGATATCATTTTATATCCAGTTTCTACTATTTTCAGAGTATATGGTTGTAAGAAGGCACCCTACATATTGCCTTACCAGGTCCCATTGAAAATAGTGTATGCAAAAATTTTGAGGCAGATTGGTGATCCACAAGAAACAACCCTCACTGGTAAAGGAAGGGGAACCTTGTTCCCAAATATTACAATAGCACACCAGTATATCATTGTCAAGAAGGGTTGGGTGCATTTGAATCAAGTCCTACAACCCTACATAATGGCTATAGTTGTGGCCAGATGTGCAGATAATGAGGGATTCTTATCTGGGATGTTCAGAGAGAAAATAAGGTGTGCTCTTACTGAGCACCAATTTAATTTCTCTGAGGATGTGATTAGAAATGAGTTTGATCTTCAAACTCAAGAAATTAAGAAAGAGAAGTGGGTAATCTACAAAAAGACTGTAGATTTTATAAGAAATTGTGAAAAGGAATATGACTCACTGAAGCCTTTTCAGCCATGGGGAAGAAAGATTGATGCCCTTATGGAGCATTTTGAGGGGATCATGTAAGCAGCTAATGAGAAGAGGGCCTTGGTAGGCAAGGCAAATCCTAAAAGAGCCAGGATAATTTTGAGCCAGTCAGGGTACACAAAGTTGACCCCAAGGGGAACTTATACTATTTAGCAGAGGAAGGGCTATAGTGTTCTTCTCCTAGTTCAACAAAGCGATGAGAATCTTCCATCTACTTCTAAGGGAAAGAGACCTATGAGTGACCCAACAATACAAGAGCCCTCTCTAAAGAGGCAAACACAAGAGGAGTCTAGACCAGAGCAAGATGTATACTCTCCTTCACAATCCCCCTTACAATTAGATGAGCATGGAGTTGCTGAGAAACTGGTACAATTGAGTACTGAGGGAAATATTTTTTTTTTCAAATGATGAGATACAGGAGGGAATGCCAATAGACCCAATTCCAAAACAAGCCAATGATTCTTTTATTTCTGATGACAAGTTTGTAACAACTAGGGCATTTTTTCAAATTTTATGGAGAATGAAAATAAATCAATTCAAAGAATTTTGTGAGAAAAAGAAGGAGGAATTCCTTGATAGGGATATAACTGAGATTGAGAATGAGACAAAAGTGGAAATGATGAAGAAATTTGAGAAGATTACCCCGGAGGAAGGAAGGGCTATGATCCATACTGCAGGAGTTTTGATTCTTCCTGAATGGGATATTGCAGATGCAATTGTCTTTGATTCAGTTAGAAAAAGGAAAGTGAAGACCCTCACTACTGTAGAACAAGCACAATAGGCTGCTAGGGGTATTGCTTTCTCTGATGACCATGCAGCTTTGGTCATGTGGTCCCTTAAGAGGGAAGAAAATAAAGGAAAAAGAGAGGTTCTCTCTTTAGATTATGCTAGAAATTTGTTAGTACAGAGATTTGGTGAATCTTCGGGTGTGGAGGCCTCAAACATCATTTTGGAAACAACTAAGTTCAATGTGAGGGTAGCAGAAAAAGATGCACAGGAAAAGGAGGAATTAAGGATTAAGTTTGAAACTATCCTTAAGTCTTATAATGAGCTGAAAATGCACTTGATCCAGAAGGACAAATTAATTGCACAAATGTCTGGACCATAGGATCACATGTCACCTCCATTGATGATTGCTGACAGACCAACAATACCCTCTTCATCTAGCCCTATTGGTTAATTTCCACCATCACCACTCCTGGACACAAATATAGATGCGAGAATTAGTTGGGAGAAGCAACAATTGGCTGAGGAAACAAATAAATTAAGGGAGATTAGGGTGCAGCTTGAAAAGGAGAAGAATGAGAATATGAAAGCTAGATCCCTAGCAAATCAAAAATATCAGGAGAAAATAACAGAGGCAGTGATGCAGTTTGTGCATGATCTAAAGCCTTCAATTTTGTTTGATCATGCTAGTAGGTTACAGATTTTGCTGACAGCTTTGAATAAAGATAGAGATGAGTGTTGACCAGTTTTGAATAAGTGGATTAATAGGTCCCCAAATGTGAGATTATTTTGTTGGCTATCTAAGGGCCAAGTTGATCCTGATCCATTGATCAAGCCAGTGCATCAGAATGTAAAGAAGCTTGTTGAGTATAGCATAATTTTGGATGATTTTAAAAGGAAGTCCAATGTGTTAAAGAAAGAATTAACACATCTAAATTGTGAATTAGTACCAAGTGTTTTCAAAGATACTGGTGAATTAAAGGAGTTATACAAGTGTTGAGAGGAGATGGATGAAATTTTCTCGGAAAGAATGACAAGTGTTTTGGAAAGCACTTCTTCCTTTATCCACACCATCAAGTTATTAATGACTGCTAAATCAAAGTTTGAATATATTCATCAGGAGGTTAAGAAAATGGAAGACAAGTGGGGACAGCTATCCAGCAAGAAGGCTGAATTTTCCAATTTTGAATTCCCAAGTGAAGATGTGTTCACCAGGTGGAGGTACCAGTACATTCCTCATGCAGAAAAAGAAGATACTCCACCTACTTCCTGAGTCGAGCAAAGATTATGACCTTCTGGGTCTTGAAAGTGGTTGAGAAGTAAAATGTATTTATTGCAGGAGCAACTATGAAGGAATGGCAATCAGATTTATTTGAAGAAACCGAGGAAAAGATGGAAGACATAAAGTAAGGCGGTTCACTTGTAAAATATCTATCCAAATATGATTGAAGCATTTATTGTAAACCCAGTAGGGTTGTTGTAAAGTTTTAGGGTAAAAGTTTTGTAAACCCTAATATGATCAGAAGCTTGTTGCATTTCTTTGTATATTAAAGGATTTTCCACGATCATATTGGGTATTGAGAGTCTTAGGTGTTGAGAGGATAAAATTTTTGAAACCCTAACCCTTAGTCTTGTCCCTATAGTTGGTCTAGTTACCTACAAATTTCTCATATTTGGAACTAACTTATCCTTAAAATAAGTCTTAGGTATATTGGTGTCTCATGGAGTGCAAAATCTTTTCAAGAACTGACAAAATGGCAACTCTACTGGGGAAAGTGTAAAATTTGTGTCAATTAAAGCAGGTACAAGTTGAGCTAGACTCCTGGCCTGCTTATTTGAGAAAGCTAGTTAGTTACCATTAAATACACAGAGTTGTTCCTTTCTCTCAAAAATTTGCCTATTCTTTCTTACTCTTTTCCTTGATCACAAGAAGACTACTTTATAAAAAACCCCAATCTACTTGGGTGGCGACTCTAAGAAATCTCTCTACTAGTGCTAATTAAAAATTATTCCATTATAATGAGTTTCAAGAATACAAGGTCTTGGAGAAAAGAACATCCGGAGGAAATTCTGGAAGGTGAACTTCCAGCCATATCTAGGTGTGGTCAAATTAGAAGAGATAAAAGTACTAATGATATGTCCTTCACATCGAAGCAGAAGGGAAGTTCAAGACAAGAGGGTCTTGCTCATCCTAGCCAGGAAGGAAATACCTCAGAGTATGAAGAGGTTGTTGATTTAGGTTTGAACCAATATGAGGACTATTACTCTCCTTTAGAAAGAGAGGGCGAGAAATTACAACATAATAGAAGAATGGTCCCTAATAAACAACATGGAGTAGAGAGGAGGTCTAGAAACAAAAGTAGAAATACAGAAGATTTTGTCCCTCCTTTCACCATTGGTATTTCATTACCCCAAGGTCTCCATGAGTCCCAAGATCAGCAAGAAGAACTCCAGGCACACCAGGTTGAGTTTGAAACAACTTTTGAAGATTTTGAGGAAATTTTTGAAGAGGTATATGAATTAGAAAGAAATATTTGTGAGAAACCAGTCATTAGGAAAAGAAGAGAAAAGGAAAAGGAAGAAAAAATCAAACATGCTATGATAAGAGCTGATCAATTGAAGAGGTAATTATTAGACCTAGAGGCAATAAATCACATCCCTATACCTGAACAAGCAAGAGAGCAACTCATTGTCCAAGAAATCTTTGAGATAAGACATCCGAGGGATAGAGGTAAGCAGAAGGCTATAGGGGTTTCAATTAATGAGCCTATGGGCCCTAAGGGTTCTATAGACCAAGCTCTAAGGTTGGAAGTAGACCTTGACAAGGCTAAGAGGGAGCAGGAGTTGCTGGCCAGGGAGTTAGAAAAGGCAGAATTAGAGGCTTCAGCATTAGAAATAAGAAAGAAGATAGATTTTCTCAATTGGTTAGTAGGACCTACTAATGTTTCTACCTCATTTTTAACACAAGGAGGAAATGCTACTACTATTGCTAACCAGGCAACAAGTGTCCCCCCACCAGGTAGAATCAAGATTTTTGTTGTGTCAAACACTAATGCATCAACATCCCAGGGTGTTGGTTTATCTAACATGGGTGAGGAACATATGAAAAAGTTGATTGATGTGATAGATGATTACAACATTGTGCCAGACGATGTAATAATGAAATTGTTTGTACAATCGTTGACTGAAGATTCAAGGGATTAGCTTAGGGCTTTACCACATTGTAGTATAGGTTCATGGGATCAGCTCAAACATTGTTCCAAGGAACAATATGGTGATAAGACAAATGAGGGCTTTGTTTTAAATGAATTTAATAACATCAAGAAAAATTTCAATGAGGATGTTATTGAGTTTAATATCAAATTTCAAAAGGCCATGCATAAACTCTTGTAGATCATCAGATTGGATGATAGAGTCTACCTTGTCACTTATTTAAATGCCTTTGATTCTAAAATGGGTTACCTTTTAAGAGACAAGAATCCAAGGAATCTTGTAGAAGCTTATAAGTTGGCTATAAATATAGAAAGTAACTGCATAATCTAGGGGAAATTGGGAAGAAGGGAAGATAACAAGTCATAGATGTTGAATACAAAGGAACCAGGAAAGCCTACAAATGTAAAACCAAACAATGATGATAGTTTGAAATAGATTTTGAAAGCCATAAAGGATTTAAAGCTGGGTGAAAACATGAGCAATAGAGTTGCAGGAAATGACAAGCCTACCTTTAATAACTTAAATAAGTTTCCAAGAATGCAAAATTATCCTTACAATACTCAATGGAAGGACGGGAAGCCCATACTCCCAGAGAGAAAGGATAAACCAAATGATAGGACCCCTGATCCATTATGAAGGGATTCAATAAAAATGGTTGAGGAGGTCCCATGGTGTATTGTATGTCAATCACCACATGATCCTAGTTATTGTGTCATATCCCAAAGTGTTTCTACACAAGAAGAACAAGAGTGTAATGAGGAAGAACCCTATGATGACCAGGGATGTGGCATGACTTCCTCCCACGTTTGGGATGAAATTGATTCTACTAAGGAAGATGAGAATCAAGATGTTTTAAATTCTCAAACTAGAAAATAAACATATCATCAACAGGTCTTTTCAGATGAGGAAGATGATAAGTTAGCTAATGTCCAGTGCAATGCTCTAAAAAATGAAGAGACAATTGTTTTAAGAAGGCCATCTGATGAAGAAATTGCTTTGATAACAATAGATATGGTTACTCAGGCTAAAGCAAATTACAACTTGAGAAATAGAGTAGTCGGTGACCCAAATCAGAAAACTACTGGTATTTTTATCAAAAAAATGGAAAAAGATGTAAAGGCATCCCTAAACAAGAAAAAGGAGACTGAAAATGTTAGCAAGGTTAAAGTGAAGAAAAGTCTTAAACCTAGTATTATTTATAAAGTAAAGACTAAACCTTCAGACGAGGTTTCTCCAACTTTATAGAAAGAAGTTAGAATCCAAACAAAGGAACCCCCAAATACATTTATACAAAAGGATGATAAAGAAACTACAAATGTGAAGCAGGATATGTTTGATTCAAAATATGTTCCCATTGATATGGGCAAGCTACTATCACAGATTACTGTTAAGGTCCCTTTGTTGGAGATGATGAGGATAGACGAACATAAGGAAAAGGCTTTGAATTGGGTGAATGGTGTAGTATCCACAGACACACAAAAGATAGAAAGAATTGATAAGCAAGTAGCAACTTTGAATTATGAAAATGAAGGTCATAATGAATAAATTGTCTCTAAAATTCCTCAAATTTATTTGAACACAAATGTTGTTAGTATAACGGAAGGATCTGTCGATCCTTTCTTTTTAACCTTGCTGATAAATGGAAAGTTGTTAAAAAATTGCATGATTGATTCATGAGCATCAAACACTGTTATGCCCAAAGAAGTTATGAAGTCACTAGGGCTGAAGGTGGATACTCCACATGGGAGGTGTCAGGCTATGGACTCAAGAGAAGTACCAATTATTGGTACTATCAAGGCTTTACCCTATAAGCTGGCAGCATACCCTAGCAAACAATTGACCATGAGTGTCTTAGTAGTCGATATCCCTCCTCAATATGGGATTTTGTTGTCAAGAAAGTGGAGTGCTTCTATGGGAGGCAGCATACAGTGTGATTTTTCTTTTTCTACTTTCAACTTTGAAGGACAAAATATCAAGGCTTCTAGGGAGCCTAGAACTCCACACATGATTGAGGATGAAGAAGACACCGTGAACTATTTTTTAGATATTGACATCAACGCTTTCAGAGTCCAAGATAAGGAAATAGAAGAGGGTGTTGAATCTGCCCTTGAATTAGATAGCCAGGAGGAATGCACTGACCTTGACAATATGTGGACCATGTACTTTGATGGGGCAAATTCAAAAGAAGGGTCTGGAGCTGGAGTATTGCTTATATCTCCAAATGGTAAAACTTTAAAATTCTCTTTCACTTTGCTATTCTCATGTACAAATAATGTTGCAGAATATCAAGCCTTATTGATAGGCCTAAGGTTAGCATCGAGGCATGACATAAGATATTTGAAAGTGGTGGGTGATTCTGAATTGATAATTTCCCAAGTAAGGTCAAGGTATGCATCAAAAAATCAGAAGTTGAAACAATATAGAAATGTAGTATGGGATGAAATTGAAAGTTTCAGTGCTTTTAACATTTGTTGGGTGGAAAGAAGTCAAAATAGAATGGTTGATCTATTGGCCAATGTGGCTCTAAGACCGGAAGATATTACATTTGCAGATATATCAAATATCGAGGTTCAATCTAGACCATCTATCCCTGATAATGTTGAGAATTGGCAAGTTTTTTCTGATGATCATGACATTTTAAGATTTTTGCAGTGTGAGTCTCATTTTGGTGACAAAGAAATGGATTTTAGTGCTTATGTTGATACAATGAATGGTAAAGAAATTGTTTTTGGAAAGGAAGTGTTGCAGTTGAAATTAAATAGAGTTCCCAAGGGATTGGTTGCTCTTGAAAGGGCATTTGATAATAAAGACAAAGTTATTTCTACCAACACTGATAAAACAAATGATCTTGAGGAAATAAATCTGGGCACAAGGATGGTGCCTAAAAGGGTTTACATAGGTAAATGCTTATCCCCTAGAACCAGAAAAAATTTGATTGATCTTCTTAGGAAGTTTAGACATGTTTTTGCATGGTCTTATGAAGACCTGAAGGCTTACAGAGAAGACTTGTTTCAACATGAGATCCCTTTAAAGGAAGGCACTAAACCTTTCAGATAGAAGTTGAGACCTATTAATCCTACCTTGGCACCCATAATGCAAGGAGAGCTTAAGAAGATGATAAATGCTAGAATAATTAAGCCTATTAGACATTCTACTTGGGTCTCAAACTTGGTTCCTGTCAAGAAAAAGAATGGTGATATTAGACTTTGTGTTGATTTCAGGAACCTCAACATAAATTCCTTAAAAGATAATTATGGTTTACCTAATATGAAGAATATGTTGCAAAAGGTAACTGGGTTAGATTTGATGTCCATGATGGATGGTTTCTCTGGATATAATCAAGTCATGGTTAAGGAATCAAAACAATTCAAGATTGCATTTACTACCCCTTGGGGACATGTGTATGTAAGAATGCCCTTTGGATTAACTAATGCTGGTGCTACCTTCCAAAGAGCCATGGATGTGGCTTTTGCTTATTACATTGACAAAATTATGGTGGTGTATTAGGATGACCTTACAGAATTTTCATCCAAAGAAGAACAACATTGCCAACACTTGGAAAAAAATTTCATCAGAGCATTAGAATATGGGGTCTCTTTAAACCCAAAGAAATGTGTCTTTGTTGTTGTGGAAGGAAAGCTTCTAGGATATATTATTTCAAAAGATGGGGTGAGAATAGACCCTAAGAGGGTTCAAGCTATTAACAAATTATCCCAACCAAAGAATGTCAAAGGAATTCAGTCCTTTTTAGGACTAGTAAATTTTTTTAGAAGATTTATTACAAATTTTGCAGAGATTAGTATCCCTATATCAAGAATGTTGAAATCAGGAGAAAAGGTTGAGTGGAGTGTTGAAGCAGTACAAGCTTTCAATGATATCAAAAGGTCTATTAAACATGACCTAGTTTTGAAGACACAAGATTACAGTAAACCTTTGCAGGTTTTTTCTTTTGCATCTGCCCACACTGTTGCAACAGTATTATTATAGAAGAATGCAGATGGGTTTGAGAAACCTATTTCCTTTTTTAGTAAAACCCTACAAGCAGCTGAACTAAATTATGACATTTTTGAAAAACAAGCTTATGCCTTGGTCAAGGCTATCAAAGCATTTAGGTGTTATTTGGATGGAGCCACATTGGTTGCTTATGTTTGAAGTTCTACAGTCAAAGATATATTAGTCCAACAGGAAGTTTCAGGAAGAAGATGTAGGTGGATAAATAGGATCCAGGAATTCAATATTGATATTCATATTACAAAGTTGGTAAGAGGGTTAGGCCTTGCAAAACTTATGGCCCAAAGTAATTTGGTTGCAAATCAGATAACTATATTGGAAGAGGAATAGAGAACTTTTGTTTGCAATATGGATTGTTGTGAATGGTACAAGGATATTGTTAAGTACATGCAAAAAATGACCCTACCCCCTGAGTTGGATGATAACAAGAAAATGACTATTAGGCTCCACTCCATGAAGTATGGAATCATAGGAGGTGAGTTGTGGTGGAGAACTAATGAGGGTGTCTTGCTCAGATGTGTGGATCAAGATAAAGCCAAAATCTTGCTAAACAAAATGCAAAGTGGAGTTTGTGGAGGACACTATATGGCAAAGACTACAACTCACAAGATTATCAGATCAGGTTTTTGGTGGCTAACACTTTTTAAGGATGCCCACAAGTTTGTAAAAGGATGTGATCCCTGTCAAAGGTTTGCTGGGAAGCTAAAATTCAGTGGGAATTTACCTCTTAGACCTGTTGCAGTGCAAGCCCCTTTCCAAAAGTGGGGTATGGATTTTATTGGAGAAATTCCTAACAAGTCCAGTGGTGGACATTCTTATATCTTGGTAGCAACAGATTACTTCACCAAGTGGGTTGAAGCAATCCCCTCCAAGAAAGCAACTAGTAAAATAGTGGTGGACTTTATGATGCAAAATATTCTTACCAAGTTTGGTTGTCCAGAAACCATGGTAGTTGATAATGCAATGTGTTTCAGATCAGAGAAGTTTGTTGATTTTTGTCAAAGAAATAGTATCAAGGTTTCATACTCATCTCCCTATCATCCACAGGGAAATGGCCAAGTTGAATCTAGTAACAAAAGCTTGATCAAGATACTAAAAAGAGTATTGGATAAGAATAAAAGGGCTTGGAACTCAAAGTTGCTAAGAGCCTTATGGGCTGACAGGGTTACAATAAAGAAGGCAATAGGATGTGCCCCTTTTGATTTAGTCTATGGAATCAGTGCGAGATTGCCCTAGAATAATTTGTTGCAAATGTATCAATTCATCCAGGCATATGATGATAGTTTGGAAGATGAAATGATAATCAAAATTAATGATCTGATCCAGCTGAGTGAAGTAAGAAGTGATGCGCACACAAGAAATGAAAAGATCCAAGACTAGTGTAAGGTTTTTTATGATAAAAGTACTACTCAAAGATTTTTTGTAAAGGGTAATCTTGTGTTGATGTGGAATGCAAGATTGGAAAGCAAGGGAAAACATGGAAAATTTGATCCCATTTGGTTGGGCCCTTACATCATTGAAGAAAGTTGGGGAACATGTTCATATATGTTAAAAAATATGACAAGAGAATTCATCGAGTTCCCAGTTCATGGGCAATTCTTAAAGCTCTACTTTTCCTAAGATCTTCTGGCTTCTTTGGAGGTTTTAGTTTAGGGTTTTGTGTACAGTTGTTTGTTTTTGATCAAATTTTTGAGTTGGTCTGTTCTTCCAGGAGATTCCAATTTTCTCGTTGTATCTGTAGGAGATACACATCCCTAAGTATGAGCCACTGTTAGTACTATTTTAAAAATTATGATCCTCATACTTCAAGAATTTTATGAAGTCTCATTTTTAAACTAGCAGGGAGTAATGTTGCTGAAAATCCTAATTTGATATAAGCTTTGTTATGTTTGGACGTTACTTTTTCATTCACTAAGACTTCCTATAACGCATGTGTCATTATAAACCTTTATAAAGTGTCCACTTCATGTGTTATGCGGCTAGGTTTTCGAGCAGGTTTTTTTTTTATAATAAATTTCTTTCAATCCTTAGTGTTCCCTGTTTATTTCTTTAAACCATTCAATTCTTTTTGATCTAGCAGTTGTCTCTTTATCTCAAGGTTTTGAGTTATCAGACTTTCTAACATATGCTTTAGCAACAGGGTGACACCTGTTGAAGCAGGCCCATCTTCAGTAATGTGTTGTAAATTAAAATTTGGAATGCATCGACGGCTATCGTTATACCGTTGAGTCAAGTTGACCATTTATTAATCCATGCGCTTTAGCGACAAGCGTCCGATTAAGTTCATTTCTCACAAAGCAAAGCTCAGACATTTCGGTATCTGTGGCAGCTTTCCTATGTTAACACCTATCCTGGATGATGTAATACAGAAGGGTCATGAATTTCCAAAGGTTAAAGCCCTAAAAAATCTTGTGGTTGTCATTATACCGCCAAGAGAAGATGCTCGGTATTTAAAGCTTGCGCTTTAGCAATAACCGTTCGATCTTACATATAGGATGCAGACTATGGAGTGGACCCTTAGTCACTAGGTAGCCCATTAAATGTGTAGTAGCATAATGACATACTTGTATCAGCCCTTAAGAGCCTACCTATCTTTACTGGAGAGGATCAAACCTCCACTATCGAACATATAAGAGATGTTGCATCCTTCTGTGCCCTCCATAATATAATTCATGACAATTTAGCTGTAAGGTTGTTGGCAACATCCCTCAAAGGAAAAAATTTGCAATGGTTTAGAAGTCAAGCAATTAATTCCATAACAAGCTGGGATAAGTTGGGTCAAGCCTTAACCAATCAATTCGAAGATAAGTCCAACCATCTCTCCTTAGTTGAATATTTGACACTATAAAGAGAGCACCCCATGAGTATATGATGGATTTTAATTTTAGGTTCCAAAGGACATGGAACAGAATACCGACAATCGTTAGGCCTTCAAGCCAACATGCTTTCCTATATTATTTAAGGGCACTCAACAATGATATCTTTGTCATGATCCAGTCCATGGGAGGGAATAACTTACCAACAGCATATGATGTTTCTATAAGGGCTGAGAATAGTCTCATCCAAGCTGGAAAGATAACCCCAAGACCTCCAATGCCTATCTTTGCTGATGTTCATCCTATTCCAAAAGAAATTCTAGCTTCGACATCTATCCCACCTATCCCAACTCCTTCCCAGCAGGATGTCATCCCATCTATTGACCAGTCCCAAGATCTTAAGGATATTAAGAAAACCTTGCAGTATGTTTCTAATGAGCTAGTTAACCTCAAAAGGCAACAATTTCAGCCTTATCAGCAACCTTACCAAGCCCCCTATCAAGGACAATACTAGCAAAATAGGCCCCAATATCTGGCAGGCCAGCAAGGCCAGACAAGAAACTACAATCCAAAGGCTAGCCAACCCTGCAATCCTAATATCCCTAGCACCTCTAGAGAGCTAGTTCTTGTAGCTCAGAACAATATGGCACAAGAATACCAATTGAGCTATCCATGTAATCAGCAATGCATTCAAGGGATGTGTCCCAATGGTTATGGCCAAGCACTCATGGTGCAGAACAATATCATGATCCCACAGGATATGCCACAAGAATAAGAGATTCAGTAAGGCCAACCCGCTGCCTCAAATGAGCTCAATAAACCAGAGGTGGTGCTTGTTAATTTCTAGAAGGAGGAGTTTTGTGAGGTCAACTTTTCCCTAAATCATAACCAGAACTATGTTCCAGTTGCAGCCAACACAAGGTCTAAGAATAAGGCTTTGGATGTTGAGTAACCAGTCTCTACCAGTCAGCAAGCACCAGTTGTGGCCTCACAACCCAAGGATGCTCAAGCCTCACCTCAAAATAAATCTAAGGAGGTCAAGGGGATAGGCAAAGCAGCAACACAGTTTGCATTAGCACAACTAGAAGTTACTATAACAAAAGGACAGTCAAAGGTGAGCTTAGGATATTTCAATATTGTTGAACAAATGAAGAAAACTTCCATAAGTGTGCCTATGATAGACACTTTGGCCATTCTTGGACAAAAGGAATTAATGCTTAATTCTTCGACTAGGATTTCATTAAATGATTAGAATGTTTTAGAATAACCTAGAGTCTTGATGACTGAAGCATCTTAGAAAGATCAACAAAATGGAGAAGACAGCTTGCAGCCCACGATTGCTCCATAGGTTAAATCCCCTCCTTTCTATGTTACTCTTGTTGTTGGGAAATTTTTGGTACATAACTGGATGATTGACTTAGGGGCAAGTAGTTCAGTAATATCTAAGCAGCTAGCAGATACCCTAGGATTGTCTTATGAGCCACTAGACATACCTGTTGTTCAATTAGATGGGTCATCAGTCAGCATAGTTGGAGTCATTAAAGACCTAAGCCTCACCTTACAAGAATGCCCCAATTTATCAATCCCTCTGGATGTCTATGTTATTGATTTGCCTCCCTACTTTTCTATTTGCCTAAGTAGAGATTTCACTGCTAGGTTGGGGGATATCTTTTAGTAGATTGGTCTCATTTATAATTTAAAACCAGATATGGTACAAAGCTTAGAATCAAGTCTGAAGCCTTTGCAAAAAATCATGTGGCACCTTATACACCTAGCCCCATAAATGCCAATTTAATGTTCCATGAGCAAGACCCTGTTGACTCAAAACCAGAGACCACTACTGAAAACATTTTGGATATTGTCTTAGATGAATGGGCTGAAAGGGGCCTAGAGGATGATCCTTTTAGAAATATGGAAATATCTGGTATATGAATGTATATCATTCATGAAGAAGGTGTAGTGATACCGAATTTGATGAAAATGGAGGATGAGAATCTAGAACAACAAAATAACGAGCTATGGTAGTTGTTCTTTGATGGTGCCAGAAGCAAAATTGGTTCAGGAGGAGGAGTTGTCTTGATCTCACCAGAAGGGAAAAGGTATTACTCTATTGTACATTTTTCTTTTAGCTACACTAATAATACAACAGAATACGAGGCTTTGATTCATGGTTTAGAATGGGTCAACAAGAAAGGAATCAAGTGTTTGAAAGTTATAGATGATAATGAGTTAGTAGTCAATCAAATTTGTGGTACTAATATCACTAAGAATGATATGCTCAAGATGTACAAGCACAGGGTTTGGGATTTGATAAAAGGATTTTGTGCTTTTAATCTAATTTTTGTCCTAGGAAATCAGAACAAATGAGCTGGCTGCCATAGGAGCTGAATATGAGATTCCTAAAGAAGTCACAAGCACCGAAATGTAGCATGTGAGGGTCCTTGTGAGGCCTTCAATCCCAGATAATCAGGTAATCTAGAAAGTCTTTGAAAATGATGATCAAATATTCAATTTTCTGATAGAAGAAGTTGAATTCTCTAAAGCTAATCAAAATAAGAATGCTCATCATTATAATGATCAAATGTTACAGTTGAAAACTAATAAGTTTCCCAAGGGATTGGTCACCCTTGAGTCCATTTTTAACTCTGATGACCAGCTTAGAGGAGACAAAGCAAGCATGACAGTGAAAGAGAAAAATTACTAGCCCATTGAGATATTCAAGGATAAGTTCCTCAAGCTAGGAAAGGTATGTACCCAACCAGAAAAGTAGGCTTTTGTCTCATTATTTCAATAATTCAATGATATTTTTGCGTGGGAATATTATGATTTGAAAGGGTTTGATCCCCACTTAGCCCAACATACTATTGAACTGGAACCCCAAGCCAAACATGTGAGACAAAAAATAGAGACCTATTAACCCTAAGATAGAAGTGTTAATGAAGACATAATTAAGGAAAATGATTGAGGCCAATATCATTTTCCCTATCAAACACACCTCTTGTTTCTCTAACCTAGTGCCTAGCAGAAAAAAGAATGGTGAAATCTAACTATGTGTGGATTTCAGGGACCTCAACTGAGCCTCACTGAAGGACCATCATCCATTGCCCTCTATGGATCAAATATTACAGTTTGTCTTAGCATCTGATATATTTTCTCTACTAGATGGATTCTCTGGCTATAATCAAGTCCTAGTAAGAGAGGAAGACCAGTATAAGAAAATGTTTACCACCAAATGGGGCACCATGGCATACATAAAGATGCCCTTTGGGCTATCTAATGCTAGTGCAACATTTTAGAAAGCCATGGAGATGGCATTTGTTGGTTTAATGAATAAGTTTGTCCTAGTCTATCTAGACGACATAACTATTTTCTCAAAAGATACTAATGATCACTTGGTTCATCTGAGACATATTTTTAAAAGTTGCAGAGAGTTTGGAGTCTCATTGAATCCTAAAAAGTGTATCTTTGTTGTCCATGAAGGCAAACTGCTAGGACACTGTTAGTACTATTTTAAAAATTCTAATCCTCATACTTCAAAATTTTGATGAAATCTCATTTTTAACCTAGCAGGGAGTAATGTTGTTGAAAACCCTAGTTTGATATAATCTTTGCTATGTTTGGACATTAATTTTTCATTCACTAAGACTTCCTATAATGCATGTGTCATTATAAACCTTTATTAAGTGTCTGCTTCATGTGTTATGCGGTTAGGTTTTCGAGCAGGTTTTTTTTTTTTAATAAATTTCTTTCAATCCTTAGTGTTCACTGTTTATTTCTTTAAACCATTCGATTCTTTTTGATCTAGTGGCTGTTGCTTTATCTCAAGGTTCTGCGTTGTCAAACTTTCTGACATACACTTTAGCAATAGGGTGACACTTGTGTAAGCAGGCCCATCTTTAGTAATGTGTTGTAAATTAAAAGTTGGAATGCATCGACGACTGTCATTATACCATTGAGCCAAGTCGACCATTTTTTAATCCATGCGCTTTAGCGACAAGCATCTGATTAAGTTCATTTCTGACAAAGTAGAGCTCAGACATTTCGGTATCCGTAGTAGCTTTTCTATGTTGACACCTATCCTGGATGATGTAATACAGTGGGGTCATGAATTTCCAAAGGTTAAAGCCCTGACAAATCTTGTGGTTGTCGTTATACCACCAAGAGAAGATGCTCGGTATTTAAAGCTTGCGCTTTAGTGACAACCGTTTGATCTTACATATAGGATGCAGACTGTGGAGTGGGCCCTTAGTCTCCAGGTCATGATGAAGTGCTTGTTTTTTATTGGTTGAAATTGACATATGATGTGGCATCTGTCATTATTTTTGACGTCAAGAAAGAAAAGGTGGTATGTCTGCCTACCTAATTTTATGATGTGGCCATTTTTTATTGGTAAAGAGCCAGTGAAGGTTTGAAGTGGGACCAAAATTTATAAATAAGCAATGATCTTCTGATTGAAGTAGCGTCAGTGATTGTCGCTTTATCTTTTTCTGACATACCTAACAGTTTTCTACTTGCGATATAGCAACTGATTGACTTGTGTCTTTTGTGTTGTCAGTTGCCAGCCCTCCAAAGTCTTCAGACGCGTCCACGTGTTCATTTGTGAAGTGGGGTCACTATTTTTTATGGATGGTAAAGACTTGTCTAGTTGTAAGAGGATCTATGGTGGTCATATTACCACAGTGAAAAGGTGCTTATATTTTAGGCTTGCAAAAAAGTGACAGGTTGACACATGTCTAGGCTGAATAAAGTTAAAATAGGTTGCCCATTTCTACACGCATAAATTTGAAATGTTCTCATTGTTCAAGAACTACTTTGGGGAAAGTATTAAATGGTTATGATGTTGATTTTGCCAGCCGTCCGCTGTGTCGTAAAGAAGTAGCAATCAACAGTTCAAATTCAAATTTTGTTTAGTGACGTTGTTTCGTGTCCTGTGAACATTGAAGCCCCCAGTTTTTACTAATGGTGGATTTAATGAGTTTCGTGTGGTTGAGCTACAACAAGTTGGCAAAATATTACATATCCTGATTTGATTGTTAGAGATTTCACCTCTTTTCAAAGTATTTTTGCAACTAAACTGGTTTTCTCTGCGGAGTGTCATCAAGCGAATTTTCTCAAGCATCTGGTAGGCCAGTTTTAACTTGAGAGTGCACAAATTTTCAAAGAAAGGAAGTTTAGGTGATTTACATTTCTTGTTATTGTTATCTTGCGATATCCGAGTAGTTCTAGTTCTGGTATTCATACGTTTTCTCAAAAACCCTAGTTGAAGATGCCGCCTAAAAGGGAACTCTCGAGAAAGATAGAATATAAAGATAGGGGGGTATTTGAAGATCTGATGTAATTACTCCCACACTCTGAGAATGGAGCATCTAGGACTAAAGAGTTGGTCTCGAAAAACCCTAGAGACTTTGTCAATGAGGGACTTTATGACAAAGGGTTATGGATGAGAGATGCCAATGTGGGAAAAGAGTACAATGGTCTTATTTTATTTATGGTAGCATACTCTCAGAGGAATTCATGTGCTCCTCTTAGTAATATTTGGCAGTTTGACATAGGAAAACTGATTGTGCCTGGTGTATTCATGGATGCAGACATTCTGATACAAATTGCCAAATGTTATGACCCCATTACCAGGTGTGTCAAGGATATAAATGGAAATGATTTGATAAGTATTTTAGAAGATGAGATCAAGGAAGTTTTCTCGTTAAACAACCCTTTTGTTGGATTAGAGAAGATTGACTTTGAAGGCTTAGGCTCTTTAGGTTTAGCATCATTGAGGTCTAAATGTGTGCTATAAATGTGTCACACTTCTGTGAATCATTACATTCAAGAGCACTCAACAATGAGGTCTCAAATAGCAATTCACAACTCTCTATTCATGGAGTGCAGAGGTTGTATTATGAGGCCCTCAGATTGACCTAGTTATGCCCATGCAAGTATACCAAGAAATGAGAGATTCAAAGATGAATAGCAAGCATGCTAATCTCCATGATCATCAAGTTATTGCATGCAAATGAAACTAGTTTAGATGATAACAATGCAAGAAAGTAAACTATTCTATTGAAATGAAAATATTACAAATCTTTGTTGATTATGCTATGTGGACTAAGCTAGAACAATGAAAGGAAACATGAATTTAAACTATTATGTAAATGCAATACTAATCTAAATTATGGATTGCCATGAGGCATGAGAGAAGAAGACAAAAAGAAAGAAGTCTCAAATATCCAAGCTCCAAATGCTCAAAAAGCTTCTTCCAAGATTGTTCTCCAAACCTGTAGCATAACAATAGTATGAAAATTCTGGGATTTGAAATGAGAAGGAGAGGGCTCCTTATATAGGAAAATATGGAGGAGAATGCATCCTCAAGAGCACTGTGGGATAAATCCAAAAAGAGGAAATAAAGCTCATTTTTTAGAAAGAATGGAGAGAAAAGGGATTTTCTTTATTTTTAATTATTTGTTTCCTTTTTTTCATCACAAAGAGGTTTAAGTAGATTTTTTTATTTATTTAAAAGAATGATTCTCTTTTAATTAAACAAGATAACATTATTTAATTAAAAAAGAGATATTATTCTAAATAAGATAAAATTATTTAACTAAAAGGGATTTTAATTAAATAAAATTATTTTATTCAAGAGATATTTCTTTTTCAATTAAATAAGGTTATTTTATTTATTTAAGAGAGAATATTTATTTTAATTAAATAAAATTTATTGATGAAATTATTGAAAAAATCAGGAAAAAGATTTTTGTTTTATTTTTATTTGATTTATTTCCTTTTCCATCACAGATTTTGCTTGAAGTGGGGATTTTATTTATTTAAAAGAGGAATTATCTTTTAATTAAATAAGATAAGTTTATTTAATAAAAAGAAGAATATTTAATTAAATAAGATAAAATCATTCAATTAAAAGGGATTTTAATTAAATAAGATTATTTTATTTAAGATATTTCTTTTAATTAAATAAGCCTATTTTATTTATTTAAAAGGGAATATTTCTTTTAATCAAACAAAATTATTGACGAAATGATCAAACCTTAGAAATATTTCAATTATTGATTTAATTGCGATTTGATCAAGGAATTAATTTGAAAATTGCAAAGCATTGATTAAGGAAATTGATAAATTAATAAATGGGGCCCAAAGTCTAGGCGACCATTTTAGGGTGCATACAATCACCTATGAGGAACATATAAAAAAGTTCATTGATGTGATAGATGATTACAACATTGTGCCAGATGATGTAATAATGAAATTGTTTGTACAATCGTTGACTGAAGATTCAAGGGATTGGTTTAGGGCTTTACCACATGGTAGTATAGGTTCATGGGATCAACTTAAACATTGTTTCAAGGAACAATATGGTGATAAGACAAATTAGGGCTTTTTTTAAAATGAATTTAATAACATCAAGAAAAATTTCAATGAGGATGTTATTGAGTTTAATATTAGATTTCAAAAGGCCATGCATAAACTCTTGCAGGTCATCAGATTGGATGATAGAGTCTGCCTTGTCACTTATTTAAATGCC